>CM033472.1:48433025-48587292 GCA_019447015.1 Hymenochirus boettgeri
CTTTGATGCGACCAAGTATATACAACAAATAGGATTGGGATCTCCATATTAATTGATGTCATCATTATAGATATTTATACAAACTTGCAACTTACCTTGTGTAGCACTTATTCATCATTCACCAGCTGGATACCAATTGGCACTACCTTTTGGCAACATGTGGAAATCCAACACCGTGTGTATTCTTTGTCTCTATACGTTGGATACCTTTTGGCTGCACATTTCCTATCTGATATTGACTGGGTATATTTGGAGCTTATTTGTGGACTTGGACTGTTATGGGGATACCTGGCTCTTATGGGTGCAGATTGGCCAATATGATTATTCATATCTGCATTATAATTACTGTTCATTATGGGTATCTTTGAGTTCACTTATTATATATATAGATACTTGCATATTTACTCGCATGCTGTTGTACATAACATAATATTATCTAAACATTTGTAGGTTGTTTGTTATTTTATTTTAATGTCATATTCATTTATGTATGTATCTGCTTCTCACTAGCCATGACATATATATGACCACTGACTCGCGCCCTACCCATTCTTCCCTTGCTATTCTACGCATTGATAGCACCCTGTATCCTCCAGCACGCACTGCTTGTTATCGCGGCATTTCGCTTACACGATTTACGTTTCTGACGTCATCACGTCAACTACGCCATCACGCATTTACTTGATGACGTCCATACGGTGCGCGCTGGGCCTATTTAGGTCGCGGTTGTCTTTGGTCCTAACACGCTGTTGAGAAAGTCCGTGGTTCGGACGAAACGCGTTCGGCGTTCACCTCTTCGGTTGGCTAGCGGGTGTCCCCTCACGTGCAAGCTTCCTCTATACTTGGACCCCCAGACTGTGTCTGATATGGCAGCATTCCTAGACAGATAAGTCTGTACTGATTCTAGACTGGTTCTTGACTGCAAGACATTGTGGGGTGAGGGCTTTTTTGATACTTGTGCACTTTTCACTTTATTAATATACTGAGTGGGATACCTTTGTGTGATTTGGTTTTAATGGTATAGAGCAGGCATGTTTAACTTGTGACCTTTTACGTGTTTGAAAACCGCAATTCCCAGCATTCTCTGTTTGCAGTAAGTTTTTTTTAATATCCTGTAGCTAAGGCATCTGTCTATATTTAATACAGCCCAAGCTTGTGACCTTTCACATGTTTGAAAACTACAAATCCCAGCATCCTCTGTTTTGCAGTTAGAGTCTCCTTAATAAACTTTTCACGTTTAAAACTATAACTTCCAGCATTCCCCAACTGCACAGAATTCTGGAAAACTTAGTTTTCATAAATCCTGGAATAAAGACATTTTCCTGACTTACAGACATTAAAAGCCCATCGTCATGCTATAGCGCTTCCTACTCAAGGGTTTAAACATGCAAGTGATTCATCTGCCCTTCCCTTACATCCATAGGTATTAGACAATTGGATTAGGGAAGCATTATATGGGTCTAAAAGTCCGTGTTCACATGCGATCGCCGGTGCTGGCGCATGACATGTGCGAAAATGGCCTGTGTAATGACAGAACGGCCATTTTAGCTGATAAAGTGCCCATACATGGCACGATTATCGGCCATTCGTACATATCATGCGTCATGGGTTGGCACCCATGATCGCATGTGTGTATGAACCTTAAGGCTGGATAAACACCAGTAACGAACCAATAGTGCCACGGATTAGTCGGCTGGAAATATGTGATGGTGTGGGGCGGCCAGCTGCGACCGAGTTCAGTCGTCAGTATCAGTAAAATGTGTCAAAAAATCACGGCCAATCATGCAGTTCCCTATGGAACCCTATGGAACCACATGATCAGTCTGTCATATGTGCTGCTGGCTGCAGCCACTGTTACTGTGACCAACAGCCATCTGTCCTGGCAGAGCTCTCACACAAAGCAGATGCTCAGTTGGGTCACATGTATTATATGTATCCAAACAAAATGGTATTAACCTGCAGATCTGTACACAGATCCAGGCAATCCTGCCACTATGTGCAATTCAATCTGAGACCCTATACAGGATCCAGAATAACATGCTAGGTTCATACTCATTGGTAATTATCACAGCAAGTTCCAGATTTACAGTCACTATTGGGTTAGGAAACACAGGATTCTGATTAGCTTGACAAGTGATGGAGAGGTTTGGATAAAGGAGCTAAAAGCTCCCCACAGGGTATAAAATGAAGTAGAGCCTTCTTATAACTGAAGGTACCTGACAGCCTCATGTTTAATATACTAATATTGGGGGAAAACTGTCCATTTCTCTAAGAATGCTGGGTAGTTTCAGACACATGCAAAGTAATTTAATCATAAACAGACACTTCCTGTCTAGCAAATAGAAACTGGATTGTCTCATTACTTTCTATGGAGAGGGGAGGGGGAGTAAATGTATTATAATCCTGGTCCTACCTTGGGTCGAGCGCAGGAGTGTGCGCCGGTGTTCATGCGTGGGCGCGCTCACAGCGAGCAGGTCGAGCGTCCCTCTGTGCTTGCATCCCTCATGACGCAGGGACGCAGGCATCGGGGTTCCCGGTCTTGCATTACTGACTCAGGCAGGTTCCTTCTGGCGCGCGCACCCTGGCGTGCACAGGGGGCGTGCACGTCGCATCCAGATGACGCTCCTCTCCCTTCTTAAGCTCTTCCTCAGGGCCTGTTTTCTTGCTGCCAGTTCAGAGTTACTTTCTCTGAACCTTAGCTCCTGTGAGCTGTGTCTTGATCTGTTCCTGACTTGTGCTTTCAGTGTACTATTTGGTCTCCATTACAACCAGCCTGCTCCTGCTTCCAGTGTATTATTGGTCTCCATTCCCATCTGCCTGCTCCTGCTTTCAGCGTACTATTTGGTCTCTATTACCACCAGCCTTCTCCTGCTCTCAGTGAATTATTGGTCTCCATTACCACCTGCCTGCTCCTGCTTTCAGTTACATCCTTGATTGGCAATACCCCATCTCCTGTCTACTTGTGTTTATTTGCCTGAGACTTTCCTGCTTCCTCCACATTGTAGCATAGGCTTCTGTGGTTCTATTCTTGGTGTCGCGACCTGGTGTCTGTTTCGCCCGCGTAACATCCTCACCAGGCACTTAGACTCCGCGGCCTGAGGGAGTTCCACAGGGGCATTTGTCTGAAGATTCATAACAAAATGTGAGAGTCTAAAGAATTTTCTAATTGGCTAAGTCTGTCACATGTTTTACAAACAGCACATAGCTGGGTGTAATACAGGAACATCCTTACGCTTCCTGTCTTGTCCTGACCTCTAATGGACAGTGCATAAGAGAATATTTTTATTTGCTAACAGTGGAATATCAGAACCTCTCTTGGATGTTAGTAAAATTCCACTTCCTTTTAGTGTCTACATGGAGACCCTGTAGAAATTCTGGAGGTGTGTCTTAACCTATCATTTTGAGTTTTCCATTCAAACTTAGGGGTGTCCAGTAAAATAAGTTTAGTTTATTAATTGTATATAAATTGTTTTGTAATTCAGTAGTAGGTAGTAGAACTATACTTTGTAAAGTGTTATTTCTTATGGTGATTTTAATTAAATAGTGCTAATTACACACATACATATGGACCTTTCCTATGTGTAATAATTCTATATACCCCCACCTAGTTAGTTTCTCCTAAAAACTCACTGCAATCTCTGTAAAAATATAAATTTATTTATATAATATAAGGGATATATATCTCCTTGATTTTTACTCACAAACTGTATTCTCACAAGCAACCACTAGATGTCCCCATTGTCCATGTGAGAACATTTTGGCTTCAGAACAATAGCTGTGGGTGGAGGGGCATTGTAATAGAACACAAACTAATGGAGAAATCAAAATAAAACACCAAAGCCTGGGAGCTAGATTGTTTCAGTCAATGTGTTGGCAGGCAGCAGGGAAAAAAAATCTCTCATGGCAATCCAACATCTTACAGGTATACAACATTACTGTGATGGATCATAGGGGTTTGAAATAGGGACAGTGTTCCTGTTATACTAAGCCCACAGCCTGGGAGTTAGATTGTTTCAATCAGTCTGTTGGCAGGCAGCAGAGAAAAAAAATATCTTGTAGCCAATATAAAATCTCACCGGTATAGAACATTATTGTGATGGATCATAAGGGTTTGAAATAGGGACAGTGTTCCTGTTATACTAGGCCCACAGCCTGGGAGCTAGATTTCTTTACTCGGTGGGTTTGCAGGCAGCATTTAGTCAGTCTATGGAATCTGCTTAACAAAAGGAATCAATTTCACACCTAGCACAGCTAGATTATTTCATTGACATATAAAACACAATATTAATTTTGCTTTTATTTAATTTTTTATTTATTTATTGGTATTTACTTTCAAATTTCTTTGTCTACCTCTAGGAAGCTTCACATCGCAAAATTACATTTGTTGGGATTGAATCATCACAAAGAAGACTTTAAACTTCCAGTATGATCCAGGGAGATAATCCGATTGCCAGAAATGGGGTCAGGGTGGAATTTTTATTTTTCCAGTTCAATCAAAAACTTGCTGGGTTTTTTATTTTTCGCCGCCCTCTGGATTATTAAAGACAATGTCATTTGCATGTGGAAATCTTTCAATAAATTTTAGTTATCTTTCATAAGATTATTATGTCCCATGTCTTTGATTGGGAGGGGGAAAAAAAACTCTCATGGCCACTCAACTCACAGGTATTGCACAGTACCATGTTGGGACATAATGGTTTGAAATGCAAAAAGTGTTCCTTTTATACCAGGCCCAAAAGCCTGGGAGCTAGATTTCTTCACTCAGTGTGTTTGCAGGCAGCAGTTAGTCAGACTATGGAAACAAAAGGATTACATTTCACACCTAGCACAGGTAGACAAAGCAGCCTTGGGTGAGGGTAAATGTTTAGCTGAATGAAAGACATAAGCAGCCAAGTACAACAAACTTATTGTTGTTTAAACCTATGCTTGTAAAGGTTCTCATTCATCCAGATCATGGTATATCTGTTATATTCAATTAGATCAACTGGACTTAAAGTTTAGTTCTTGAAGACTTTTCGCTAGTCATCCAACTGGCTTTCTCAATTATTAATCAACCCTGCAGTCTTCAATCCAAAATTGGTCAAATAGAATCCATCATAACTCATGATTACATGTTGTAAGAGACTTATAATTTGGGGAGGTTTCAGACACCCATCCGTGCTCTAACCACAGCAAATTGTGAGTAGACTGGTTCTCTTGTTCCCAACTTATAGTAGTTTAAAGCTATGCTACATTTGCCCATTGAAATCAATGGTTTTCAGACACTTACCTCTGCTCTAACCACAGCAAGCTGTGAGTGGATTGGACCTTCGGTTCTGGACTTATAGTAGTCCCATCATAACTCAAGATCACATGCTGTAATAGACTTATTATTCGGGGAGGTTGTAGACACCCATCCCTGCTGTAACCACTGCAAATTATGAGTAGATTGAATCTCCGGTTCCCAAATTATTGTAGTTCAAACCTATGCTATATTTGCCCATTAAAATCAAGGCTTACTTTTTCATGAGGGTTGGGGGAAAAAGTCCTCTTTTCAGACTCTTTCGAGGCCCTGTAATTGGAATGAGTACACTTTAAATCCTTTAACGAGGATCTATTGGAGGGCAAGTCTGGTGCCAGCAGCCGCGGTAATTCCAGCTCCAATAGCGTATATTAAAGTTGCTGCAGTTAAAAAGCTCGTAGTTGGATCTTGGGATCGAGCTGGCGGGTTGTGTGTTGGAGAGCTCTGTGAGACCCTGCGTTTATTGAATCTTAGTGTGTGTTTGGTGCAACATCAGCCAGCCCAGTCCCCCGTGGGGTTGCTGGGCTTGGCCCAACCATGGAGGATGTGGAGCCTAGGCCGGGGCCCTCGTCTTCCCGTGCTGACCACCATCTAAAGCCGGGGGACGAGGGTTTCCAGGAGGCCTTAATCGGAGGAGTCAGGCGACTCATGGTGTTGGTGGAGAATAAGAAGTCCCTTAAAGGGAAGATAAAGAAAAGAAAGGACAGATGCAACCGCACAAATTCAACCTATCGTGCAGTGTACAGGGAACAGATAAAAGACATGGAGGAAGACCTGGCGGACATTGAGGTAGAAATGGAGGCCATTAAGGTGATGCTAGGAGTGGCGGGAGAAGCCCCGAGCCTGTCCCCCCGTGAGGTGACCCCGGAAGAACAGCCCTGTGGCCAGGGGGAAGGGATTTCAAGCCCTGTGAGAGAGGATGAGAGCCCCAGTGAATCCCCCCTGGTGCAGGAAACCGGTGAGTACAGAGGGGAAGGTGAGGAGTGTGATAGTGTATCAGAAGCCGACCTTAATATGTCTGAAAGTATAAAGTGTGAAGGTTCCGTGTCTGCAGTGCCCCAGTCCCTGTTAAGTGAGTCTGAAAGTCAAGAGAAGAGGTGGAGTGAGGGTGAGCTGTCAGCAGCAGAGGCAGAGAACCCGAGTGAAACGATCCCCCCAGCCCAAGTTGGGTGTGTGAGTGGTGAGGAGGAGTGGGGTGCGCCTGGCCCTGGAGCAACAAGGGGCATGATGAAAGTCATCAGGGAAATAGAGTCCCCAGGCCCGAACATGCACGCCATGGTGTTCTCCTCCTCGGCCCTCACACCGGAAGATTGTGAATATCTGGAAGAGAGGAGAGGGAAAAAGAAAAAGAGGAAGAAGAGAAAAGACCAAGTACTCACCAAACTTGTGTATGTCCGTGATGGGTCGGTGGAGTCTCCCGTTGCTGAGGGGGGTGAGAGGCCCAAGGCAGCGGGAGAGTCGGGAGAGGATTCCTACGAGTCAGCGGCCGAATCCATGGTCAGCGTAGAGGCGGAAATGGAGTCGGACCACGTGGTTTTGGTGGTCCCGGAGCCGGAAGCTAATACCGTACCGGAACCGGAAGTGACGAGCAGCGAGGAACACCGGAAGTGTGCTGAAGAACAGAGCGCAAAAACTGCCCGGGAAATGGCGGATATGGCGGAGGTCCCCATCTCCTCAAGGCCTGTGTCACCCCTCCCTCCTGTGTCTACCTCTAAGGTCTCCATCCCTAATGTGTCTGCTGTGTCTGTCTCTAACCCTGTCACGTCTTCTTTGTCTTCCCGTGATTTGTCTGCACAGGTAGAAGCCCCAGGTAAATCGGCGCCTGCGAAAGTTCCGGAGGTACCGACCCAAGGCCAAGGTCGTTTCCCGACAGAGAAGCCATCTTACTCCTATGCAGCGGCGGCAGCAATGGCGTCCCTAAGGGCGGCAAACGCATCATACCGTGCGATACCGGTCCCTAGCCTCGCTACCCCAGCACGGAGGAATGTAGTGGACCTAGAGTGGACCGGTGACGGGGGCTGTTCAAGGGACGACCTCATCGATAGGTTATTACAGGCAGGTTTCCGTGCGGCTGACCTTAATGCGGTAATTTCTGGGCTAAAAAGAGGTACGTTTATTTTGAGCTTTGTACGGCCTCAACTTTTAGATTCTTTTTTTGAAACTGTTACAGCGGCCCCAGAGGTATGGGATAATTTTAAAGTTACCCCTGTGTCGAAACCTGGAATAGTAAAGGTTACAGTTAAGATCTTTAACGAATCCATACCTGTGTGTGATATAAAAAGATGGTTGGGAAGGTATGGCACAGTCAAATCTGACCTAAGTAGGTGCCTAGACAAAAAGGGAATTTGGGATGGGGGTTGGAGTGCCCTGGTGAAATTAAATGTATTTAATAATATAAAACAGCACATTCCCAACTCGACTTTTATAGGCAAAGAGAGGGTCCTGTGCTTCTATGCCGGGCAGCCGAGGCAGTGTTGGTGATCAGGTGAAGTGTGCCTTGTGTCTGGGCCTTGGCCACACTGCCAAGGAATGTGCAAATAGCATCTGTTGCAATCTGTGTGGAGAGTCGGGGCATGCTTATAGTAGCTGTCCGGAGTCCTGGCAACAAATAGAGTGCGAGTTGGAGAACGAACTGGGCCCCCCAGAAAGCATTCCTTCTGTCCCGGCCCCTAAGGCACCTGTCCCTAGGCCCCTGGTCCCCTTAATCCCTCGCTCGGGCCCTAGTGTTAAGCCCCCTACACAGAAAGTCCCCTCCCCCCAGGTCCCCCCCGGTAAGACCCCAACATCTAAGGTCCCTTCCCCCCAGGTTCCCCCCGGTAAGACCCCCATGCAGAAAGGTCCCTTGCAAAAGACCCCAACATCTAAGGTCCCTTCCCCCATGGTTTCCCCTATAAGTACCCAAATATGTGAGGCTCAGGTCCTTTCCCCCAAAAAAGTACACCCTATTCCGGCCCCTAGGAAAAGAACGCAGGATAAAGGGACAGAAGGTTGGAACACGGTGCGAAAGGGTAAGGGAAAAGTAGCAAAAATGGTTAGGGTCGAGCCTCAGGTTATTGCGGTAACAAACCAATATAAAGTACTGGAGGATGCTGGTGACAGGGGGGAGAATCCAACCCAGAGGGAGCAGGATGGTGTGGACCATCATGATGGGGGAGCGGGGGTGTCCTCCGTTGACCCATTAGGGTGCTCACAGGAGACCTCTGGGGGGGAGGATCCGGCCCTGGAGCCAATATCGGTAGAATTTGCAGAGACTCTTCCCTCGGGGCTTTCGGCTAAGAGGGAGGGGTCTAGTAGTGAGGAGAGGAGGGTTAAGCGGGGCAAGTGAAAACTTTCCCCTCCTTAAACACCCTGAAAATGGCTAGCTCCCCTCCGTATCTTCGCTGTGCGTCGATTAACATCGCCAGCATGAAGTCCGTAAGAGCAGGTAGTATGGCCTTATTTTTGATCCAAACTATAGATGCGGATATTTTCTTTTTGCAAGAGACCAGGCTAGGCACTCTAGCCGATATACATCTCAATAAAAGGAGGTGGACCTGTGGACCCTCCTTTTGGTCTCTTGCGGCTGAGCCTTACGGCGGAGTGGCTGTCCTTTTTAAGACAGGTAGGGTGATAGTTAAACGGGTGTTCGAGTTAGAGTTGGGACGATGTATGGTCTTGGACGTTCTGCTGGAGGGTTCACCCTTTAGACTTATTAACATCTATGCTCCCCAAACCAAGTGGGGGAGGAAAGAACTTTTCAGCAGGATTAAGCATTTTCTTTTTACCGCCCAGCCGGTGGTGTTTGGTGGAGATTTTAACACCATCACTAGGCCGAAGGACATGGGAGGCTCAGCTGGACGTCTAGGTTACGACAGCGTCTTTTTAAATAGTATAGTTAGTGAGGCAGGGCTGGTGGATGTCCATATTCGGCACTCCCCAGACCTAAGAGGTTACACTTATTATCAAGGTAGTTGTAGGTCGAGGATAGATAGGTTTTTTGTTAAGGGTAATTCTGACTGTCAGCCTCTCGAGGTTAGGCCGGTGGAATTCTCCGACCACTGTATGATTATTGTGTCTTTGAATGTTCCGGAGACCCCTCCGAGAGGTAGGGGCTTCTGGCATCTTAATTAGGAGTGTATAAAGCAGTCTTTTTTGGGTTTTTTTCAGGACCAGGAGACCCTCCGGGATGTCTTTCGTGATAGGGTGGAGTGGTGGGAGCTGACCAAACGGAGAACCGCATTGCTCTTTCGAAGCCTAGGGGAAAAGAGATCTATTGGTAAATATCTGACCTACCAGATCCTGAAGAAGAAGCTCGACAGGTTGGTCTCTGGTCATGGTGATCATGGGGAAATTGCTAGAGTTAAGTTCCTTATGAGAGATTATCAGTATGACCGGCTGAAGTCCTTGTCTTTTGAAAGGGATTACGGAGTACACCACTCGCCTGACCCTTATCAGAATTGCAGGGAGTCAGTCGGCCGCAGGACGATTAGCGGTCTGTGGAACAAGGACGGTGTCCTGGAGAGCAGTCCCCAGGGCATCTTGTCAGTTGTTACAGATTTCTATACTGATCTCTTAGGAGGAAAACAGCTCAACCGAGGTGACATGGAGAGCTTCTTAAGGGAAACCCTTGTCCTGACGAATGTGAGTGTTCCTTGGGACCTCCTGGAGGCTGACATCAGGGTAGAGGAGGTTGTGGCAGCGATAGAAGGCCTTGCGTCTAAGAAGTCGCCTGGGCTCGATGGGCTTACGGCAGAGTTCTACAAGGCCTTTTGCGATGTCTTGGCCCCTAACCTCATGGAAGTGTTTACAGACTCCCTCCGGAAGGGTCTTCTTCCGTACTCCATGAGGTGTTCTGCCTTGGTGTTACTGTCGAAAGGGTTGGATCCTTCTAGGATTGAGAATTGGCGCCCCATAGCCCTTCTCAATACCGATAGGAAGATTCTGGCAAAGATTTTATTCAATCGCCTGTTTGAGGTGGCACACCAAGTGCTTTCTCCCTCACAGCACTGCACGGTGAAAGGTAAAACCACTTTCACTGCCGCGTTGGAGGTCAGGGAGGCTCTTTCGCGTTGCAGGGTTAATGAGTGGGGAAAGTATCTCCTGTCTTTGGACCAGTCGAAGGCTTTTGATCGAGTAAATCACGAGTACTTGTGGAGTGTCCTGGCTAGATACGGTGTCCCGGGGCAATTTGTTAATTGGCTACGTGTTTTGTATGCGGGGGCAGTTAGCCTCCCCCTTGTGAACGGTTGGTTGGGGAAACCCTTTGGGGTGGCCTCAGGTGTCAGGCAGGGTTGTCCCCTGAGCCCTCTGTTGTACGTCTTTGCCATAGATCCTCTTCTGAAGAGGTTTGATGGCGGGAGTATAGCGGGGGTGCCCCTGGTGCCTGGGAAAGCCCTGAGGGTTACCGCCTATGCGGATGATGTTACCCTTGTGGTCTCCAGCCCTGCGGAGGCCCAAGAGGTGGCGGACGCGCTGCAACTTTACTCTGCAGCCTCAGGTTCCCTGATAAATCAGAACAAGTGCAAGGCTTTCTGGATGGGGAAGGAAGGCCAGCCAGCCTTTCACCTCCCGGATATGTTTCCCAGACCCTCACCCGAAATTAAGGTTTTAGGGATTCAATTCGTCCAGGGCGATTGTGCCGAGCTAAATTGGGGGGTTAGGTTGGAGACCGCATCAGCCAGAGTAGGTCAGTGGAAGGGGAGATCTTACACCCTAGAGGAAAGGATTTCCTTGATCAAAACCTTCTTGGTCCCGTTGTTTCTGTATATTAGTGTGGTGTGCCTTTTGCCGGAAAAGTACTATACAAGGATTAATGGTCTGTTTTTCCAGATGCTCTGGGGGAATAGACTCAATTTGGTCAAAAGGAACGTTACCTACCTTCGAAGGCAGGAGGGGGGTTTATCTATGATAAATCCCATAGTGTTCTTTACGAACACCTTTATAAAGTATAACATATCGAACCTCCTCCTGGAGACGCCTCCTTCGTGGGTAGAGATTTTCAGGACTTGGGTTGACCCTTTCCTGAAGGATTGGGTAAATGGTGGCTGTGTAAAGAGCATGCGTATTTCTCACGGTCCTCTCCCGCCTTACGCGGCACTGGCCCTGAAAGTAATGAGAAAGTGGAACATGGGGGTGGAGGAGGTCAGATCCTCTAGTAGGAGGGCCATCGATCAGAGGGTCTTGGCTTCCTATTTCTGTGGGCCACTTGCCTTAAGAGATTGTCCAAGCGACATTATGAGAATAGGGCTCTCTTTAGTTTCTTCCCGTAGGGTCCCCCCGAAGTTTAGGGACGTCGCTTGGCGTTCCTTTCATGGGAAACTCTATGTGAGAGGTAACCTGAAGTATAGGAACTCCGATGACCGTGACTGCCCAAGGGAGGAGTGTGTGGGAAACCAGGAGACCATGGACCACTTTCTACTTCAGTGTCCTTTCAACATGGAGGTATACAAATTGGTGTCCAGTAAGTTGGGAATTACGCCTTGCCTCTCAGGTATGTCGTACCAGGAGTGGGTATACGGAGTGTCCAGTAGACATAGTGGGTTTGCTTAAAGCACTTTTTACCTAGTTAGTGTGATAGTTAGGTATTACACGTGGAATGCACGGTGTCAGGTAAGCATTAGGCAGAAAGTCCTTCCCTGTGAGGTGGTGGTGCACGACATCCTGCATGAGCTTTGGAAGGTGAAGGGTCTGGAGAAGCAAAGGATGGAGGAAAGGAGGTGGTCATCTCTATGGAGGGGCATGTATATAGAGCCTCCTTGAGGATGCTTGATGCTCTCTGGTGATTGTCTATAAATTCTGTCTCACCTTCCATTTTTTACCTAAGGTCATATCTTTTTGTGGGAAGGCTCGTACAAGTTTTAAGTGAGTAACTTGCAGTTTGACCCTTAAAAGTTTTACTGACAAGTATGTGTGGAGTATGAATGTAGAACAAAAATCATATGGACTAGGGGAAATCTGGCTCTTAAAGAGTTTTAACCGCTAAGGATGATTGGGGAATGTATGTCTCTCCTCACTGGTACTATTATATGTTATACATTTTTGTATATAGCATATATTATATGTATATAGTTTTTGTGATACCGTGTATCTATGCATAAGTTAGTATATGTTATACATATTTGGGTTTTGATGTGATATCGATAAAAGCACATGTTATTTGCTTTCTCTTCTATTCTATGAATAGGGTTATATATGTCTACCAAGTAGACAAAAATGTCATATGTATAGGCCTACAAAAGTCAGCTACGAAGGTCAGTCTGGGAGAAGGTCAGCCGCAATAACATCCGGAGCCTGTCTGGACGTTTAATAGCCCAGCCGGTCCACTCTTGGGGGTCTGGCGCTGGGGTGGTGGGGATGGTATGGTGGAAAGAGGAATAACATCTGTCTCTTTGTTCCGTAGGGTTAGTTTTTAGGCCTGTATGAGGGAGCGTCGAGTCACCTTGTGCTGCTGCTGCTGCTGCTGCTATTGGCATAAACCTGGACCTATAAAAGAGCATAAGGACAGCATGTGCAATTGTCTGTTGAGTTCGAGACGTTTGGTTTTCTTGGTCCTCTCTCCGTTTTTCTTTTTCTATTAGAGTGATGTAACTCCAAGTATAAAGATAATACTTATGTTTTAAGTTAATGGGCAATGTGTACGGGTTCCTAATTTTATTTATACATGGATTTGTTCTTTACTTTACTTTAGAGTCTCCCCCCTATGGGAAAGTTATGTGACCAAAAGTGGAAAACAAAAGGTATCCTTGGGTTGTTTTGTAAAATGGAATGTAACTTATCTATGTTAAACAGGGGTTTGGTCCTCCCCCCCCCCCAGAGTGATGTAACTCTGGGTATAATATTTTAATTTAATTTAATTATCCTTTTTCTGTTTAAAGCTGTCTTGGAAAAGATAAACTAGGAGGCTGGGCTTTAGTTGTATTTAAGAGGCACCCCCCCCTATGAAATTTATGTGGCCAAAGTAGGTAATAAAATGTATTGTTGTTTTGTTTCTTTTGTAAAAGTGAAGGTAACTTATCTGTGTTTGGTTTAAACGATGATCTGTTTTTGTTATAGTGTTGAATTTTGTTTTCTCTTTGTAGTTTGAATTCTATAATAAAAAATCTCCAGCTCCAATAGCGTATATTAAAGTTGCTGCAGTTAAAAAGCTCGTAGTTGGATCTTGGGATCGAAGCAGGCAGGTTGTTGTTGAAGAGCTCTAAGCAAAGTACTACTTACCTGAACGTCTAAGCCGTTTTGGCTGTTCTGTCTACCCCTCTAAGGGTAGAGTTGCTACCGATTTGGGCCTTATCCTAGACTCAAAGGGGTAGAGGCGGTAGAAGTACTTACCTAGGCCTTCGGGCCTTGGGGGCCATGGATTCGGAGGAGGGCCCCTCTCCCCCGGAGGCTGCTCAACATCTTGTGCCCGGGGAGATGGGGTTCAAGGATTACCTCGTATACAAGGTGCAGCGGTTGTCGGACCTCGAGTCCCAAAAGGCGGCCCTGCGGAAAAAAATCAAAAAAAGGAAAGACCGGTGTAGCCTGGCAAATTCGCTAAGCCGAGGGCCCCTCCGCCAACAGGTGGCAGACCTCGAGGACGACTTGGAGGGGTTGCTGGAAGAATGCGCCGAGATCCGCAGCTTCCTGGGGGCGCTGTCGGAAGCGCCATTGCTGAAGAAGGCAGTGGTGGTGGTGGAGCGCCTGGAGGAAGAAAATGTGGTTAGTGCGGTCGGGCCTCGGTCCCCCGAGGCCATAGAGCATGTAAAACCGGGGGCGGGCTCGCTGCCGGTGGCAGAGGTGGTGGAGCCCGACCCGTGTCCGGAGTTGCCGAGTGTGGAGGGGGACTCACCAGTGGCAGTGGTGAGGAGGTCCGATCACGCGGAGTCCAGCTTAGCCCCAGCAGCCGTGGCACCTGAGTCTGTGGAGGTGGAGTCCTCCCTCTGGGACGGCCGGGATCCGTCGGTGGCAGAGGCGGACTCGGCCGAGGCAGCGCAGCTGGGCCAGGAGGTCTGGGGTACGCCTGACTCGGGGACCTCGCCAGGCCTACTGAGATCTATAAGGATTCTGGAATCCCCAGCCCCGGACCTTCAAAACATGGTCTTTTCATCTGCTGCGTTGCCAGGGGACGATCTAGACCACCCGGAGGAGGGAAGGAAAAAGCCCAAGAAGGTCAAAGAACTTACCAAGCTTGTGTTCATGTCCGGATCTCCCGTGGCTGAGGGAGGTGAGAGGCCCGAGGCGGCGGGAGGGATGAAGGAAGATGACGTGGTTCGGGACTCGGACGCCCAGTCGGAGGCGGAAGTAGCGAAGACGGGAACCCCGGATGTGACGACTACCATCATGTCGGCGGCCATCTTGCCGACAGTCACTGAAGGAGTTCGGAAGTCGGAAGTGACGGAGGGGGCGGAGTTGGATGCCGAGTCTGCCTGCGAGGCTCCGGTGGTTGCCCGGGGGGTTGGGAGCAAGGAGTCGGTGGCGGATCCGGTGGCTCCCGCCCTCCCAAGGCCAGTGTCTTCCCTTCCTTGTGTTTCTCCTGTTCAGGTCTCCAACCCCTGTGTCCCTGTCTTGTCTGTACCTCCCCCTGTACTGTCCTATGCTGCGGCAGTGGCGGCGGCAGCCCCGATGGAGGCAGCAAATAGGGAAAAAAATCAAATATAACCTCTACTATTTTTTCTTCCTCTAGGCATGAGGGTCAAGGCCAACGCAGAAACGTGGTGGAGCTGGAATGGACTGGAGAGGGTCGTTTCACTCGAGACCAGTTAATTGACAAGCTGCTGGGGGCAGGTTATGTTGCGTCTGATATCTACGCTTTAATCTCTGGCATGAAAGAGGGACATTTTACCCTGAGCTTTCTAACGTCTCAGGGCTTGGACAGGTTTTATGAAATGGTGGTGGAGTCTGATGACTGGGCAAAACTAAAAATCACCCCGGTATCGAGATCGGGATTGATTACAGTTACGTTGAAAGTTTTTAACGAATCAATCCCGGTCTCGGACCTGAAGAGGTGGCTGGGGAGGTTTGGTATGGTAAAAACAGAACTATGATTCGAGAGGTATTTGGGATGGAGGGTGGAGGGCCCAAATTAAACTTAATGTAATTAACAACGTACGTCAGCACATCCCGAATTCGGCCTTTTTAGGCAAAGATAGAGTGTTGTGTTTCTATTCGGGACAGCCGAGGCAATGTTGGAGATGCGGTTCAACAAGGCACATGTCGAGTTTCTGTGACCAGATTAAATGTGCCCTCTGTTTGAATCTTGGCCACATAGCCAAAGACTGTACAAACAGTATCTGCTGCAATTTATGTGGAAGTGCTGGACACACTTACAGTGTGTGCCCAGAATCCTGGCAGCAAATAGAGCAGGAGTTTCAGAGGGAATTGGGGCCGCCTGATGTTCCCTCTGTGCCTTCTCCAGTGGGTCTTCCCATTCCTCCGGTCCCAAAAAAGAGCAGGACCACCAGTGCTCCCTCTCAGAATTTAGCCCCAGCCACCTCCCAATCCCTTTCTCAGCAGCCTTCTTCAGGGATTGTCCCCCCTACTTTTTTTCCCCCTAAGCCACAGAGACCCCATAGACCCCCTGGCCCCCCTAGGCCCCCAGGTCCTCCTAGACCCCCTGGTCCCCATAAACCCTCTACAAAGAAGTCGTCCCCTAGACCCCCTGGTCCCCCTAGTCCCTCTACAAATAATTCGTCCCCTCCCCCTAGGCCCTCTGGTCCCCCTAGTCCCTCTACAAAGAATTAGTCCCCTCCCCCTAAGCCCTCTGGTCCCCCTAGATCCCATGGAACCCCTGGGTCCTCGACCTTGGTCGACCCCTCTAATTCCCTAGGTCCTCCTAAACCCGGCATGGCCCAAAGTGAATGGGAAACTGTCTCAAAAAAAATAAAAAAGAATCAGATCCGGGAAGAACCTGTAAAAAGGGCCAACAGGTATGCGGTACTGGCAGATAGGGCAGGGCCCTCTGACCTGAGGGAGCGGGGCGAGGGACACCTTCGCCAAAGGAGGAGGGTGGGGGTTCAGCCGGGCCCTTCCTCCTCCTCAAGCTCGGATGAGACCTCGGGGGAGGAGGGTCCTGTCCTCACAGATATTAGCTTAGAGGAAGCTGAGACCCTGCCCTCTGGGCTATCGGCAAAGAGGACGGGGTCCAGCGATGAGGAGAGGCAGGTCAAGCGGGGTAAGTGAAAACTTCCCCCTCCTCAAGCATTTTGGAAATGGCTGGCCCCCCTCCGTTTCTTCGCTGTGCTTCGATTAACGTCGCCAGCATGAAGTCCGTAAGAGCAGGTAGTATGGCCTTATTTTTGCTCCAAGCTATAGACGTGGACATTTTCTTTTTACAAGAGACCAGGCTGGATAATTTAGCCGACCAACACCTCAGGAAAAGGAAGTGGCCTTGTGGCCCTTCCTTTTGGTCTCTTGCGGCTGAGCCTTACGGCGGAGTGGCTGTTCTTTTTAAAACAGGACGGGTGATAGTCAAACGGGTGATTGAGTTAGAGTTGGGGCGGTGTATGGTCCTTGACGTCCTGCTGAGGGGTTCCCCCTTTAGGCTTATAAATATATATGGCCCCCAAACAAAATGGGGAAGGAAGGAACTTATCAGCAGGATCAAGCCTTTTCTTTTTACCGCTCAGCCGGTGGTGTTTGGTGGCGATTTCAACACCATCACTAGGCCGAAGGACAGGGGAGGCTCGGCTGGGCGTTTAGGGTACGACAGCATATTTTTGAATAGTGTAGTTAGTGAGGCAGGTCTGGTGGATGTCCATGTTAGACACTCCCCAGACCTCACCGGGTACACTTATTATCGAGGTAGTTGTAGGTCTAGGATAGACAGGTTTTTTGTTAAGGGGAACTCTGCTTGCTTACCTTTAGAGGTCAGGCCAGTGGAGTTCTCCGATCACTGTATGGTAATAGTGTCTCTGAATATCCCGGAGACCCCTCCGAGAGGTAGGGGCTTCTGGCGCCTAAATCTGGCCCTTCTCGGGGAAGAGTGTATAAAGCAGTCCTTTTTGGGTTTTTTTCAGGACCAGGAGACCCTCCGGGATGTCTGTCGCGATAAGGTGGAGTGGTGGGAGATGACCAAACGGAGGACGGCATCGCTCTTTCGAAGCATAGGAATAAAGAGATCCGTTGGTAAATATCTCACCTACCAAGTCTTGAAGAGGAAGCTTGACAAGTTAGTCTCTGGTCATGGTGATCATGGGGAAATTGCCCGAGTTAAATTCCTCATGAGAGACTATCAGTATGATCGGCTGAAGTCCTTGGCTTCTGAGAGGGATTACGGAGTACACCATTCGCCCGACCCCTATCAGAACTGCAGGGAGTCAGTCGCCCGCAGGACGATTAGCGGACTGTGGAACAGAGACGGTGTCCTGGAGAGCTCTCCCCAGGGCATCTTGTCGGTTGTTACAGAGTTTTATACTGATCTCTTAGGAGGAAAGCAGCTCGACCGGGATGACATGGAGAGTTTTTTAGGGGAAACCCCGGTCCTGACAGATGTGAGCATTCCTTGGGATGTCCTGGAGGCTGACATCAGGGTAGAGGAGGTTACGGCAGCGATAGAAGGTCTTGCGTCTAAGAAATCACCTGGACCCGATGGGCTCACGGCTGAGTTCTACAAGACCTTTTGCGATGTCTTGGCCCCTAACCTTGTGGAAGTGTTTACAGACTCCCTCCGGAAGGGTCTTCTTCCGTACTCCATGAGGTGTTCTGCTTTGGTGTTACTGTCGAAAGGGTTGGATCCTTCTAGGGTTGAGAATTGGCGCCCCATAGCCCTTCTCAATACCGATAGAAAGATTCTGGCAAAGATTCTTTTCAATCGCCTGTTTGAGGTGGCACACCGAGTGCTTTCTCCCTCGCAGCACTGTACAGTGAAAGGTAGAACCACTTTCACTGCTGCGTTAGAGGTCCGGGAGGCTCTTTCGCGTTGTAGGGCCAACGAGTGGGGAAAGTACCTCTTGTCCTTGGACCAATCGAAGGCCTTTGATCGAGTGAATCATGAGTACTTATGGAGTGTCCTGGCTAGATTCGGTGTCCCGGGGCGCTTTATCGATTGGCTACGTGTATTGTACAAGGGGGCAGTGAGCCTCCCCCTTGTGAACGGTTGGTTGGGGAAACCCTTCAGGGTGGCCTCGGGTGTCAGGCAGGGATGTCCCCTGAGCCCTCTGTTGTATGTCTTTGCCATAGATCCTCTTCTGAAGAGGTTTGATGGCGGGAGTATGGCAGGGGTGCCCCTGGTGCCTGGGAAAGCCCTAAGGGTTACTGCCTATGCGGATGATGTTTCCCTTGTGGTCTCTAGCTTTGCTGAGGCCCAGGAGGTGGCGGACGTGCTGCAACTCTATTCTGCAGCCTCAGGTTCCCTAATCAATCAGAACAAGTGCAAGGCTTTCTGGATGGGGAAGGAGGGCCAGCCAGCCTTCCAGCTCCCGGACATGTTCCCCAGACCCTCGCCTGAAATTAAGGTTCTAGGGATCCAATTCGGCCAGGGCGATTGCGCCGAGCTAAATTGGGGGGCTAGGTTGGAAACCGCATCTGCCAGAGTAGGTCAGTGGAAGGGGAGATCTTACACCCTAGAGGAAAGTGTTTCCCTGATCAAAACCTTTCTGGTCCCATTATTTCTGTATACCAGTGTAGTGTGCCTTTTGCCAGAGAAATTCTATACAAGGATTAATGGTCTGTTCTTCCAGATGCTCTGGGGGAACAGACTCAATCTCGTCAGAAGGAATGTTACCTACCTTCAAAGGCAGGAGGGGGGTTTGTCTATGATAAACCCTGTGGTGTTCTTCACGAACATGTTTATTAAATATAATCTGTCGAACCTCCTTCTGGAGACACCTCCTTCGTGGGTAGAGATCTTTAGGACTTGGGTGGACCCTTTTCTTAAGGACTGGGTAACTGGTGGCTGTGTAAAGAGCATGCGGGTTCCTCATGGCCCTCTCCCGCCTTATGTGACACTGGTTCTGAAGGTAATGAGAAGGTGGAACATAGGGGTGGAGGAGGTCAGATCCTCTAGTAGGAGGGCCATCAATCAGAGGGTCTTGGCTTCTTACTTCTGTGGGCCACTTGCCTTGAGGGATTGTCCAAGCGACATTTTGAGAGTAGGGCTCTCTTTAGTTTCTTCCCGTAGGGTCCCCCCGAAGTTTAGGGACGTCGCTTGGCGCTCTTTTCATTGGAAACTGTACGTGAGAGGTAATCTGAAGTATCGGAACTCCAATGACCGTGACTGCCCAAGGGAGGAGTGCGTGGGTAACCAGGAGACCATGGACCACTTTCTGCTTCAGTGTCCTTTCAATGTACAGGTATACAAAATGGTGTCCAGCAAGCTCGGAATTACACCCTGCCTCTCAGGTATGTCGTACCAGGAGTGGGTATATGGGGTATCCAGTAGGCATAGTGGGTTTGCTTTGACCACGTTTTACCTAGTTAGCGTGATAGTTAGGTATTACATGTGGAATGCACGGTGCCAGGTAAGCATTAGGCAGAAAGTCCTTCCCTGTGAGGTGGTGGTGCACGACATCCTGCATGAACTTTTGAAGGTAAAGGGTCTTGAGAGGCAAAGGATGGAGGAGAGGAGGTGGACATCTCTATGGAGGGGCATGTATATAGAGCCTCCTTGAGGACTCCTGATGCTCTCTGGTAATTGGTCTAATTTCTATGAGCACTTCCTTTTTTCCCCATAGGCCCTTCATTTTTTAGGGGAAGGCTCGTATGGTTTTAAGAGAGTAACTTACAGCTTGACCATGAGTTAAGAAGGTTTTTTTTGTAAATATTGTACTGAAGTGTGGTTATTAAAAAATGTCTTGTGGCATATTGCTCCCTCTTCCTCCTCTTTCCTTTCTTTCTTTCCCCTTCTTCTATCCTAGTTGTTTATTCTTCTCTATCCCTCCCCCCTCCTTTTTAAATTTTAACAGGTTTGTTTTGTTATTGCAGCCTCTCCTCATCAAATAAGAAAGGGAATGAAGAGAACGCTATGTGTTTGAAGTATGAATACAATGTATTATATGATGTGCTATATATATGTTATATGTAAGATATTCGATATTATATATCTTATTAGTGCCCACTGTGTGGTTTTTTTTTTTTTTTTTTCCCTCTCTCCCTATGGGAAGTGTTGTATCTTTTGGGGTTGTATCTACTACCGTGTTTGTGGTCTCACCTTTGAAATTAGGTTAGGCCTCCAGTGGCTTGTCCTCCGGCGGCCCTCTTCAGTCCATCTAGTTAACTCTCAGTAAGGTGTATATTGATTATTATTGTTTTCTTTTATTTTTAGTGAATCTATTTAACAGCTGTGAGTTCCTTTGTTTGTCTAGTTCCACCTACGTTACCTGCCAAGATGCGCAAAAATTGATTCGTTTTGGGTTCTTTAAGTCAAATCGTTCTCAACAACAATGCCACCATCCTTTGATTTGAGTCGCCATTGTCCTGCAGACGGGAAAAATAAATTATGTATTTAAGTTAAGAATTGCGGAAAGCAAATTAAGGTTTTATTTGGTAAACTTTGATTTTGTAAAGTGATGTAACTAATTTTAGTTTTAATTATGGAAAAATTTGTTTTTATTAAGTTTGGTTATTATGTCCCTAGTAGGGAAATGGTTGAGGTGGTCCTTATATAGCAGAAATAGCTCAAAGATTTTCTTTTACTTTTAAAAAAAAACTATGGCTCGTTAAAGGGGAAAAGTGATGTAACTAACTTTATTTTTGGTTAAAAATTTTCTTTAGTTGTTGTGACAAGAATTTGAGATGATATGATTTAACCTTGTAAAAGTGAGAATAACTGTTATTATGTTGGGTTATTACGTTTTTAGTAGGAAAGGGGTTTAGGTTTTTGTGTTATAGCAGAAGTAGCTTAAGAATTTTTAGGGAAAAGGGAACAGTGATATAACTAATTTTAGTTTGGTTTAAATTGGGATGCTGAAATTTATGTTATTGCTATGTTTGGTTTGTTATAATTGTAGTTTGTGAAACAAATAAACAAAAAATTTCCAGCTCCAATAGCATATATTAAAGTTGCTACAGTTAAAAAGCTCATAGTTGGATCTTGGGATCTGTGCTGAGCGGACGTGTGTTGTAGAGCTCTGTGTGATACTACATTTTATTAGAAGCTAAGTGTGTGCTTGTGCAAAATCAGTCAGCCCAGTCCCCTGTGGGGTTGCTGGGCTTGGCCCAACCGTTAGCATGGAGGATGCGGAGCCTAGGCCGGGGCCCTCGTCTTCCCGTGCAGACCACCATCTAAAGCCAGGGGATGAGGGCTTCCAGGAGGCCATAGTAGAAGGAGTCAGGCGACTCATGGTTTTGGGGGAGAGTAAGAAGTCCCTCAAAGGAAAGATTAAGAAGCGAAAGGAGAGGTGAAACCGCACAAACTCAACGTACCGTGCAGTGTATCGGGAACAGATAAAGGACCTGGAAGAAGACCTGGCGGACATCAAGGTGGAGATGGAGGCCATTAAGATTATGTTAGGAGCGGAGGGAGAAGCCCCGAGCCTTTCCCCCCGTGAGGTAATCTCGGAAGAACAGCCCTGTGGCCAGGGGGAAGGAGGTTCAAGCCCTGTGAGAGAGGAGGAGAGCCCCAGCGAAGCCCCCCTGGCGCAGGAAACCAGTGAGTGTAAAGGGGAAGGTGAGGAGTGCGATAGTGTACCAGAAGCCGTTTCAAATGTGTCTGAAAACGTAAAGGGTGAAGTTGCTGTGTCTATTGTGCCCGAATCTATGTTAACCATGTCTGAAAGTCAAGAGGAGAGGGAGAGTGAGGGAGAGCTGTCGGCAGCAGAGGCAGAGGCAGTGAACCCGAGTGAAACGATCCCCCCATCCCAAGTTGTGTGTGTGAGTGGTGAAGAGTAGTGGAGTACGCCTGGCCCCGGAACAACAGGGGGTCAGATGAAAGTCATCAGGGAGATAGAGTCCCCGGGCCAAAATATGCAGGCCATGGTGTTCTCCTCCTCTGCCCTCACGCCGGAAGATTTAGAATATCTAGAGGAGAGGATTGGGAAAAAAAAGAAAAGAAAAAGAAGAAAAAGAACCAAATACTTACCAAACTAGTGTATGTCCGTGATGGATCGGTGGTAGCGGAGTCTACCGTTGCCAAAGGGGGTGAGAGGCCTGAGGCAGCGGGAGAGTCGGGTGAGGAATCCTACGAGTCGGCGGCCGAATCCATGGTTAGCTCGGAGGCGGAAACCGAGTCAGACCACGTGGTTTTGGCGGTACCGGAACCGGAAGCCATGGCCTTGTCGGAACCGGAAGACGGGAGCAGCGAGAAACACCAGAAGAGTGTTGGAGAACGGAGCGCGAAAACTGCCTGGGAGACGGTGGATGTGGTGGAGGTCCCCGTCTCCTCAAGGCCTGTGTCACCCCTCCCTCCTGTGTCCACCTCTAAGGTCTCCATTCCTAATGTGTCTGTTGTGTCTGTTTCTACCCCTGTTGTGTCCTCTATGTCCTCTCTTGTTTTGCCCGCACAGGTAAAAGCTCTGGGTAAACCAGCACCCGCTTAAGCATCGGAGGTCCCGGCCCAAGGCCAAGGCCGATTCCCGACGGAGAAACCAACCTATTCCTACGCAGCAGCAGCAGCAATGGCGTCCCTGAGGGCAGCAAATGCTTCATACCGCGCGATACCGGTCCCTAGCCTCGCTACCCCAGCACGGAGGAATGTAGTGGACCTCGAGTGGACCGGTGACGGGGGCTGTTCAAGAGACGACCTTATAGATAAGTTGCTCCAGGCGGGTTTCCGTGCGGCTGACCTTAATGTGGTAATTTCGGGCCTGAAAAGAGGTACATTTATTTTGAGCTTTATAAGGCCTCAGCTTCTAGATGCTTTTTTCGAAGCAGAAGCCTTACGCGGCACTGGCCCTGAAAGTGATGAGAAAGTGGAACATAGGGGTGAAGGAGGTCAGATCCTCAAGTAGGAGGGCCATCGATCAGAGGGTCTTGGCTTCCTACTTCTGTGGGCCGCTTGCCTTAAGAGATTGTCCAAGCGACATTATGAGAATAGGGCTCTCTTTAGTTTCTTCCCGTAGGGTACCCCCAAAGTTTAGGGACGTCGCTTGGCGCTCCTTTCACGGGAAACTTTACGTAAGAGTTAACCTGAAGTATAGGAACTCCGATGACCGTGACTGCCCAAGGGAGGAGTGCGGGGGAAACCAGGAGACCATGGACCACTTTCTACTTCAGTGTCCTTTTAACGTGGAGGTTTACAAACTGGTGTCCAGTAAGCTCGGAATTACACCCTGCCTCTCAGGTATGTCGTACCAGGAGTGGGTATACGGGGTGTCCAGTAGGCATAGTGGGTTTGCTTTGAGCACGTTTTATCTAGTTAGCGTGATAGTTAGGTACTACACGTGGAATGCACGGTGTCAGGTAAGCATTAGGCAGAAAGTCCTTCCCTGTGAGGTGGTGGTACACGATATCCTGCATGAGCTTTGGAAGGTGAAGGGTCTTGAGAAGCAAAGGATGGAGGAAAGGAGGGGGACATCTCTATGGAGGGGCATGTATATAGAGCCTCCTTGAGGATCCCTGGTGCTCTCTGGTGATTGTGTCTAAACTCTGTCTCACCTTCCATTTTTTCCCAATGGTCATATCTTTTTATGGGAAGGCTCGTACAAGTTTTAACCCTTTCCCTGCCACAGATCGTATATTCACGATCTGTGCAGTGAATGCACAAACTGCCACAGATCGTGAATATACGATCTGTGGCTTCCCCCCTCCAAAAAAACTGCCCCCCTAGCCCCCTCAATCCCCCCTCGGTTTCGTCCAAATCCGAGGGGGGATCAGGATGCCCGTATTACAAGTTCGGTATCATTCCCTAAGATGATTTGATGATCATCTTTGGGAATGATCCCAAAAAAAAAAGGGGAAATGCACACAAAATAAAATCTTAAAGTGATACACACACCTTTTTTTTTTTTTTTTTACCTAAAAACTATAAATTAGCAAAAAAATTGTCTTCTCCAAGCTTCCCAATGTCCCCGGTGATATCGTTAAAGTAAACGCGGATCATTATTTGTTCGATTTCAAGGGAAACTAAGCCTATTTTAGTAGGGAATTTTGCAGAGGTACCAAAAACGGACCAGATTGAATTTTTAGGATCAGTAAAAGTGTGCAAAAACTTGTGGGACTCTCCGTACTAACTGCTTTTCACTAAAATACCACTAAAAGGGGGGGTGGGGATAGGTGTGGGGGGTGGGTTGTGACGTTTTTTTATTTTTTCTTGTAATTGCAATTGCGCATGGATCCCATTTGAGCTAGTTGGTGGCCCCGTCTCTGTTTGCACCCACCCTTATGGCATACCGTTTGATTCAGGACATGTGGGAGATTGCCGTTTAGTGGGTTTTTTACTTGCCGAGTGGGTTTAGGTAGGATTTCAACCATTGAGTCCTCTTATTTTATTTTTTCACAAAATCTCCTAAAATCACGGAGTTCTATGGATAACAGCGCCTGGAATTCTTCATGTATATACGAAAGCATGATACCATCAAGTAGCTGAAGGGTGTAGCTTCCAAAATATATAGTTTGTGGGGGTATTTCCAAGTTGATTAGGCTGTTCAAATTACAGAACACTTTGATTTTTTCTTGTAATTGGACTTGCATGCGTCCAATTTGAGCTAGTTGGTGCCACGTCTCTGTGTGCACCCACCATATGGCATACCGTTTGATGCAGGATATGGGAGATTGACATTTAGTGGGTTTTTTTGCTTGTCAAAGGGTTTAGGTAGGATTTCAACCTTGAATCATCTTATTTATTTTTCACAAAACCTGTTAAAACACGGAATTTCTTGGATAAGTGCGTCTGGAATTCTTCATGTATGTATGAAAGCATGGATCGTAAGTAGCTGAGGTGTGTTATTCCAAAAATATATAGTTTGTGGGGAGAATTCCATGTTTCGGGACTGTTTCCTTAGAAAAAGTGTAGGCTGTTCAAATTACAGAGCACTTTGATTCTTTCTTGTAATGTCATTTGTGATGCGTCCCATTTGAGTAGTTGGTGGCCACGTCTCTGTGTGATCCACGATATGGCATAACGTTTGATTCAGACATGTGGGAGATGTATTTAGTGGGGGGGTTTATTTGTGGGGGGCATTTCCAAGTTTGGGGCTTGGTTCGGTTTGAAATTACAGAGCACTTTGATTTTTTCTTGTAATTACACTTGTGCATGCGTCCCATTTGAGCTAGTTGGTGGCCACGTCTCTGTGTGCATCCACGCATATGGCATAACGTTTGATTCAGAACATGTGGGCGATTGATATTTAGTGGGGGGTTTTATTTGTGGGGGGCATTTCCAAGTTTTGGGGCTGTTTGAAATTACAGAGCACTTTGATTTTTTTCTTGTAATTACACTTGTGCATGCGTCCAATTTGAGCTGGTTGGTGGCCACGTCTCTGTACATCCACACATATGGCATACTGTTTGATTCAGAACATGTGGGAGATTGATATTTAGTGGGGGGTTGTGTGTGTGGGGGGCATTTCCAAGTTTTGGGGCTGTTTGAAATTACAGAGAAGTTTGATTTTTTTCTTGTAATTACACTTGTGCCCCATTTGAGCTAGTTGGTGGCCATGTCCCTGTGTACATCCACGCATATGGCATACCGTTTGATTCAGGGCATTTGGAAGATTGATAATTGACAAGTTTTTTTTACATGACATGGAAATTTGCCATGATTTTTAACTTTGAATTGTATTTTTATACATTTTTCCTGAAAATCTGGTAAAAAAGCGAAATTTTACATGAAACTGCGCTCATACCATTGGTGGTATGCATAAAAGAATCACACCATTGTGTAGCTGAAGATGTGTAAATTCCAAAAATATATAGTTTGGGGGGGTATTTCTAATATAGAGGGGTGTTTAGTCTGACAAATCTGAAAAGTTGCTGTAATTGGGCCATTGTTCATTGGCTCACTTTGTGGCTAGTTGATTCCACGTTTGCGTGTGTAACCATACATAGGGCATACCGCTTGATTCAGGACATTTGGGAGATTGATATTTGGTAACTTTTTTTTACATTACTTGGGATTTTGGCATGATTTCTACCTTTGAGAGTGTTTTTTTTCAAATTTTTTAGAAAATCTGCTAAAACTGTGAACTTCTATGAAGAACTGCGCCCACACCATTGATGGTACGAATGAACAAACTACAGCATTTCGTAGATAAAGGTGTGTGGATTTGAGAAATATATGGTTTGTGGGGGTTGTTTTGTGGGGAAAAATTGCAGACTGTTCAAATTCAGATTTGGCTGAATATTTTTGCTGTTTCTGAGCCATTGTGCATTGTTTCACTTTGTGGCTTTTGGCTTCCACGTCCACGTGTGTAACCACACATATGGCATACCGTTTGATTCAGGACATTTGGGAGATTGATATTTGTAACTTTTTTTTTACATTCCATGAGGTTTTGGCATGATTTCTACCTTTTGAAGTTGTTTTTTGTTCATTTTTTCAGACAAATGCGAACTTCTATGAAGAACTGCACCCACACCATTGATGGTATGAATGAACAAACTACAGTGTTACATAGCTGAAGGTGTGTAGATTTCGGGAATATATAGTTTGTGGGGGTTATTTCTAAGTTACGGGGGTGTTTTGTGGAAAAAACTGCAGACTGTCCAAATTCGGAATTGGCTAAATATTTTCACTGTTTCTGAGCCTTTGTGCATTGTCTCACTTTGTGGCTTTTCGCTTCCACGTCCGCGTGTGTAACCACACATATGGCATACCGTTTGATTCAGGACATTTGGGAGATTGATATTTAGTAACTTTTTTTTACATTCCATGAGGTTTTGGCATGATTTCTACCTTTTGAAGTTGTTTTTTGTTATTTTTTTTTTTTTTTAGGAGTGAAGTAACTTCTGGTATGGCAGGAATACTTAATTTTAGTTAGTGTATTAGCAGGAAGACTGTTTTGTTTTATTTACTTATATAAATCCTGTAGTAAGGAAAGTAGGTCTAAATCTTGGTTAAGGTTTCTTTTATAGATAAATTTTATGTTAAGTCCGTCTTAGTAAAATTAACTAGGAGGTTAGTTTTCTTTTTTTTGGTTTAAAAAGTGCTTGTAACTCCCCCCATATGATTTCTGGGGCCAAAAGTAGAAAAGGTATTGATGATCATATCTGTATGTAACTTATTTTTGTTGAAATTTGGAAGTATTTGTAACTGGGTTTGTTGAAAGTGTTATGTAACTCATTTGTGTTTGAATTTTGAAAGTGTTTATTTGTAGTTCGCTTTTCTTAATAAAAATATCCAGCTCCAATAGCATATATTAAAGTTGCTACAGTTAAAAAGCTCATAGTTGGATCTTGGGATCAAGCTGGCGGTCCGCCGCGAGGCAAGCTACCGCCTGTCCCAGCCCCTGCTTCTCGGCGCCTCCCCGATGCTCTTGACTGAGTGTCCCCCGATGCTCTTGACTGAGTGAACCGGGGGCCCGAAGCATTTACTTTGAAAAAATTAGAGTGTTCCAAGCAGGCCGGTCACCTGAATACTTCAGCTAGGAATAATGGAATAGGACTCCGGTTCTATTTTTTTGGTTTTCAGAACTGGGGCCATGATTCAGGGGGACGGCCGGGGGCATTCGAATTGTGCCACTAGAGGTGAAATTCTTGGATCGGTGCAAGACGAACCAAAGAAAAAGAATGTTTTCAATAATCAAGAATGAAAGTCGGAGGTTTGAAGATGATCAGATAACATTGTAGTTCCTACCATAAACATTGCCGACTAGCGATCCGGTGGTGTTATTCCCATGACCCGTTGAACTACACAGGGGTAGATAGAGAAGTCAGGGGGCTATTAACACAACGGAGGACGGAGAAGGGGGAGCATAGAGGATAAGGAGGCATGTATGACCATTTATGGAAGTAAATCAATTGATAATCTAAAATGTATGTTTACAAATGCAAGAAGTCTGGCTGGAAAAACCAGGGATCTTGAAATAATAGCTTTAAAGAAAAGGTATGATGTGATTGGTATAGAAGAATCATGGTAATATATATATGATATGTTAAACAGGAATTGAAGCCAAATTTAAAAGATGGAATAGATGGGAGCATGGCTTAATGCTCAGGTAAAAAGGGAAATTGAAAAAAAGGAAAAGGCTTTTAAAATTTTAAAAACAGAAGGCACAGAACAGGCTTACAGGGAGTACAAAAGCTGTAATAAAGAGTGCAAGAAAGCAATTAAACTAGCTAAAATAGAAAATGAAATACAGATTGCTGAACAAAGTAAGTCCAATCCCAAAATGTTTTTTAAGTATATAAATGGTAAACAGATGAGGACTGAGAATGTGGGACCCTTAAATATGGGGCTGAGGTGGTTGTAGAGGATGCCGAAAAGGCTAATCTGCTTAACCGTTTTTTACATCGGTTTTACTGTTGAGAATCCTTGTCCTTAAAGCAGGGATTGTAATAATATGCAGGGAAGAAAATGAGAGTATTCATATTGGCTAACAGAGGATATGTTACGGAAACAATTAGACAAAGTAAATACAATAAAGCCCCAGGACCAGATGGATTGCATCCTCGGATGATTTAAAAGAGCTTAGTTCAGTTCATTCTAGACCACTATTTCTCATCTTTTCAGATTCGCTTGGTCTGGTTATGTGCCGCTGGATTTGAAAAAAAGCCAATGTAATACCAATATTCAAAAAGGTAGTCGTTCACGCCTGGTAATTATAGACCTGAAGCCTAACATCAGTGGTAGGGAAGGAGCTGGAAACTTTGTTATGGGATCATATCCTTGACTTGTCTCTAGAGCTCATCTTATAGTAGTAAGTCAGCATGGTTTATGAGAAATGATCATGCCAGACCACATTTTATGTTTTTTATGAAGAAGTGAGTAAAATTAGATTCAGGCACAAGCAGTGAATGTGGTATACTTGGATTTTGCGAAAGCTTTTGATACTGTGCCATATAGGTGACTATGTATAAAATGAGGAATGTTGGCCTTGAAGAAAACTGGTCATTGGATCGCAAACAGAGAGTGGTGGTTAATGGATCTACATCGATGTGGGCTAAATTTCTAAGCGGAGTGCTTCAGGGTTCTGTACTGGGGCCGCTTCTTTAATCTGTTTATAAAGACTTAGAAGGGGGCATTGAGAGCAAGGTCTCAGTGTTTGCTGATGACACAAACTATGCAGAGTGTGGAAACTTCAAATGATGTGCAAGTGCTGCAAGCAGACCTAGATAGATTAGCAAAATGTGCAGCAGATGGCAGATGAGATTAATGTTGATAATGTAAGGTGATGCATTTAGGATTTAATGATCCCTGTGCACCTACACCATAAATAACTCTGTGTAAGTGCATATGTAATGGAAAAAGATTGGGGGTTCTGATAGATAACAGACTTAGCTATAGCAACAATGCCAGGTAGCAACGGCTAGAGCTAGCAATATTGTCTTGTATAGAGCGGAATAGGTTCAAGAGATAAAATATTATTCTCCCTCTTACAAGGCACTGGTAAGGCCTCATTTGGAATAGGGTGCAGTTTTGGAATCCCATATACAAAAAGGACATCTGGGAATTGAAGCAGTTCAGAGAAGGGCAACTAAATTAATAAGGGGAATGGAGGGGCTTGAATATGCAATCAGATTAGACAAGTTCGGGCTGTTTACATTGGAGAAGCGACGCTTGCGTGGGGACATGATAACCTTATACAAATATATTAATTGACCATACAATGAACTCTCTGGTGAATTGTTTACTAATAGGCCATATCAGAGGATTTTGGACATCCTTTAAGGTTGGAAGAAAAGAAGTTTCATCTTCAGGTTAGGAAGGTTTCTTACAGTGGAACGGTGAACTGTGGAACTGTCTCCAGCAGAAGTGGTAATGGCGCAAGTTCATTGAATAGCTTTAAAAAAGGCCTGGATAAGTTTCTAAAACTAAAAAAATATTGAGAATTACTGGTATTAATGCATATAGATCTGGTTGATTCTCCAAATAAATTGCAGCAAATACTATTTGCACTATCCCGGGCAGTGTGGCCAAAGCTCAAACACAGAGAACACTTACAGGGAGATTCAAAACAGGGAGATTCAATAAAAGTTCTTATCGTTTAAAATGGTGCTAATTTTGCCCCAACCAATCAGAACTTATGTAAGATTTGAAAGCTAATATCTGATTGGTTGGGGCAAAATTAGCAACATTTTAAACGATAAGAACTTTTGTTGAATAACCCCCTTTATCTGGTCACAAAAGGTGCTCAGGTGTTGTGTAGAGCCGCATTTCCAACACTGCCTCGGCTGTCCTGCGTAGAAACACAGGACACGGTCTTTCCCAATGTAAGCCGAATAGGTTATGTGCTGCTTTACATCATTTATTACATTTAATTTTATTTGGGTCCTATACCCACCATCCCAAATTCCCTTGATATCGATAACTCTTTCTAAATCTGTTTTAACTTGGCCATACCACGCTAACCTTTTTTTTATGTCCGAGACCGGGGTTGACTGATTAAAGATCTTTAAAGTGACCTAAGCCAACCCCGACCTCGAAACATGAATTATCCTAAACATTTTCCACTCGTCTGGAAACAGCTTAGTTACTTCGAGAAACACATCTAAGCCCTGTGGCTTAAGAAAACTAATAATGAAGGTACCTGCCCTCATGCCTGGTATTACTGCATTTAAGTCCTTTGCCTTGAAACCAGCTCTTAGCAGAAGATCCACCATCTCATCTCTGGAACATGGATTCTCCCCGATCCACTGGAGGTCCACCACATTCCTCCTAGACTTAGAAGCCGGGCCAGCTGATGTCTGAGGCATGAAAACAGAAACATTAGTAGGAAGTATTTTACTTGGCCCCATGGCCGCTGCTGCATAATACCTTGCCGGGACAGGTATAGACATAACAGGGGGAGACACAGACAGCACAGATACATAAAGACCAATGATGGGACAACAGACACTGGCTATGGGGAGGGAGGGACCCCTAGACTGCCACATTCAGAGCCCCTCACCTTGGCAACCTCCTTTGCAGCGGGCGCTACTCCCAACGACATGCCATCGGCCTCCGAGTTTTTCCCGACAGCTTCCAGCTTGGCGCACACTTCTGGGTTTCAGGATGCGGCAACCTCCGATGATGCGGACGGCCCAGCAGCCTCCTCTCCTGACTCCTCTGACACGTCCCCCTCGCGAGCCGATTCCCCCATCATTTCGGGTCTCTCACCCCCAACAAGGGGGAGACTCAGGCTCCGGGTCATGCACATACATGTAGCAAACTTTCGTAATTCCCTTTCTGTTCCGTTTTCTTTTTTTCTTCATTTTCTCTTCCAGATATTCCTTGTCAGCCGCTGGTAACGCGGTTGATGAGAATGACATAGACTCTATCGAAAAGCCGGGTGAGTTTTCAATCTCTTGTATAGCCTTTAGCATTCCACATGGGCCTGTAGACTGGGTACCCCCCCATTCCTCTGAGAACACCTGCCTCTGAGCTGGAGGATACATGGGGGACTCCACCACTGCCACTGACGGGCCCACATCCTCACGGTCTTTAGATGTACTTGGAACGGGGACCTCCACTGATGCTGAGTGGGCCTCCGGTACTCCATGGTTTGCACAGACATCAGCCACCTCTGCCACCGGCGACTGGTCTACCTTCATACCGGAGACACTCCCTACCTGTTCCTCCATAGCCAACTCCCCCGACACTTCCACAGCAATTACATTAGGCCCGTCTACCACTGCCACTGGCTCGGGGGCCTACACACACGTGCTCTTCATTACTCACTTCGGCGTCTGGGGTTTGGGAGCTCACCATCTTTTCATCCATCTTATCCACACCACAAGTGGTGTTCTCCGCAGGGACGGGGACTCTCCCAAAGCACACAGGAAGGTACGTATTTCCTGGATCTCACCCTCTAAGCCTCTGAGCTCATCCTCCATGTCTAGGATTTGTTCCTTCAGCGGCCCGCGGCTGAGGGAATTACTGCAGCTACATCTTTCTCTCCTTTTCTTTAACTTTCTTTTCAAGGTGTTCTTTAGGCTTTCGAGGTCCGATAGGCACCTTACCCGGAAAATCAGTAGGTCTTGGAACCCCATCTCCCGGGGCCCAAGTTGGTAGTCTGCCCTGGGGAGAGAGGGGCATGCAGTAGGCTCCATGGCCTATAAGGCCCGAAGGCCCAGTAAGTATTCTTTAGGGCCTGCCTGGGAGTAGGATAGGCCCAGGCAGGCAGATGTTATCTGAGTCTGATAACACAAGGCTTGTACAATAGGCAAAACCAATAGCACTTGGGAGCTCTCTCTCTAAACGTCCAGCCAGCTTGATCCCAAGATCCAACTACGAGCTTTTAACTGCAGCAACTTTAATATATGCTATTGGAGCTGGAGATTTTGTTTATTTAGAAGACAAACTACAAAAGAAACAGTACAATAAAATTCCAGTCAAACAAAACAATCAAATTAAAGGTACATTTTAAATGAAAACACTTACATCACTAAAAAAACCTAGTTAATTTCACTAAGCTAGAAACCACAAAATAAGAAACAATTTCTTTAAGAGAAACAATAATATTAGAAGAGGGAATCAAATTAATATGAGCAAACTCTGCTAAAAAAACAAACTATAAAGGAGACAGTACAAATCAGGTTAAAGTAAAACAAACAGTAAAGGAACATCAACAATAAGATAAGATACATTACTAAGACCTTAGTTAATCACTAGTAAAGCCAAGTTTAAGTCACTTGGAAAAGCGAAAATCAATTTCTTTTGAGGAAAACAATAATATTCTCATTAGACTAGAAAACTAAAATAATATGAGCATACTTCTGCATACAATAAAAACAAAACATTCGCAAATAGATGAGATGACAATGAAGACGATGAGATGATGAAAGGAAAGAGAAAGGAGTTCTGTCTTTATGAACAAGCTGTTGGAACTGGTGGAGTTGGGATCAAGATGGAACGAGGACATAATAGGAAAAAAACCTGCAACTTAAAGAAATGGACATAAGATATTTATGAAACAAAAGACCAAATTATGATAAGACAGAGAGAGGGCAAGTGACAAGCTGCCAGGGACCTGAAAGATGTTGGTATGAAGATATGGATTGAAAAATTAAACCAGAAAAAGAGGTGACACAACTCAAACATGGACTAAATAAACTTATAATATATAGTTTGTACGTAGGCACACTCAATATGGTATTCAAACAATACTCATTTATTTAAGTGCTGAAAACAATAAATGCCAAATACACACAATGGTTCGGGGGGGTCCAACCCTCTTCCTCAGGTGTAACTAGTGACTACAGAGTGCAAGGTATATATAGGAAGTGACATCATAAGCACAATTAATTAACTCCGCCTCCTTCATGAGGTCAAGAGTCAAAGTGAATCTGTGCAGTGCATAAAGTGCTAAGTGCTTGAAGTACATATTAGTGCATTCAAATTACAATATAGACTTTCATAATAAAGTGCATGTACATCCTAATATGAAATTATTCATTTTGAACAAAAAATAAAAGTAAAGTGCTATCATGATAAAAAAAACGTCATGTCATTATAACTTATTTAAAAAGGTTTAAAAAGTTCTTTAAAATGATTGTTATTCAATAGTAATAAATAATTATAACTACATATACAATTGTGTGCGTGTTCATTCAATAACAAATATCATTCTTTTATACAATTATATAACAAACAGAGGATGATGGTTCTTTACGTGAGTCCCATTTTCAATTCTAGTATACTTCCACTAGATGGTGTAAGCGTTCCTGAAAAGATAAACAATGTTGCTAGTGGAATGTAATTTAAATGAACCAACTACTAAATAGGTAACAATGTTACATAGTTAAAATGTTAGCTCAATTAAGTTATATGTGTATGTTACATTGGTAATGCCTCCAGGACAGAAACATCAGGATTCTTTTTGCACACTGATTATAAGTAACACATCATTTTTAAGCACTTTTTAAACATTTTTAAATAAGTTATAACAACACAACATTTTTTTTATCATGATAGCCCTTTACTTTTATTTTTTGTTCAGAATGAATAATTTCATATTAGGATGTACATGCACTTTATTATGAAAGTCTATATTGTAATTTGAATGCACTAATATGTACTTCAAGCACTTAGCACTTTATGCACTGCACAGATTCACTTTGACTCTTGACCTCATGAAGGAGGCGGAGTTAATTAATTGTGCTTATGATGTCACTTCCTATATATACCTTGCACTCTGGAGTCACTAGTTACACCTGAGGAAGGGGGTTGTACCCCCCCAAAACGTTGTGTGTATTTGGCTTTTATTGTTTTCAGCACTTAAATAAATGAGTATTGTTTGAATACCATATTGAGTGTGCCTACCTACAAACTATATATGACTGATTATACTTACCTGCAGTGGCACAGGTCATAGGAAGTGCACCTCAAACCTTACCTATCAGAGCTACCACATTGGATTGAAAACTAAATAAACTAACTTTTTTAGATGAGCTAGGGAGATATAGCACTACACGGTAGACAAGTTTTATATATCTTACGAAGATAACTATACGTCTCACAAAGACAAACCTATTTACTTATTTAACTTTTAATACTAACCTAAACATAGCTTATCTTATAATAATAAAATGGCACTACACAGTAGGCAATAGAGAATATCTTATAAAGATAAGTAAATTTCTTTCATAATCGAAATAGATCAAACTTTCCACATGATACACAGTATATACCTAACATGAACATCTTACCCACAGGATAATCCCGACGAGGAGAGGAAACATGATACTTCCTAACTAAGAAACATAAGGAACAAAATATTTTAAAAGGGAAGGGTAATTTTGCAAGGGGGAAAAAAATTTATTATTCACAACTTGTCATATAACAATAGTTCAGACATCAACAATATAACCATTACATTCCTAGCTATTTCAGGTCAAGCCTGTAAGCTACTCTCTTAAAAATGTACGAGCCTTCACCTAAACAGATATGGCCTTAGGGAAAAAAGGTAGGTGATACAGAGTATGACTTTTTACCAGAGAGTGTTAGAATAAATATCCTGCACTAGTCCCACGTGGACACTGATGCCTGTCATAGACCCACTAAGAGACCCGTTTACAGCGCTGGGAGAAAGAATTGAACCACACATTGAATGTAGTAAAAGTCTAACTCACTTAATTTAGTTATTACATTGGATTTTCACAAAGAGAAAAAGGGGGCATGGCCAGACACAGTGTCTACAGATGATGTACTAAAACCTTGGAATATGAAGATAGAGTCAGGTTGACACACAATGTAGGAGGCAAAAGACCTTGAGATAAAATATTATCTTCAACACAAGAACCTCTTCGTACAATATGGACACAAAATGGCATCAAAGAACAAAATGGCTGCTATTAGGCTAAGTGATTATAGAGAATATATAAAAACCTAACAGAAATTATATGTAATTTATAGCAAAATTATCAGTGGAAATAGTTTTCAGAGCAATTACATCATTATACATAGCAGCATGAGAAATAGTTTTACGGTTAGCAGGAAGCTTACAAAATGAAGAGAATATAGAAAAACATCCTGGGGCACATTGAAGACAGCAGCAACAGAGAATTAAAACACATATAATGATTATAATTTACCAAAAATATTGCGCAGCTGACCATAGGAGGGAAGCCACCAAAAAAGCATATTCCATAAAGAAAATTTACCATCATCTACTTTGATGTGATTGCTAAGTTGTTGCAAATTACTGATCTGATATTTAATAGTGAGGGTATGATCAGAAAGATTAAAGCAGCCCGTACCTTCAACACTTTCACATCCTTGACTATGCAACAATTAAAGCAATTGTCTACCAGTATATATTGTTAGACCTGGAATGCCTACAATACTAGCACCTAGAACAACAATTTCAGTTTCAGATAGGGGATCCACATTAGACTTACAATCCTCTGGCATAGTTATAAGATCCCTGCGATTACGTTTACCTGCAGAGAGGAAAGAAGAAGATTGCAAATGTGTGGTTGGCACTATCACCATACTTAATCTACTGGTAGCACAAGGACCTCCAGAAATGTTAGCAGGTAAATAAGTGTAGCTAACATTCCCACAGGCCATAACTCATCCCTCTGAAAAAACAATGTGTACATAATTTGATATCGTTTTGTTGGTGAGATTACACTTCATATTATTGCTCACAGAAACATATTTTGCATTAGGGGAACAAATAAAAATAAAACAAACTTCAGCAGCGGTAACATTTTAAGTCCGAATCATAACCATATCTATAGTTCGTTCACGGGAGGTTTGTTGAGGTATTCTGGAAAATTTAAGCGGGTTACACCACCTTCCCGGATAATTGGGATCCAATATCTTATAGTGCTGATCAGTCAGATAGTATTGGAGACAGATTGGAACCGAAGCTGGAATAGCGATTAAACAAGTACTTGTAATGTCCGGAATATTTTACATTTCCTAAACAAAAGTCAATTGTGTTTAGGAGCTTTTTTTTAAAAAATATACTCCCAAATGTTACCTGGGGGCAATGGAATACGGGGAGCAATAGATCGGGAAGCTCTGTTCATTCTAATAACCTCAAAATAGAAAAACCACAAAATAAGATGAAAAATGAACAGGTCAGGAAAATGTATTTCATCTGGATTTCACACTTTATCACTGGTTTGGAATCTGGGCTCATCTTAATCCTCCTCCTCGAGGGTGGGTGTGTTGTCATCTCTGAAGTCATCTGGGTAGTCATCTGGGTGGTCATCTCGTTCTCCAATCAACAGATTCAGTGCACGCTTTACTCTGGAAGCATGTATCCACGATGGATTGCCTTCAACCAAGATAGCTGTGCGAGTCACGGCTTCAACAGTCACCAGGAAACCATAGGGAGGCTCTAAAGATTTGTGTTGATATAACGCCTTTACCAAGACCACATCACCTGACTTAAACGGGTGCGTGGGAGCACTAGAAGGTAAAGGAAAAGACAAAGAAACATCACCATAGATGCTATTCAATTTTTCAATCAGTTTTGCCACATAAGCTTCCTGGATAAATTCCAGGTCACCTGTAATTAATGTCCCTGTCTTAACTGCCCAAGGCGTAGGAAATGGTCTACCCATTAAAATTTCGAAAGGGGACAACTTGGATGTAGAATTGGGGGCCATACGAATTTCTGCTAATACAGCTGGTAAATAAATATCCCATTTACTGAAAGAACCTGCAGTAGCCTTCCTAAATTTCTCTTTTATTTTCCAGTTCAACAATACCTGAACTCTGGGCATATGAAACTTCTATTCAATCAACATCAATTTTACAATCTCTTGTATTAGTTTAGAAATAAAAGCTGGCCCTTTATCTGAATCTATCCTAACGGGACAACCCCATCTAGGAATAATTTCCCTACATAAAATTTTAGCAACAATTTTCACATCTTCTTTTTACTAAATCTGTCCACAATCACCAGTAAGTATATACACCCTGTAGTAGATTTGGGCAATAAACATTGGGGCTTACTACTACCCCCTCTTTAATAAAGACCCAAAGGTCTAAAAACAATGTTGGAAAAAAAAGCTTTAAAAAAATGAATCGGGAGAAAACAAAACTTAAATTGAAATAATAACATTTTCAGGGAAAAGAATAGGAATGCATGAAAGAAACCAAAAGAAATGGAGAAAAGAGTAGCAGCTTAACACATATATGAGATAACATTCCCTTAAACAACATGAAAAGAACTCACATTTAAACAACTAAAACATAAGGAAGATAATAATCCACAAATTAAATTAATGTAAAGTCAGCTCACCATTCTCATTTATAAACTATCTACTGCCAAATTCTACCAAAACCAACTACATTAAAATCATACCTGGAATCAATGAACTAACAGCTTAAACCTTAAACAAAACACAGGTATGGGTTAAAGAAAAGATTAAGCTAAATAAACAAAACACGGTAACGGACTAAATTTTCAACAGAATCTGGGAATTGAAGATCTATATACACTATACACAAACACTTACAACCATACCAGCTCTAATTGGTAGAGAATCAAATCGGACTGGAGAGAGATTTACACCTATATTTTAAATATTAATTGCTTGGGTATTAATTTAACCTGTAATCTTAATACAGTAAACAAAAAGGAATATACCATGGGTAAGACCTGAATATATCTAACTTTTAAAACCATGATGGATTTAAAATAACCTCATACTCTGTGAGGCATCGGATAGTTCATATTCTATTCTTTAGCTTTTATAAAACATGATTGGATGTTAAACATTCTCCGTGCCAATATAATAGAGTTGGAGGCCTCAATGGCCATTGCACAGGCTGCAGAGATGCACAAACATTAAGGCATCCCCTGAACAGTGACTGCCAATTATTTAGAAAAATAAGTGACTAGTTTCAAGGTGTCTCTGTGATATAACTGCCACCATGGTTTTACAATGTTCTCTATAATACAATGAAAAGATTTATCATAATTCAGAAGACTCAGAGCAGGGGCAGAGGTAAATGTGATTACAATTATTTAAACATTCTTTGTCATTTTTGGTGTCCATAGAATGATGTTTGGACAGTCTTTAATTGTGCTTTTTGGAGCATTTGGTCCCAGTGGGAGCTGGCTGGGATTCATTGTTGCTAAAAGTTTATGAAGCTGACCAATTCAGCTTTATTACAGGGTGTTTGAAACGCAAAAATGTCTTTATCTCTGGCGGTGCTGACCAGATGTTCACCCTTAGACATTATACAACCAAGATATTGCAATATTGTATTTACTTGAAGCTTTTGATGCAAGACAATTCAGGAGAGAGAGAAACATTTTTACATACCTCCATGCTCTGGATACACAATAATCATCATTAATACATTTGACAATTAACATATTTCAATAATCCTAGAACCATGTGGCTGAACCCATTATTATTTTAACACTTCACAGAGAGCCATAGAGTCTGTCACTGGCAAGTCCACCAAGTCTTTATGTCAAACAGTGACACATAAATTGGGACTTTTCAAAAAATGAATACACCAGCTGACATGCAGAAAAAAAACATCTTAAAATCAACATATAACATTGGGTATTGGCTGAAATGCTAATAAGGGCTTACATATCCAAAACTTTAGGAATTATCTGTATTATGAGCGGGCTATAATAGGGGTATAAAATAGAAAGATAGTCTTTGTAATTACTCATTGCTTTACAAAGGTACAAACCATTGGCAGAATACTATTAATTATATCTTGTGAAAGGGGGGTTAGGGGCATTAAAATAATCCATACATCAACTTTTACTTCCAACAAGTTATGCCACTAAAGAAAATTGAGATACACAATTTACTTAATAAATCCTGTATTATCACGTTAATGGGGTAATCTGGTAATAATTTAAAGGAAAAATAAGACAATAACAATAGGCCATCATCCCTATTAGTGACCAATATTTTGTATTCTTAGTCTCTGCAAGTACCCCAATAAATCTCTACAAAAGGCTTACAATCAGCTGAGGGACAATTAATATAAGGAAACTTTGATAGAGAAGCACACATTTCCTGTATCACCAAAAAAAATTAAACAGCTTACATTGTATATGAAGAACACAAATAGGATTACACATTCTGTCCATGAGCTGTACCACAGCAAGGGAATCACTTGTGGGAAAATCCACCACAACTGCCATCATAGGGGATATCTATCTGTGACTGTATTTTCACATTCTACTTAGCTATATGGATATAACGGGTCTCACTAATGATCTAATTTATTACAAATAACATATCTACTATTATTAAGCTGATCATTCTGATAACTCCTCTTTGAAAACCACCAGAAACTCTACCACTTTCTAAATCTTCACTTTCTCAAAAACCTCTATAATATAAAAAAAAACTTCCGTAGACATTCCTACCTCTATTCGCAATTATATAACTCCCACAAAAACTAGTTATACATGAAATCTACTTTCGTTTCCCACGAGCAAAAAAGAAGAGAGGGAGGGGTAAAGAGGGGGGTCAGGAATGTAGGCAGATAATGATTAGACACAGAATTTTACCTTACTTGAAAAATCCAGGAAGGAAAATACATTTATAATAGAAAACATAGAGTCCAAACATTCTAAGTGAAGCCAGCATTAACCAAATTTAACCCCACTTATTAATATAATTAGATTTATAATAAAATTCGCCAAAAGAGCTCTCAATGAGAATATACATCTTTTATCCAATCCAATATATTATCAAACCATGGATTGCCATAAACTGTACCACCGATACAAATCACCTAATCCCCTGGCATTTCCCAGGAAAATTCTTCGAAACTTCTGTACCAGTCTTGTTATCAGTATTTTTCTCACATTGGAAACCTGTAAACTTAGAATTAAAACACTTTAACATACTTTAAATGACTTATCATGTTTGGGTCAGACACCTTACTGTTAAACTTTCCATCCTGTAAGCAAGAAGGTTAACAATAAGCGCAAAGTAAGCAAGCTCAGCAAATTAACAAATTTGACAGACAAAACTGTTACACATAAAACACACAAGACATACAAAGGTAGGGTCTCAATGTTCCGTATAAGGCTAGCTAGCAAAGAAACACATCTCAGAAGTTCGAACTTCAAATGAACCGGACCACACTGTCCGTTCTATAACTGGTTAAGCTTAACTCTTACCGTCCCCATCCCTAACTCCCATGTTTTAAACTTCGCGCCGGAAGAAACTCCTAGTTAAGGAGAAAACATTAACTCTCTATGTACAGGTCGCCGCCTGCGGGAGTATCATCTTTTAGTCCAACCACAAGTTGCGGGTCCTACCCCCCCGCTATTAGGGATCCTCTCAATCAGGGGAAAATATATCTCTTGTACAGCTCCCAGTTAACTCTTCCAAAGAGAAAACGAAAAATGCAGATCGCCACCCGCGGGAGTATACCTTACTCTTTTACTTTTTAGAACACCCAGCACCAAGTTTTTACATTAGGGAATAAAACTCTTTCAGAATATAACACTCCACCCACGGAGCAACTTCGTTAAGAGAACTCGATCACAGGTCCCAGCCTGCAAGCATTCTACTTACAGACCCCGTCTGTAAGACGTGGGGCATGCGTCTGCCCTTCCAGACCCACGTTTTAAAATCTATACCAATGTGCTGATACAAGTTACAGAACAAGCAAGACAGAACTTAAAATTAATAAGTTCAATACTTACGGTCCTGTCGGTTGTATCCCACTCCCACTCAGTTGTTAGAATAAATATCCTGCACTAGTCCAGACACAGTGTCTACAGATGATGTACTAAAACCTTGTAATATGAAGATAGAGTCAGGTTGACACACAATGTAGGAGGCAAAAGACCTTGAGATAAAATATTATCTTCAACATTAGAACCTCTTCGTATATTTCCAGAAAAACAGTGTCTGAATAATATGGACACAAAATGGCGTCAAAGAACAAAATGGCTGCTATTAGGCTAAGTGATTATAGAGAATATATAAAAACCTAACAGAGAGCATCAGGGATCCTCAAGGAGGACCCTTCACCTTCCAAAGTTCATGCAGGAAGTTGTGCACCACCACCTCACAGGGAAGGACTTTCTGCCTAATGCTTACCTGACACAGTGCATTCCATATGTAATACCTAACTATCATGCTAACTAGGTAAAACATGCTCAAAGCAAACCCACTGTGCCTACTGGACACCCCGTATACCCACTCCTGGTACGACATACCTGAGAGACAAGGTGTAATTCTCAGCTTACTGGACACCCGTTTGTAAACCTCTATGTTAAAAGGACACTGAAGTAGAAAATGGTCTTCCCTCCCCATCCAGAAAGCCTTACACTTGCTCTGATTGATCAGGGAACCTGAGGCTGCAGAATAGACTTGCAGTGCGTCTGCCACATCTTGGGCCTCAGCAGGGCTGGAAACCACAAGGGTGACATCATCCGCATAGGCAGTAACCCTCAGGGCTTTCCCAGGCATCAGGGGAACCCCTGCCAACCTCCCACCATCAAACCTCTTTAGAAGAGGATCTATGGCAAAGACGTATAACAAGGGGCTCAAGGGACATTCCTGCCTGACACCTGAGGCCACCCCGAAGGGTTTCCCCAACCAACCGTTGACAAGGGGAGGCTAACTGCCCCCACATACAATACTCAAAGCCAATTGATGAAACACCCCGGGACATGGTATCTAGCCAGGACACTCCACAAGTATTCGTGTTTTACCTGATCAAAAGCCTTCGATTGGTCTAAAGGCAGGAGATACTTTCCCCACTCATTAGCCCTGCAACGCTAAAGAGCCTCCCGAACCTCTAACGCAGCAGTGAAAGTGGTTCTGCCCTTCACCGTGCAGTGCTGCAAGGGAGAAAGCACTCGATGTGCTACCCCAAACAGGCGATTGAATAGAATCTTTGCCAGAATCTTTCTATCAGTATTGAGAAGGGCTATGGGGTGCCAATTCTCAATCCTAGAAGGATCCAACCCTTTTGACAACAACACAAGGGAGTCTGTAAACACTTCCACAAGGTTAGGGGCCAAGACATCGCAAAAATTCTTGTAGAACTCGGCTGTGAACCCATCGGGTCCAGGCAATTTCTTAGACGCAAGACTTTCTATCGCTGCCACAACCTCCTCTACCCTAATTTTTGCCTCCAGGTCGTCCCAAGGAATGCTCACATCCGTCAGGACCGGGGTTTCCCTTAGAAAGCTTTCCATGTCGCCCCGGTCATGCTGCTTCCCTAAGAGATGAGTATAAAAATCTGTAACAACTGACAAGATGCCCTGGGAAGTACTCTTCAGGACACCGTCCTTGTTCCGCAGTCCGCTAGTCGTCCTTCGGGAGACTGACTCCTTGCAGTTCTGATAGGGGTCAGGCGAGTGGTGTACTCCGTAATCCCTTTCAAAGGACAAGGACTTCAGCCAATCATACTGATAGTCTCTCATGAGGAATTTAACTCTAGCAATCTCCCCATGACTAACCTGTCCAGCTTCCTCTTCAGAACTTGGTAGGTGAGATAACTACCTATAGATCTTCTTTCTCCTATGCTTCGAAAGAGTGATGCGGTCCTCCATTTGGTCATCTCCCACCACTCCACCTTATCGAGACAGATGTCCCGGAGGGTCTCCTGGTCCTGAAAGAAAGCCAGAAAAGACTGCTTTATACACTCTTCTCCCAGAAGAGCCGCATTAAGACACCAGAAGCCCCTGCCTCTCGGAGGGGTCTCCGGGAAATTCAAAGACACAATAATCATACAGTGGTCAGAGAATACTACCGGCCTAACCTCAAGAGGCAGACAGTCAGAATTCCCCTTAACAAAAAACATATCTATCCTCGACCTACAACTGCCTCGATAATAAGTGTAACCCGTGAGGTCCGGGGAATGTCGAACGTGGACATCCACCAGAACCGCCTCACTAACTACGCTATTCAAAAAGATGCTGTCGTACCCTAGACGCCCAGCCACGCCTCCCCTGTCCTTCGGCCTAGTGATGGTGGTGAAATCGCCACCAAGCACCACCGGCTGGGCAGTAAAAAGAAAAGGCTAAATACTGCTAATGTGTTCCTTACTTCTTCATTTTGTCTGAGGGGATATATAGATATTGATTAGCCTATAAGGGGAACCCCTCAGCAGGACGTCAAGGACCATACAACTTCCCAACTCTAAGGATCACCTGTTTGACTATCACCCAGCCTGTTTTAAAAAGAAACATCCACTCCGCCGTAAGGCTCAGCCGCAAGAGACCAAAAGGCCACTCCCTTTTCCTGCGATGTAAATTGGCCAAAGTATCTAGCCTGGTCTCTTGGAAAAAGAAAACATCCGCATCTATAGTTTGGAGCAAAAATAAGGCCATACTACCTGCTCTTACGGACTTCATGCTGGCGATGTTAATAGAAGCACAGCGAAGATTCGGAGGGGGGCCAGCCATCTCCAAGGTGTTTGAGGAGTGGCAAACTTTCACTTACCCAGCTTGACCTGCCTCTCCTCGCCATCAGAGCCCTCACGCTTTGCCGAAAGGCCAGAGGGGATGGCCTCGGCCTCCTCTATACTGATCTCGATAAGGGCCGTGTCCTCCCCGTCAGAGGTCTCATCCGAGCTGGAGGAAGACTCTGATGATGATAATGTCTTCCTTTGGCATGCCCCGCTCCCTCTGACAGGGAGGACCGGTGGCCGACACCACCCCTGCTCCTTCCTCTGGACCCTCAGTTTTTAGAACAGAAAATGAATTATTAGTTTCAACCACAGATTCTTTTATTTCTGCTTTTTTACCCTTTCCCTTTCCCACCACTATCCACTTATAACCTAACACTTTCTTCTTTGGGGAGAGATTACAGGAGCGGGGAGCTGGGGTTTGGTTATGGCTACTAGCGGGGAAGATGGGGGATTTCCCTTAGACACAGTACCAACCTTATCTTTCCTTACATGCTTTGGGGGTTTAGGAGGTTTGGGGGATTTGACAGGGCCTGAATGGTCAACGACTCTGGGAATCCTAGGGGGCTTGGGATCAATTGATGTAATTGGTAGAGCAGGGGAAGGAGGGACCAGACAAGGGGTGGACTGAGGGGAAGACTGAGGGGGAGACTGAGATGGGGGAGGGGGAGGGACAGGAGTTTGGACCGAGGGATCCTCTCTCTCAGAGGGGGGGAAACTCCCTCTTAAATTCCTCTTCTATTTGCTGCCAATGCATCCGGACACCCACTGTAAGAGTGCCCGGCACCACCACACAGTTTACAGCAGATCTTATTTTTGCAATCCTTTGCTGTGTAGCCAAAGCTCACACAGAGGGCACACTTGATCTGATCGCAGGTACATGCTGGTGGACATGGTTGATGATGTTAAGCTTAATCTGGGCCTTCCATCTGCCCTCCCATATTCCTTTTTTAAGTCACCCTTTACCATCCCATACCTGCCCAGCCATCTTTTAAGGTCCGCAACGGTAATCGACTCATTGAATACTTTGATAGTTACCGTGGTCAGACCTGGTCTTGAGACCGGGGTCACTTTGAATTTGTCCCAAGACCCGGGAAATAGGTTGACAATTCCCCCCAAAAAATCTAAGCATTGAGGGGTAAGAAAACTTAATATGAATTGGCCTTGTTTTAGACCGGTGATTAAAGCGCAGATGTCAGTTGCCTTAAAACCTGCCCCTAGCAGCTTGTCAATCAGGTTGTCGCAAGTATAACAGCCCTCTCCGGTCCACTCCAACTCCACCACGTTCCTTCTAGTGGGTGTAGGTATGGTTGCCACATTTTGCCTGGAAGGGAAGAATTGACAAAAATTAGACACTCTAGCGGCCAAGGCCGAAGCCGCGGCTGCTGGGTAGGACGTCACCGGCTTTTGCACGGACATAACAGGGGGAGACACGGATGGTACAGGGACACTAGGGTTGGAGACCTTTACATTTGACACATTAGGGGGGGACGACACCGGCCTTGGAGAGGGGGGGATAGGTGGTATTGCGAAATTCCCTACCTCCCAGGGCAACTCCGGGATCTGCCGTTTCACTCCCAAGCTCCGTTTCTGGCTCGGCCATTACCACTTCTGGCTGTTCCTTAGCTCTTTCCTCCGGCAATATGGCCGCCTCCATCACTGCCACATGGCTCTCCACAACGATAGGCGCCCCGCTCGCCTCCCGGGCAACGCCATCCGTCTCTCCCGCTACCTTGGGCCTCTCACATCCCTCAGTAGCAGAGAGTCTCTGATACGTATACTAGCCTAACTGTTTCTACTTACTTTTTTTTGTTCCTTCTATTTTATAGAAGTTGTTTGTATATTCGGTACCGGGGACTCAAGCGTCCTAATTGCTTTCATAAGAGCAACTTGATCGGGTGTACTACACCATTCCTCTCGGCTTACCTGCCCCGGCTGGATGTCGTTGGCCGAGTCCACCACTGCCACTGGCGAATCCCAGCCCTCCGGGACAGGCTGCAGGGAGACCTCTGGAACAACAGGAGACAGGCCAGCAGGAGATGACGCCCGCATGGTCTTGTGTGGAGGATTTGGGTGGGATGGGCTGAGGGCCGGTCCCTGGCACCCCCTGAGCGGGAGGGGGGGGCAGTAGGCCACTGTGAGAGTCAAAATCTTATGTTCGTCCGGCCGGGGGACCAGGCGGGAGGCGTGGCGCCAGTCTGAACCTGCTCGGATGCCTGGCAACAGTATGAACGGGGCAAACTCACCGGAACGGGGGAGCCGCAGCCATCAGCAAAACCTTGTGAGACTTCACCCCGGGACACCCTGGGGGGACACTCGCAGGCTACGGGAGCCAAATTGATCAGAGGGAAAAAAACACACACACAAAAAAAGCAAAGATACACCAAGCAGAGGGGACATGGAAGAGAAAAGAAAAACAGAAAAAGAAAAAAAATAAAATCCAGCCAGGCTGGAAGGAGCAGGCTCTGGGAAGAAAAATAGCATAAAAAGTGAAAGAATCTGGCCCAAAAAGCCCTTGCAAGGGTGAGGAAACTACCCCCAGGTTGGGTGGTAGCAAAGGCGCACCAAGCGTGGAGGAAACAACTCCACTACTTATCTCTGCGAGCTTGCCAGCAATTCTTCTCGTCAGGACTGACAATTACCCGAAAGCTGGGAAAACCCGCCAACTGTGGCCGACGTCCTGGAACCCGTGGTCGGCCGCCCGAAGCAAGTTAGTCCTCATTCCAAAGGAACAAAGGAAACGTACCCAATTTTGGAAACTCATATCCACTTTTTTGAAACTCGTGCCCACTTTTGGAAACTCGTACCCACTTTGGATTTGCTTGTTCCTGGCGTCTGGGGAACCCTGGACGGCCGCGACAAGCTGCAAACAGGCCCTGTAAGTTGGGCATGGCCGGGATCGAGCCCCGGTGCCCCTGAAAGTCCCAAAGGAAACTCGTACCCGCTCCTGGATGTCCAGGGGGAAACTTGTACCCACTCCTGGAAGACCTCGGGACTCCCGATCCTCACGGCCATACCTGGGAGTCTCCTTTTCGGCTGTGGTCAGTGATCACTCTCCCCTGTCGAGGGAGAGCCACCGGTTCGGGCCCTCTGCCGCCCCGCGAGGGATGGCAGAGGGAGCCCTCCACTGCAGGAAAGACAAAAGCTTAGCTCAAGGGATGACTTTCAATAGATCGCAGCGAGGTACTTGCTCTGCTATGCACGAAACCCTGACCCAGAATCAGGTCATCTACAAATGATTTAGCACCAGGGTCCCCACAAACTTGCAGTGAGCTACGGGAGAGAGGTGGCCCCCTTCTGTCCACCCTCCCATATCAAACCGCCCTGACCCGTGAGGGGGTGGCACCCACTGGGACTCTGCAGCGCTGCAGTATCATCACGTTTAGGGGGGATACTGACTTAGAGGCGTTCATAATCCCACACATGATAGCCTCTCCCCCAAAAAGTGCACGCAAAAGGGTCCACCTGCCCTCCGACGGGTGCCATGCCTTCAGCCTGGTCCCCCTGGCTGGACGAGCACACGCTTTCGACCAGCTCTCACTGTGGCCTACCGGCTCCCCCCCCCACTCAGGAGGGGTGCCAGGGATGCGGGCCTTCAATTATTTGAAAACCCCCAGCAGACTTCCCCTTAGTGTCTCATGATTATGACAATTGGCAAAACACTGCCCTAGGGGGTGCTCAACAGGTGGGAGATTGGATTTTCTCACATGTATACATTTTATGCAAATCAATGCTAACTAAAGGGACCAACCTAAAAATGGCCAGGGCGAATGCCAGGGGGAACCGACCGAGTCAGGTGTCAAAATGATCAGCGATAAATGCCGTTCGAAACCCTACCTTAAAAAGTGGGATATCTTTTACAATTTTTAAAATAACCCCACTTTTGCTGCATCCCCGGAATAACCCTGACGCAATAACTGCGCAACGCAACGTCCAATTTGTGCAGACAAGGTCTCAAATATTTCCCTCGAGCTTAGGGTCACAGAAACAAACATCTCTTTTAACAATCGGAAACTTTTGCGATTTGGGGACACCCACCAGTGGCACGCGCTATCTTCCCCAAAAACGCGAAAAAACTCCATACAAAACGTTTATGTCAGGGGGTCCCTGGGACCCCAAAACATGCTCCTGCGCAAAAAATTCACTTTACCCCAATTTTATGGTCAATCCATTTCCCCTTCCCCATCATTTTGGTTACAAGATTTGCTGCTGCTCCACATGTGTAGCAAGGATTTTCTCACCTCTCCGGATGTGTAGCTTGAATTCTCTCACCGCTCCACATGTGGAGTTTAGATTGACTCAAGGAATCACATGTGGAGCACTTCTGAGAAGGTCAAAAAAGTCAATCCACTTTAGGCTCCACATGTGGAGCAAGAGTTTACTATTGAGATGGGTGACTTGAACCACATGTGATTCACCATACTTAGAACTGAAAAGTGGTTCAATTTAGAACAAACACACACTTATATCCTCCCTTACATATATTACCTGCCAGCTAAAATATAGAGGGTCTATGTGGAATAAACCTGCAGGTCTGAGAACTGACCCAGGCAATCTAAACAACAACTTTGGGCAATCAAAATTAGCCCATACATATATCCGATTTTACTTTCCCAACCGAGTGCTCCCGCGACATTAGACCAATCCTGCAAGAACCGCCTGTCTGTGGCATAGAAGAATGGGAAAGGTGGTTCTGGCAAGATCAAAGTAATATTGCTTGGTTGGATAAGTAAAATTGGATATATGTATAGCCACCTTAAATCCTATACAGTATCCTGATTAACATGCAAGGTTCATATTTATTAGTATTTACCACAACATGTTTAACTAACCTATGGGGTTAGGACTTGGGAGCACAGGATACTGACTGAATATACATGTTAGGGAGAGGTGTGGATAGAGGAGCTAAAAGCTCCACACAGAGTGTAAAATGAAATAGAGCCTATTATAATAACATTGCCTTAATAAACAAATGGGTGGGGACATGCAAAGTATCTTATTTATTGCCTGTGGCAAAGGCATGTGTCTAGATATAATACAGCCTAATAGTATAGAGCAGGCATGTTTAACTTAACTTTAAGTTTTATCTTAATATCCTGTACCTAAGGCATCTGTCTAGATCTAATACAGCCTAAGTTTGTGACCTTTCACATGTTTAAAACTACAAATCCCAGCATTCCCTAACTGCACAGAATTCTGGAAAACTTTTCATACATCCTGGAATAAAGACATTTTCCTGTCTTACAGACATTAAAAGACCACAGTCATGCTTTAGCGCTTCCTACCCAAGGGTTTGAACATGCAAGTGATTTGTTTGCCCTTCCCTTACATCCATAGCTATTAGACTATTGGATTAGGGAAGCATTATATGGGTCAAATAGTTGGCGCAACGTTAATGCCCGCTTTGCGTCTGCAGCGCGAGTACCAGAAGAGGCAGCCATTTCAAAGTAATTTACCAGAGGTTGCTTGCCTCTTTACACGTAAGTATTAAACACTAACTAATAGCTGGCGATAAATACTTATGTGCGGGTGAGATTCACCCAAAATCACACAGCCTCTGGTAAATCCCGTACGGGAGATTTGCCCAGAGAGCTTGTGCCTCTGGGTGAATCTCCCTGTTAGAGTCATAAACTTTACCATAATTGCACTCATTTCCAAATACCACCTACCTGGCAGTTATAATGTATAAAGTCTAAAGGTTCATGCTCCCATGCGATCGCCAGGGCCGACGCATGACGTGTGCGAAAGGCCATTTTGGATAATATTTGTGCTGTGTATCGACAGAACAGCCATTTTAGCTGATAAAGTGCCCATACATGGCACAATTATTGTCCATTTGTAAACATTGTGCGTCACGGGTTGGCACCCGCGATCGCATGTGTGTACAAAATTTAAGGCTGGGTAAACACCAGTAATGAATCAATAGTGCCACGGATTAGTCGGCTGGAAATATGTGATGGTGTGGGGCGGCCAGCCGTGACCGAGTTCGGTCGTCCGTATCAGACAAATGGGTGAGTTATTAAATCACAACCAATCATGCAGTTCCCTATGGGACCACATGATCAGTCTGTCACATGCGCTGCTGGCTGCAGCCACTGTTACTGTGACCAACAGTCATCTGTCCTGGCAGGGCTCTCACACAAAGCAGATGCTCAGTTGGGACACATGTATTATATGTATCCAGACAAAATGGTATTAACCTGCAGATCTGAACACAAATCCAGGCAATCCTGCCACTATGTGTTATTCAATCTGAACAGCTCCATTGGGCATCCTGAGACCCTATACAGGATCCAGAATAACATGCTAGGTTCATACTTATTGGTTATTACCACAGCAAGTTCCAGATTTACAGTCACTATGGGGTTAGGAAACACAGGATTCTGATTAGCTTGATAAGTGATGGAGAAGTTTGGATAAAGGAGCTAAAAGCTCCCCACGGGGTATAAAATGAAGTAGAGCCTTCTTATAACTGAAGGTACCTGACAGCTTCATGTTTAATATATTAATATTGGGGAAAAACTGCCCATTTCTCTAAGAATGCTGGGTAGTTTCAGACACATGCAAAGTAATTTAATCATAAACAGACACTTCCTGTCTAGCAAACAGAAACTGGATTGTCTCATTACTTTCTATGGCGAGGGGAGGGGGAGTAAATGTGAGAGTCTGAATAATTTTCTAATTGGCTAAGACTATCACGTTTTACAAACAGCACATAACTGGGTGTAATACAGGAACTTCCTTACGCTTCCTGTCTTGTCATGGACAGTGCCTAAGAGAATTTTTTTATTTGCTAACAGTGGAAGATCAGAACCTCTCATTGGATGTTAGTAAAATTCCACCTGTAGAAATTCTGGAGTTGTGTCTTAACCTATCATTTTGAGTTTTCCATTCAAACTTAGGGGTGTCCAGTAAAGTAAGTTTACTTTATTAATTGTATATACATTGTTTTGTAATTCAGTAGTAGGTAGTAGTACTATACTTTGTATGGTGTTATATTTTATGGTGATATTAATTAAACAGTGCTAATTACACACATACACATGGACCTTCCTAGTTAGTTGCTCCTAAATACTCAATGCAATCTCCTTAAAAATATAAATGTATTTATATAATATAAGGGATATATATCTCCTTGATTTTTACTCACAAACTGCATTCTCACAAGCAACCACTAGATGTCCCCATTGTCCTTGTGAGAACATTTTGGCTTCAGAACAATTGCTGTGGGTGGAGGGGCATTGTAATCCAATTACACTGATATTGCTTTGTAAACAGAACAGAGGGGGGGATGTGTAGCTTTCAATAGAAACGTGTTAAACAAGAGGTGGATGTTTATCTGTGACTAGCAACTTGCTACACTGATTAGTATGTCCATGACATTGCAATCTATTTTAACTCACTGTCTTATTACATTTTATATACTGACTGCATGAGGTGAAATAATGTTGTTCAAACTGTTGTTGAAAAGTGCTTTGGAAGTCATTCAACTAGGAATACTTGTGCTGACACATAGAACACAAACTAATGGAGAAATCAAAATAAAACACCAAAGACTGGGAGCTAGATTGTTTCAGTCAGTGTGTTGGCAGGCAGCAGGGAGAATCAAAATCTCTCATGGCAATCCAACATGTCACAGGTATAGAACATTACTGTGACGGATCATATCAGTTTGCAATAGGGACAGTGTTCCTGTTATACTAGGCCCACAGCCTGGGAGCTAGATTTTTTTTGCTCAGTGTGTTTGCAGGCAGCAGTTTATCAGTCTATGGAATCTGCTTAACAAAAGGAATCAATTTCACACCTAGCACAGCTAGACAAAAGTACACTGGGGTGAGGGTAAATGTTTAGCTGAATGAAAGCCATAAGCAGCCAAGTACTGGCTGTATGCTCTGGATTGCACACTGATCATCAGTTTGTCAGCCACAACTTGTACTAAAGGATATAATAAAATAAAACTCTACACGGGTAGTCATATCTCTCATTGGGAGGGGAAAAAATCTCTCATGGCCAATCTAACATCTTACGGGTATAGAACATTACTGTGATGGATCATAAGGATTTGAAATAGGGACAGTGTTCCTGATATACTAGGCCCACAGCCTGGGAGCTAGATTGTTTCAGTCAGTGTGTTGGCAGGCAGCAGGGGGAAAAAAATCTCTTATGGCCAATATAACATCTCACAACATCTCACTTACTGTGATGGATCATATAAGTTTGAAATAGGGACAGTGTTCCTGTTATACTAGACCCACAGACTGGGAGTTAGATTGTTTCAGTCAGTGTGTTGGAAGGCAGCTGGGGAATAAAATCTCTTATGGCCAATCCAACATCTCACTTACTGTGATGGATCATAAGAGTTTGAAATAGGGACAGTGTTCCTGTTATGGTAGGCCCACAGCCTGGGAGCTAGATTTTTTTACTCAGTGTGTTTGTAGGCAGCAGTTAGTCAGTGTATGGAATCTGCTTAACAAAAGGAATCAATTTCACACCTAGCACAGCTAGACAAAGTACACTGGGGTGAGGGTAAATGTTTAGCTAAATGAGAGCCATAAGCAGCCAAGTACTGGCTTTATGCTCTGGATTGCACATCATCAGTTTGTCAGCCACAACTTGTACTAAAAGATATATTAAAATAAAACTCCACACAGGTAGTCATTTCCGTCATTTGGGGGTGGAGGGGGGGGGGGGTCTCTTATGGCCAATCCAACATCTCACCGGTATAGAACATTACTGTGCTGGATCATAAGGGTTTGAAATAGGGACAGTGTTCCTGTTATACTAGGGTTTGCAGGGACTCTCCTTAAAGAAATCCTAACAGATTGGTTCTCTTGTTCCCAACTGGGAGCTAGATTTCTTTACTCAGTGGGTTTGCAGGCAGCATTTAGTCAGTCTATGGAATCTGCTTAACATAAGGAATCAATTTCACACCTAGCACAGCTATGTTATGTTGTTATAATTTGGGGAGATTTCAGACACCATCCCTGCTCTAACCACAGCAAATTGTGAGTGGATTGGATCATAGGTTCCAGACTTATAGTAGTTCAAACCTATGCTACTTTTGCCCATTGAAATCAATGGCATATATTAGGTTATCTCCTATATCTCATGATCACATGGTGCAAACGACTTGTAATTTTGCAGGATTTCAGACACTTACCTCTGCTCTAATCACAGCAAGCTGTGAGTGGATTGGACCTCCGGTTCCTCTACTTATAGTAGTCTGTCATAACTGAAGATCATATAGTGTACTAGACATATAATTTGGGGAGGATGTAGACACACATCCCTGCTCTAAGCACAGCAAATTGTGAGTAGATTGTGTAAGACTCCTGTACTCACCTCTGGCCATGGTCCTGCGCTGCCGAGCGGGCATGCGCGCGCCCGTGGCGGCGCGAGGGAGGAGTGGCACCGGGCATGCGCACAGGAGTGCGCGGATAGTTCCGGTGGCGGCAGAATGACGTGGAGGGGCCTTCATAAGCCTTTCCACGTGGAGGATTTCTTGCTGCCAGTTCAGATTGCTCTCCTGTATCTGTTCTTCAGCTCCTTGTTATTTGTTTTTGCCTACCTATTGTTCCAGTTCAGTCTCTGTACTCCAGATCCTCAAGCCTGCATATTGTTCCAGTTCAGTCTCTGTACTCCAGATCCTCAAGCCTGCATATTATTCCAGTTCAGTCTCTGTACTCCATATCCTCAAGCCTGCATATTGTTCTAGTTCAGTCTCTGTACTCCATATCTTCAAGCCTGCATATTGTTCTAGGTCAGTCTCTGCACTCCATATTATCAAGCCTGCATATTAGTACAGTCCAGCCTGTGCACTCCATACCTTCAAGTATGCCTACTCTTACGGTCTCAGCTTGTGAACTCTTTACCCTCCAATCCGCATCTACCTACGGTCCAGTTTGTGTATCTGTACCACCCAGCCTGCATATAGCTTCAGGTCAGCCTGTGAACCCCATTTACTCCTGCCAGTATCTACCTACTGTTCAACTTGTGTATCTATACCATCTTGTCTGCATATTTCCTGTGGTCAGCCGGTGTATCCCTACCTGCTATCTGTGCATACTTCTGGTTCTGCCTGTGCATTTGTCCCCTGTGATCCCTGATCTGGAGCCGCAACTTGGTGTCTGCCTTTCCGCACAACATCCTCACCATCAGAGGCTCTGGAGAAGACCGGCAGACACTTAGACTCTGCGTCCAGTGAAGGGTTTGCAGGGACTCTCCTTAAAGAAATCCTAACAGATTGGTTCTCTTGTTCCCAACTTATAGTAGTTCAAATCTATGCTACATTTGCCCATTGAAATCAATGGCTTACTTTTTCATGAGGGGAAAAAATCCTACAGTGGCATTGGTTTTCGGAACTGGGGCCATGATTCAGAGGGATGGCCGGGGGCATTCGTATTGTGCCGCTTGAGGTGAAATTCTTGGACCGGTGTAAGACGAACCAAAGCAAAAGCATTTGCCAAGAATGTTTTCATTAATCAAGAACGAAAGTCGGAGGTTTAAAGACGATAAGCTAATGTCGTAGTTCTGACCATAAACAATGCCGACTAGCGATCCAGTGGCATTATTCCCATGACCCGTTGAACTACACAGGGGTAGATAGAGAAGTTAGGGATCAGGGGGCTATTAACACAATGGAGGATGGAGAAGGGGGGAGGGGGGAGCATAGAGGATAAGGAGGCATGTACGACCATGTATGAAAGTAAATCAATTGATAATCTACAAATTTACAAATGCAAGAAGTCTGGCTGGAAAAACCGGGGAACTTGAAATAATAGCTTTAAAGAAAAGGTATGATGTGATTGGTATAGCAGAATCATGTTAATATATATATATAATATTTTAAACAGGAATTGAAGCCAAATTTAAAAGATGGAATAGATGGGGCATAAATGATACGGCAGAAACAATATGGGTGGAAATGTGTACAGGAAGCAAGAAGGTAGGTAAATTAATTGTTGGAGTATGTTATAAGCCGCCAAATGCCGGGGAGGAGATGTTAATGAATCTCCATATGCAGTTGGCGAAGGCTGCTGGTATGGGGCATGTTTTGGTTAAGGGGGATTTTAACTACACTGACAGATTGGAATCAGGGAACTGCCAGCACTTCAAAAGGTATAAAGTTCTTAAATTTCCTATATGAGCATTTTCTTTCACAGATGGTAGTTCCTACTAGACAGAATGCGTTGTTGGATCTGGTGGTATCTAATAACCCTGAGCTCATTTTGGAGATGAAGGTAATGGGAAGCTTAGGGAATAGTGACCATGATGTAGTGTAATTTAATATAGGTTGCAAAAAACTAAAGTGCACCAGGTTAACAAAAACTTTTAACTTTCGGAAAACTTTTAACTTTAGGAAAGCTAATTTTATGCTGTTAAAGGAATCACTCCTGCTCATAGACTGGGGGGAATTGTTTCTAGGTAAAGATACAGAGCAGGTGTGTACCACTTTTAAAGGGATATTAAACTATTATATTTCTAAATCTTAGGGAACAAGTGTAAAAAAATTAGGTCCACTCCTGCATGGCTTAATGCTCAGGTAAAAAGGGAAATGGAAAAAAAGGAAAAGGCTTTTAAAATGTTGAAAACAAAGGGAATAGAACAGGCTTAAATATATAAATGGTAAAAAGATGAGGACTGAGAAAGTGGGACCATTAAATAATGGGGCTGAGATGGTTGTAGAGGATGCCAAAAAGGCTAATCTGCTAAACTGTTTTTTAACATCGGTTTTTACTGTTGAGAATCCTAGTCCTTACAGCAGGGATTGTAATAATATGCAGGGAAGAAATGAAGAGTATTCATATTGGCTAACAGAGGAAACAATTAGGGCAAGGCCACACTGCAACGCAATAGCATGCAATTTCATGTGCGATTTTCGTTGCGTTTGCAATTTCTTCAATAAGTATAGGAAAACGCATGCGATTGCGATTAAAATGCAATCGCACCGAAAAAACGTGCGTTTTTTTTGCGTTGCCGCGTTTTCAATAATTTTGTAAAATCGCAAGCGCAAGCGCAAACGCAAAAAAAAATGCAGCAGTGTGGCTTAGCCCATAGACAAAGTTAATATCAATAAAGCCCCAGGACCAAATGGATTGCACCCTCGTTAGGATTGCACCTTTTGTTAGGGTATCATATCCTTGAATTTGTCTCCAGAGCTCATCTTATTAGTAGTAGTCAGCATGATTTTATGAGAAATAGATCATGCCAGACAAATTTAATTGTTTTTTATGAAGAAGTGAGTAAGAAGTTAGATTTAGGCACAGCAGTGGATGTGGTATACTTGGATTTTGAGAAAGCTTTTGATTTTGCTCAATCCCGGGCAGCGTGGCCAAAGCTCAAACACAGAGCACACTAAATCTGGTCACAAAAGGTGCTCAGGTGTTGTGTAGAGCCGCATTTCCAACACTGCCTCGGCTGTCCTGCGTAGAAACACAGGACACGGTCTTTCCCAATGTAAGCCGAATTGGGTATGTGCTGCTTTACATCATTTATTACATTTAATTTTATTTGGGTCCTATACACACCACCCCAAATTCCCTTGATATCGGTAACTCTTTCTAAATCATTTTTAACTTGGCCATACCACCCTAACCATTTCTTTATGTCCGAGACCGGGATTGACTCATTAAAGATCTTTACAGTGACCTTAGCCAACCCCGGCCTCGAAACATGAATTATCCTAAACATTTTCCACTCTTCTGGAAACAGCTTAGTTACTTCGAGAAACATATCTAAGCCCTTTGGCTTAAGAAAACTAATAATGAAGGTACCTGCCCTCATGCCTGATATTACTGCATTTAAGTCCTTTGCCTTGAAACCAGCTCTTAGCAGACAATCCACCATCTCATCTCTGGAACATGGATTCTCCCCGATCCACTGGAGGTCCACCACATTCCTCCTGGACGTAGAAGCTGGGCCTGCTGATGTCTGAGGCATGAAAACAGAAACATTAGTAGGAAGTATTTTACTTGGCCCCATGGCCGCCGCTGCCTAAGACCTTGCCGGGACAGGTATGGACATTACATGGGGAGACACAGACGGCACAGAGACATTAGGGACCAACGACGAGACAACAGACACTGGCCAAGGGGAGGGAGGATCCCCTAGACTGCCACCTTCAGAGCCCCTCACCACCTTGGCAACCTCCTTTGCAGCGGACACTACTCCCACAGATGTGCCATCGGCCTCCAAGTTTTTCCCGACAGCTTCTGGCTTGGTGCATACTTCCGGGTTTAGGGATGCGGCAACCTCTGATGCGGACGGCCCAGCAGCCTCCTCTCCTGACTCCTCTGACACGTCCCCCTCGCAAGCCGATTCCCCCGTTCTTTTCGGGTCTCTCACCCCTGACAACCGGAGACTCAGGCTCCGGGTCATGCACATACATGTAGCGAACTTTCGTAATTCCCTTTCTGTTCCATTTTCTTTTTTTCTTCTTCATTTTCTCTTCCAGATATTCCTGGTCAGCAGCTGGTAACATGGATGATGAGAATGACATGGGCTCTATCGAAAAGCCGTTTGAGTTTTCAATCTCTTGTATAGCCTTTAGCATTCCACATGGGCCTGTAGACTGGGTACCCCCCCATTCCTCTGAGAACACCTGCCTCTGAGCTGGAGGAATCATGGGGGACTCCACCACTGCCACTGATGGGCCCACCTCCTCACGGTCTTTAGATTTACTTGGAACGGGGACCTCCACTGATGCTGAGTGAGCCTCTGGTACTCCATGGTTTGCACAGACATCAGCCACCTCTGCCACCGGCGACTGGTCTACCTTCATACCGGAGACACTCCCTACCTGTTCCTTCATAGTCAACTCCCCCGACTCTTCCACAGCAATTACATTAGGCCCGTCTATCACTGCCACTGGCTCAGGGCCTACACACACATGCTCTGCATTACTCACTTCGGCGTCTGGGGTTTGGGAGCTCACCATCTTTTCATCCAGCTTATCCAACACCACAAGTGGTGTTCTCCGCAGGGACGGGGACTCTCCCAAAGCACACAGGAAGGTACGTATTTCCTGGATCTCACCCTCTAAGCCTCTGAGCTCATCCTCCATGTCTAGGATTTGTTCCTTCAGCGGCCCGCGGCTGAGGGAATTACTGCAGCTACATCTTTCTCTCCTTTTCTTTAACTTCCTTATCAAGGTGTTGTTTAGGCTTTCCAGGTCCGACAGGCACCTTACCAGGAAAATCAGTAGGTCTTGGAACCCCATCTCCCCAGGCCCAAGTTGGTAGTCTGCCCTGGGGAGAGAGGGGCCTGCAGTAGGCTCAAAGGCCTATAAGGCCCGAAGGCCCGGTAGGTATACTTTAGGGCCTGCCTGGGAGTAGGATAAGCTCAGGCAGGCAGATGTTATCTGAGTCGGATAACACAAGGCTTGTACAATAGGCAAAACCAATAGCACTTGGGAGCTCTCTCTCTAAACGTCCAGCTAGCTCGATCACAAGATCCAACTAAAGAGCTTTTTAACTGCAGCAACTTTAATATATGCTTTAATATATTTTGTTTATTTAGAAGACAAACTACAAAAGAAACCGTATAATACAATTCCAGTCAAACAAAACAATCAAATTAAAGGTACATTTTAAATTAAAACAGTTACATCACTAAAAAAACCTAGTTAATTTCACTAAGCTAGAAACCACAAAATAAGAAACAATTTTTTTAAGAGAAACAATATTAGAAGAGGGAATCAAATTAATATGAGCAAACTCTGCTAAAAAACAAACTATAAAGGAGACAGTACAAATCAGGTTAAAGTAAAACAAACAGTAAAGGAACATCAACAATAAGATAAGATACATTACTAAGACCTTAGTTAATCACTAGTAAAGCCAAGTTTAAGTCACTTGGAAAAGCGAAAATCAATTTCTTTTGAGGAAAACAATAATATTCTCATTAGACTAGAATACTAAAATAATATGAGCATACTTCTGCATACAATAAAAACAAAACATTCGCAAATAGATGAGATGACAATGAAGACAATGAAACAATGAGATGATGAAGAGATAGGAGTTCTGTCTTTATGAAAAGCTGTTGGAACTGGTGGAGTTGGGATCAAGATGGAACAAGGACATAATAGGAAAAAACCTGCAACTTAAAGAAATGGACATAAGATATTTATGAAACAAAAGACCAAATTATGATAAGACAGAGAACCGGAGAGGGCAAGTGACAAGCTGCCAGGGACCTGAAAGATGTTGGTATGAAGATATGGATTTAAAAATGAAACCGGAAAAAGAGGTGACACAACGCAAACATGGACTAAATAAACTAACTTTTTAGACAAATTAGGGAGATATAGCTCTACACAGCAGGCAAGTTTTATATACCTTACGAAGATAACTATACGTTTCACAAAGACAAACCTATTTACTTATTTAACTTTTAATTCTAACCTAAACATAGCTTATCTTATAATAATAAAATGGCACTACACAAAAGGCAATAGAGAATATCTTATAAAGATAAGTAAATTCATTTCATAATCGAAATAGATCAAACTTTTCACATTATACACAGTATACCTAACATGAACATCTTACCCACAGGATAATCCTGACGAGGAGAGGAAACATGATACTTTCTAACTAAGAAACATAAGGAACAAAATATTTTAAAAGGGAAGGGTAATTTTGCAAGGGGGAAAATAAAAAAAAATATATTATTCACAACTTGTCATATAACAATAGTTCAGACATCAACAATATAACCATTACATTCCTAGCTATTTCAGGTCAAGCCTGTAAGCTACTCTCTTAAAACTGTACGAGCCTTCACCTAAACAGATATGGCCTTAGGGAAAAAAGGTAGGTGATACAGAGTATGACTTTTTACCAGAGAGCATCAGGGATCCTCAAGGAGGCTCTATATACATGCCCCTCCATAGAGATGTCCACCACCTTTCCTCCATCCATTGCCTCTCAAGACCCTTCACCTTTCAAAGTTCATGTAGGATGTCATGCACCACCACCTCATAGGGGTTTCTGCCTAATGCTTACCTGACACCATGCATTCCACGTGTAATACCTAACTATCATGCTAACTAGGTGAAACGTGCTCAAAGCAAACCCACGGTGCCTACTGGACACCACGTATACCCACTCCTGGTACGACATACCTAAGAGACAAGGTGTAATTCTCCGCTTACTGGACACCAGTTTGTAAACCTCTACGTTAAAAGGACACTGAAGTAGAGAGTGGTAGATGGTCTCCTGGTTTCCCATGCACTCCTCCCTAAGGCAATCTCGGTCATTGGAGTTCTGATACTTCAGATTACCTCTCACGTAGAGTCTCCCATGAAAAGAGCACCAAGCGGCGTCCCTAAACTTCGGAGGTACCCTACGGGAAGAAACTAAAGAGAGGCCTATGCTCATAATGTCACTTGTACAGTCCCTCAAGGCAAGTGGTCCACAGAAGTAGGAAGCCAAGACCCTCTGATCGATGGCCCCCCTACTATAAGATCTGACCTCCTCCACCCCTATGTTCCACTTTCTCATCCCCTTCAGAACCAGTGTCACGTAAGGCGGGAGAGGGCGGTGAGGAACCCGCATACTCTTTACACAGCCACCATTTACCCAGTCCTTCAGGAAAGGATCAACCCAAACTCTGAAGATCTCCACCCACGAAGCAGATGTCTCCAGGAGGAGGTTTGAGATATTATAATTAATAAAGGTGTTTGTAAAAAACACCACGGGTTTGTTATAGATAAACCCCCCTTCTGCCTTCTGAGGTAGGTAACATTCCTTTTGACGAGATTGAGTCTGTTCCCCACAGAGCATCTGGAAGAACAGACCATTAATCCTTGTATAGAACCTCTCTGGCAACAGGCACACCACACTAATATTCAGAAACAACGGGACCAGGAAGGTTTTAATCAGGAATGATCTCCCCTTCCACTGACTTACTCTGGTAGATGCGATCTCCAACCTAGCCCCCCAATCGCCCTGGCCGAATTGGATCCCTAGAACCTTAATTTCAGGTGAGGGTCTGGGGAATATCTCTGGGAGGTTAAAGGCCAGCTGGCCTTCCCTCCCCATCCAGAAAGCCTTGTACTTGCTCTGGTTAATCAGGGAACCTGAGGCTGCAGAATAGACTTGCAGCACGTTTGCCACCTCTTGGGCCTCAGCAGGGCTGGAAACCACAAGGGTGACATCATCCACATAGACAATAACCCTTAGGGCTTTCCCAGGCACCGGGGGAACCCCTGCCAACCTCCCGCCATCAAACCTCTTCAGAAGAAGTTCTATGGCAAAGACGTATAGCATGGGGCTCAAGAGACATCCCTGCCTGACACCCGAGGCCACCCTAAAGGGTTTCCATAACCAACCGTTCACAAGGGGAGGCTAACTGCCCCCGCATACAATACTCAAATCCAATTGATGAAACGCCCCGGGACACCGTATCTAGCCAGGATACTCCACAAGTACTTGTGATTAACCTGATCAAAAGCCTTCAATTGGTCCAGAGACAGGAGATATTTTCTCCACTTGTTTGCCCTGCAACGCGAAAGAGCCTCCCGGACCTCTAACGCAGCAGTGAAAGTGGTTCGGCCCTTCACTGTGCAGTGCTGCGAGGGAGAAAGCACTCGGTGTGCCACCCCAAATAGGCGATTGAATAGAATCTTTGCCAGAATCTTTCTATCGGTATTGAGAAGGGCTATGGGGTGCCAATTCTCAACCCTAGAAGGATCCAACCCTCTCGACAACAACACCAGAGCAGAACACCTCATAGAGTAAGGAAGAAGACCCTTCTGGAGAGAGTCTGTAAACACTTACATGAGGTTAGGGGCCAAGACATCGCAAAAAGTCTTGTAGAACTCGGCCGTGAGCCCATCGGGCCCAGGCGATTTCTTAGACGCAAGACTTTCGATCGCTGCCACAACCTCCTCCACCCCAATGTCCGCCTCCAGGTCGCCCCAAGGAACACTCACATCTGTCAGGACTGGGGTTTCCCTTAGGAAGCTTTCCATGTCGCCCCAGTTGAGCTGCTACCCTCCTAAGAGATCAGTATAGAACTCTGTAACAACTGACCAGATGCCCTGGGGAGTACTCTCCAGGACACCGTCCTTGTTCCACAGTCCGCTAATCGTCCTGCGGGCGACTGACTCAATTCTGATAGGGGTCGCTGAGTGGTGTACTCTGTAATCCCTTTCAAAAGACAAGGACTTCAGCCGATTATACTGATAATCTCTCATGAGGAATTTAACTCTAGCAATCTCCCCATGATCGCCATGACCAGAGACTAACCTGTCAAATTTCCTCTTCAGGACTTGGTAGGTAAGATAGCTATTAATATATCTTCGTACCCCTATGCTTCGAAAGAGTGATGCGGTCCTCCGTTTGGTCATCTCCCACCACTCCACCTTATCGCGACAGACATAGTTACATAGTAATTAAGGTTGAATAAAGACAGACGTCCATCAAGTCCAACCTATTCACTATGTCCACGTGTCCTCTGATATGACCTATTAGTGAACAATGCACCAGAGAGTTCATTGTATGGGCCATTAATATATTTGTATAAGGTTATCATGTCCCCACGCAACCGCCGCTTCTCCAATGTAAACAGCCCTAACTTGTCTAATCTGCCTGCATATTCAAGCCTCTCCATTCCCCTTATTAATTTAGTTGCCCTTCTCTGAACTGCTTCAATTTCCAAGATGTCCCTTTTGTATATGGGATTCCAAAACTGCACCGCATATTCCAAATGAGGCCTTACCAGTGCCTTGTAAAGAGGGAGAATAATATTTTTCTCTCTTGAATCTATTCCCCTTTTTATACAAGACAATATCTTGCTAGCTCTAGCTGTTGCTACCTGGCATTGTTTGCTACAGCTAAGTCTGTTATCTACCAGAACCCCCAAATCTTTTTCCATTACAGATGAACTTAACACAGAGTTATTTATGGTGTAGATGGCACAGGGATTATTAAATCCCAAATGCATCACCTTACATTTATCTACATTGAATCTCATCTGATTCTGCTGCCCATTTTGATAATTATCTAGGTCTGCTTGCATTGGAAGTTTCCAAAGCTCTGCATAATTTAGTTCATCAGCAAACACAGAGACCTTGCTCTCAATGCCCCCTTCTAAGTCATTTATAAACAGATTAAACAGAAGCGGCCCCAGTACAGAACCCTGAGGCACTCCGCTTAGAACTTTAGCCCACATAGATGTAGCTTCATTAACCACCACTCTCTGTTGCGGTCCAATAACCAGTTCTCTATCCATGAACAAATGTTTTCCTCAAGGCCAACAGTCCCTCAGTTTATACAGTAGTCGCCAATGTGGCACAGTATCAAAAGCTTTTGCAATATCCAAATATACCACATCCACTGCTGTGCCTGGTCCAACTTCTTACTCACTTCTTCATAAAAACAATTAAATTTGTCTGGCATGATATTTCTCATAAATCCATGCTGACTACTACTAATAAGATGATCTCTGGAGACAAAGTCAAGGATATGATCCCTTAACAAAGTTTCCATCACCTTCCCTACCCCTGATGTTAGGCTTACTGGTCTAAGTTACCAGGCTGTGAACGACTACCTTTTTGAAATTGGTATTACATTGGCTTTTTTTCCAATCCAGCGGCACGTCCCAGACAAAAGCGAATCTGAAAATATGAGAAAACAGTGGTCTAGCTAGAACTGAACTAAGCTCTTTTAAAATCCTAGGATGCAATCCATCTGGTCCTGGGGCTTTATGATATTAACGTTGTCTAATTGTTCCCGTACCATATTCTCTGTTCCAATGTGAAAATCTTCATTTCCCTGCATATTGCTACAATCCCTACTGAAGGACAAGGATTCTCTCACAGTAAAAAACGATGTAAAAACGGTTAAGCAGATTAGCCTTTTCGGCATCCTCTACAACCACCTCAGCTATTATTTAATGGTCCCACATTCTCAGTCCTCATCTTTTTTACATTATACTTAAAAAACATTTTGGGGTTGGACTTGCTTTGTTCAGCAATCGTATTTCACTTTTCTATTTTAGCTAGTTTAATTGCTTTCTTGCACTCTTTATTACAGCTTTTGTACTCCCTGTAGCGCTGTTCTGTGCCTTCTGTTTTCAAAATTTTAAAAGCCCTTTTCTTTTTTTCCATTTCCCTTTTTACCTGAGCATTAAGCCATGCAGGACTGGACCTAATTTTTTTACACTTGTACCTAAAGGTACAGATTTGGAAATGAATAGTTTAATATCCCTTTAAAAGTGGTCCACATCTGCTCAGTTTCTTTACCTAGAAACAGTTCCCCCCAGTCTATGAGCAGGAGCGATTCCTTAAAAGCATAAAATTAGCTTTCCTAAAGTTAAAAGTTTTTTGTAACCCAGTGCACTTTAGTTTTTTGCAACCTATATTAAATGAACACTATATCATTGCACTTTCCCTAAGCTTCCCATTACCTTCATCTCCAAAATGAGCTCAGGGTTATTAGATATCACCAGATCCAACAACGCATTCTGTCTAGTAGGAACTTCTACCATCTGCGAAAGAAAATGCTCATATAGGAAATTTAAGAACTTTATACCTTAAGAGGTGCTGGCAGTTCCATTACTCCAATCTATTTCAGGGTAGTTAAAATCCCCCTAACCAGAACATGCCCCATACCAGCAGCCTTCGCCAACTGCATATGGAGATTCGTTTCCACCTCTTCCCCGGCATTTGGCGGCTTATAACATACTCCAACAATTAATTACCTACCTTCTTGCTTCCTGTACACAGTTCCACCCTAATGTTTCTGCCGTATCGTTTGCTCCCCATCTATTCCATCTTTTAAATTTGGTTCAATTCCTGTTTAAATAAACATACTACGCTTGTGAGGTTCTCATTCATCCAGGTCATGGTATATCTGTTGTATTCAATTAGATCAACTGGATTGATGTTTAGTTCTTGAAGACGTTTCGTAGTCATCCGACTGGCTTTCTCAATTCAGAATGATTGTACAAGAATCTGTGGCAATTATGTACCCTGGAAAATCCCAATTAGCATATCACAGCCAGGTGTTAAGGGTGTGATTAGATAGTGGCTAAGAGGTGTTATAGGAACGCCCAGAGTAAGGTGTTAAAACAGCATTGTACATGGCAGACAGGGTGTCATCAGAACCCTGCAACACAGAGCCGAGAACATCCCCACTAGCACAGAGGCGAAGGCTAAAGAAATGAAACATCTCAGAGGAGCCCTTAAAAACTTGTGGATATCAGACTGGGCCTTTGTCAAAAGAAGTAGAAGGAAGAAAAGAACACGAATACCAACAGTGAAGGGGAAAAGCAAGACAGGAGGAAGAACATGGTCATCCCATATGTAGCGGGGTCTCCAAGAAATTAAGAAGATTTTCAAAAAACATCGTATCCCTGTCTGCTTTTAACTGAAAACAACACATGAGGCAGCCATTGGTACATCCGAGACCCAATACCTAAACACAAGAAAAGCGACATCATATATGCAGTGCAGTGCAGTGAAAAATGCTCTGATTTGTATGGGGGGGAGACCAAACAGCAACTGCATCAAGTATGGCCCAGCACAGAAGAGCCAATTCCTCGGGTCAGGACTCAGCTGTGTATCTGCATCTTAAGGATAAAGGACATACCTTTGAAGATTGTAATGTTAACATACGGCGAAGGAATGTGACTGGTTCAAGAGAGGTGTTAAGGAGGCCATTTATGTGAAAATAAAGAGAAACCAAGCCTAAATAGAGGTGTGGGGGGGGGGTTCGACACCAACTGTCTGCCATGTACAATGCTGTTTTAACACCTTACTCTGGGCGTTCCTATAACACCTCTTAGCCACTATCTAATCACACCCTTAACACCTGGCTGTGATATGCTAATTGGGATTTTCCAGGGTACATAATTGCCACAGATTCTTGTACAAGTCATTCTGAATTGAGAAAGCCAGTCGGATGACTAGCGAAACGTCTTCAAGAACTACATTTCAAGTCCAGTTGATCTAATTGAATACAACAGATATACATACATACTCCTCCTCCTTTCTTATTAACTCGGTCATGTCTAAATAAGGAGTATCCTTCAATATTTACTGTCCAGTCGTGTGAATCATTAAGCCATGATTCTGCTATACCAATTACATCATACCTTTCCTTTAACGCTATTATTTCAAGTTCACCGGTTTTTCCAGCCAGACTCCTTGCATTTGTAAACATACATTTTAGATTATCAATTGATTTACAGACATCCCGGAGGGACTCTTGGTCCTGAAAGAAAGCCAAAAAAGACTGCGTAATACACTCCTCTCCGAGAAGGGCCTCATTAAGGTGCCAGAAGCCCCATCCTCTCTGAGGGGTCTCCGGGACATTCAAAGACACAGTAATCATACAGTGGTCAGAGAATACTACCGGCCTCACCTTTGAGAGGTAGACAGACAGAATCACCTGAAAAAAAATCTATTTTGACCTACAACTACCTTGATAATAAGTGTAACCCGTAAGGTCTGGGGAGTGCCGAATATTGTCTGTGGGGCATAGATATTGATTAGCCTAAAAGGAGAACCCTTCAGCAGGATGTCAAGGATAATACAATGCTCCAACTCTAACTTAATCACCCGTTTGACTGTCACCCATCCTGTTTTAAAAAGAACAGCCACTCCGCCATAAGGCTTAGCTGAAAGAGACCAAAAGAAAGGGCCTCAAGGCCACTCTCTTTTCCTGAGATGTAAATTGGCTAGAGTACCTAGCCTGGTCTCTTGCAAAAACAAAACGTCTGCATCTATAGTTTGGAGCAAAAATAAGGCCATACTACCTGCTCTTACGGACTTCATGCTAGCGATCTTAATCGAAGCACAGTGAAGATTCGGAGGGGGGCCAGCCATCTCCAAGGTGTTTGAGGAGGGGGAAGCTTTCACTTACCCCCTTTACCTGCCTCTCCTCGTCATCAGAACCCACCCGCTTTGCCAAAAGGCGGGTCTCGGCCTCCTCCACACTGATCTCAATGAGGGGCATGTCCTCCCCATCTGAGCTGGAGGAGGACTCCGATGACGAATTTGTCTTCCTTTGGCATGACCTCCAGGCACCCCGCTCCCTCTGACAGGGAGGACCGGCAACCGGGACCACCTCCGCTCCTCCTTCTGGCCCCTCAGACTCTAAGACAGAAAACAAATTTTTAGTTTCTACAACCAATTCAAGGGATCCTCTTTCTTAGAGGGGGGTTCAAACTCCCTCTGAAATTCCTCCTCTATTTGCTGCCATGCCTCCGGACACCCACTGTAAGAGTGCCCGGCACCACTACAAAGGTTATATCAGACCTTTTTTTGCATTCCTTTGCTGTGTGGCCAAAGCTCAGACAGAGGGCACACTTGATCTGATCACAAAAACCGCTCATGTGCCTTGTAGAGCCGCATCGCCAGCACTGCCTCGGCTGACCAGCGTAAAAACAGAGGACCCTGTCTTTACCGATGAACGCCGAGTTAGGTATATGCTGGCGGGCATGATTGATGATATTAAGTTTAATCTGGGTCTTCCACCCGACATACCATATACCTTTCCTATCCATGACTTTAGTGAAGTCGCCCTTTACTACCCCATACCTGCCAAGCCATCTTTTGAGGTCCGCCACTGGTATTGATTTGTTTAAAACTTTGATGGTTACAGTGGTCAGACCTGGTCTTGAGACCGGGGTCACTTTAAATTTCTCCCAAGACCCGGGGAATAATTGGAATATTCCAAAAAAAATGTCTAAACACTGGGGGGTAAGAAAACTTGGCCGAAGCCGCAGCTGCTGCATATGAAGTCGCCGGCTTTTGCACTGACACAACAGGGGGAGACACAGACGGTACAGGGACACGAGGGTTGGAGACCTTAACACTTGATACATTAGGGGGGTGACACCAGCCATGGGAAAGTGGGGATAGGTGGTATCGCGGAATCCCCAACCTCCCGGGCAACTCCGGGACCCCCCGCTTCACTCCCAAGCCCCGTCTCCATTTACGGCTCGGCAATGACAACTTCCGGCTGTTCTCGATCTCTTTCCTCCGGCAATATGGCCACCGCCATTGCTGCCACGTGGTTCTCCTCAGCGCTGGGCACCCTTCTCGTCTCTCGGGCAACGTCATCCGCCTCTCCCGCTTCCTTGGGCCTCTCACATCACTCAGTAATGGGACACTCCGATACGTACACCAACTTGACTGTTTCAACTTGCTTTTTGTTCCTCTTCTTCTTTTTCTCCATCCTATCTTCCATGTACTCCGCATCGGATGAGGAAAATACCAGGTTTTGCATGTTTGGTACCGGGGACTCAAGTGTCTTAATCGCCTTCAGAAGACCAACTTGAGCCCCAGGATCAGGTGTATTACCCCATTCCTCCCGGCTGACCTGACCTAGCTGGATGTCGTTGGCCGAGTCCACCACTGTCACTGGCGGATCCTATCCCGGCCCTCCGGGACAGGTTGCATGGAGACCTCTGAAATAGCGGGAGACAAGCCAGCAGGGGATGACGCCTCAAAGGGAGATGGCACACCAGCAGGAGAAGGTACATCGGCTGTGGAAGATAAGACAACACTGGGTTGGGCCTCCTCTGCCACAGAAGACCGACCTGACATATTTGCACATTAACATTAGTGGGCCCACTCACCTCTGCCACTGGTGTTCCCCCCCTTAGCACACTGCGCCTCCGGGACTTTTCAAAAAATGATCACAGCAAAACAATTTACATCATCATTAGCAAGTTACTTCACTTTAAAACAAACATAAAACTAGTTTACAGCACTTAGTAAAGTTCAACGAAAATTTTAAATTTATATCTATATCACCAATGGCATAAAACAAAAACAAGTTACTTCACATTAAAACAAACATAAATCTAGTTTATAGCACTTGGTAAAGTCAACAAAAATTAAGTTTATATCACTCACAAAACAACAAGCTAGGTTTAGTTATAACACTTTTTCCTTATATACGCTATCTCATAACGTCTGTCTGTTTTTATTTTAAATAAACACAAATCAGATTTAAACGGAAAAACTGGATACTTCTCCTATAACTAAACAACTAGACAAGAAAAGAAAAGACTATTAGATATTTTTATTCCTTTGGCTGGATGCTTTATTACCTGGATGGTGGACTAGAGAGAGATGTATGGGAGACAAGCTCTGAGGCTTTGGGGTTTTGATGAGGAGAAAAAAAAGAGAAGGGATTTAGGAACAATTCCTACGACTCACAAATCACTTAACACAGTTCTTTAATACTAAAGACTACACAGTAGACATAACTTTAATCCTATCATGTTTACTCTACATAGTAGGTATAAACAGCATCCTATAAGATCATAAATAGAGAGGGGGGGAGAAAAAAAACTAAAAAAAACTAAATATTTACTCTACATAGTAGGTATAAATATTGTCATCTTATAAAGATTATATATAGGAATATATATAGGAATTAATATATAAATTCACACAATAAATATACATAGTATATTACCTGACAAGAAGAGGCACAAAAAAAGAAAAAAACTCAAAAAGATGTTCATAAGATTTCATTATGATGGATATTTAGTACCAAAATAGTGTAACAGAATAGTAACAGAACAGAAAGTTGGTACTTTTTAATCAACACAACACAATACAATACAATACAATTCCTATTAACTTTTTAGTCAAGCAGTAAAACTATGAGCCTTCCCCTAAAAACAGTTTTGACCTTGGGAAAAAAGGAAGGTGTAAATAGAAAAGACTAACCATCAGAGAGCATCAGGGATCTTCAAGGAGGCTCTATATACATGCCCCTCTCCGAGAGGGGCCAAATTAAGGCACCAGAAGCCTCTGCCTCTCGGAGGGGTCTCCGGGACATTAAAAGACACAATAATCATACAGTGGTCAGAGAATTCTACCAGCCTAACCTCGAGAGGCAGACAGTCAAAATTCCCCTTAACAAAAAACCTATCTATCCTCGACCTACAACTACCTCGATAATAAGTGTAACCCGTGAGGTCTGGGGAATGCCGAACGTGGACATCAACCAGACCCGCCTCACTAACTACACTATTCAAAAAGATGCTGTCGTACCCTAGACACCCAGCAGAGCCTCCCCTGTCCTTTGGTCTAGTGATGGTGTTGAAATCGCCACCAAACACCACCGGCTGGGCGGTAAAAAGAAAAGGCTTAATCCTGCTGATGAGTTCTTTCCTTACCCACTTTGTCTGGGGGGCATAGATATTAATTAACCTAAAAGGAGAACCCCTCAGCAGGACATCAAGGACCATACAACGCCTCGATTGTAACTCGATCACCCGTTTGATTATCACCCGTCCTGTTTTAAAAAGAACAGCCACTCCACCAGCTCAGCCGCAAGTGACTAAAAGGTCTGCAAAAGAAAATGTCCGCATCTATAGTTTGGAGCAAAAGATGGCCATACTACCTGCTCTTACGGACTTCATGCTGGCGACGTTAATCGAAGCACAGCGAAGATTCGGAGGGGGCCAGCCACTTCCAAGATGTTTGAGGAGGGGGAAGTTTTCACTTACCCCGCTTGACTCCCCTCTCCTCATCACTAGACCCTGTCCTCTTCGCTGATAGCCCAGAGGGCAGAGTCTCCGCTTCCTCCAAACCAATATCTACGAGGACAGGGCCCTCCTCTGAGGTCTCATCCAAGCTTGAGGAAGAAGAGGGGCCCAATGGGACCCCCACCCGCTTCCTTTGGCGAAAGGTCTTCTCTCCCCGCTCCCTCAGATCGGAGGGTCCTGCCCCCACCACTTCCACTGCAGACTCCACCAGGACTTCATAGGGATTTTTCCCTGCAATGGATTCCCTCTGTACCGTCTGAGTTGCCTGTTTACCCTTTGCTTTACCTGCCACCTTCCATTCTCCCCCCTCGTCCTGTTTCTTTGACCCTGGGGTCTTCCTGGACCTAGGGGCTGGGACCGGGTGATGGGGAGGTACAACTACTGGGGCTACCACTGCGGGGCCTGGTGTTTTCTTCACAGGTTTTGGGGGTCTGGGGGGCCTAGGGGGCCTGTGAGAAATAGAAGAGAGAATAACATCGGGTGATGACTGTTGGGAGGGAGGGGGCACAGGACGAGAAACAGGGACCAAAGCTGGGACCGGACCTGGGGGGGTGTAGGGGTGGGCTTACTTTTTTTTGGAACAGGAGGGCCTGTAGGACCTGCCAGAACAGGCTTAGGGGGAGTGTCAGGTGGCCCCAACTCCCTCTGAAATTCCTGCTCTATGTGCTGAGGGTGTAGATGTCCGATGCCCTGAATCCTGCCCCCAACAGCTTGTCAATTAACTATTCCCGGGTGAAACGGCTCTCTCCAGTCCACCACATTCCTCTTCTGGCCTGCCCCTCCATTTCTGTTTGGAAAGAAACTAGAGGCCGGGTGAGTTTTTTCTTTTTTGGCCGCTGAGGTAGCTGCCTCGCGTAGGATAACGCTGGCCTAGCAGCGGACAATACAGGGGAGACACAGACATGACAGGGACACGGGGATTGGAGACCTGAACAGAAGAAACAATGGGAGGGGGAGATACTGGCCTTGGGGAGACGGGAGCCACCGCAGTTGTCACTGCCACTGACACCTTGCTCCTGTTCTCCCGGGCAACTTTAGGGGCCTCACACGCCGATTCAGCCTCTGCCCCTTGAACATCCGCAAGCTCTCCAACTGCTCCTTCCGACTTTCCAACTGTTGGCAAGATGGCCACCTTCCCTTCTTCCGGACCTAATCCTTTGCTCGGCGCCTCCCCTTCGGACTGGGTGTCCGAGCCCTGGTCCTTCTGATCTCCATTCGCCTCTCCCGCCACCCACTTCCCTCGGCCGCTGGAGACTCGGACACGTATACCAAGTGAGTTACCATTTTCGGTTGCTTGGGTTTTCTTTTCTTTTTATAATAATAATGACGAGATTATGATTAGGAATGCGGATAAGGGGGGGGCAGTGGTGGTACTTAACAAACAGATTATAAGAAGGACCTTAGGTTGCTTTATGATGTTGATACCTATAGAACCTTTAGTGGGACCCCACTGCTGAATATCGCAGAGATCTGATCGATATTGTTGAAAGAGGTGAGATAGTGAATCTCATCGGCTGATCTATAAAAAATAGTCTGCTGCCTACCCATCCCATTATTCCCATTTTTCATTTTCTTCTCCTAAGATTCATAAACCCGAGGGTTTGGAGGGAAGTCACTTAACTTCCTCGACATTACAATTTCTTACAATTAGTCTTGTAACTACTATTTACCGTAAGCCTTCTGCTGGCAATACTATTTTGCATGCCACCTCTAGCCACCCTTCCCATAATTTCAGAGGGATCCCAAATTGACTGTTTCAGGATTAAGAGAAACTGTTCGTGTTTTGAAGATTTCGTTAAGGAATCATGTAAATTAAGGGAAAGACTCCTTGCAAGGGGGTATTCTATGAATGTTCTGACATCAGCTTTCAAGAGAGTACTTAATAGAGATAGAGAGGGTTTGCTTTTTGGCGATGTAAATCTTTCTTCCTATACAATTGCTTCAGTACTAAATGTAATTATTCTACCCAGAAATCTAGAAGTCAGTTTTTGTAGGGGAACAAATTATGTTCCGACATGTTTTAGTAATCAATATTCGGATATGTTAATATTATCCGTAAATACTTACCCATGATACGGTGATACACAGTTACTTCCATTTTGAATCGAGGTATTAGGTTTGTTCCAAAAAAGAACCACGTCCTTGGTAACATTTTGTCACCCAGTCTTTCTAGCCGCAGTGGCAGAAGTGCCCTAGATGGCTTCAATATTTAGGTTTCTATAAATGTGGAGGAAGATGCATCGCATGCACTTTATTAAGTAGCTCCTCTTTTTGCAGTTCTTCATCTATAAAACTTTTTTTATAAAGCATACATAAATTGTGATTCCACATGGGTAGTATACTTACTTACCTGCACTAAGTGCACAATTCAATATGTAGGTTGTACATCTCGCAACCTCAAAGCACGAATTAGGGAACATGTTAGGGATATAAAAACTTGTAACGAACGCAGTCCTGTGGTGAGACATTTTTCCCATTGTAATTCTAGCAATCTATCTTGTTTGCTAGTACAAGGGATACAACGTCTGCTCCCTTCAAAAGAGGGTAGACGTGGTAGAAATATGGAATCAGCTTTGAGAAAAGCTTAGGGCCAAATGGATTTTTGTTCTCAACACTAGGATATCGTTCGGCCTGAATAATTCCTTTGATATAACAGGGTTTATAGGGTTATTCGATTATTTATAGTACCATTATGGCTTTGGGTCTTTTCAGAGTACTTACCTTATATTTCTCTTGGATCATATTTATCCTACTGATCATTATATTTTCATTGCCTACATTCATTATATGTATCAATTAATTAATATTGCATGATGTTGTTTTTTTATTTCTTTTTTATTTATTTTTTTTTTTTTTTTTTTCATTAGTTACTTTTGTTGTTTTGGTTTTGTTTCTTTGCATTGATTAGCTTTTTCACCTTTTGAGTTTCTTCCGGTGTCTAGGATTTTTCTATAGGTTTACTTATATATGTTTCTACATCTTACTAATAAAGGCAAAGCCCTCACTCTCACTCTCACTAATTCTCCAACTTGCCGTGGGGCAGCGGCTTTTGCGGCTCATTCATTGCCCTTACTTCAAAGTTAAGGTTTTGTTTCGTTCCTGGTACGGGAGTATCTGACATTGCACAGTTATGGTTACGCTATACAATCTATTGGTTGGTCCGATTTCAACCAAATTTTGTATGCATATACTCCTTTACCAGTAAAGGTTAACGGAATATTTTTTTATGGTGGGGGTGAATGGGGGGGGGAATAGATTTTTGAACTCCTGCACACTAACGGCTGGACCGATTTTTACCAAAATTTCAGGTGTGTGCGGGACTGGCTGATGTGTAAGGGGAAGGGTTTGGAGGGTGGACGAGAGGAATAGTGGGGGGGTATTGTGGGCGGGGGGAGGGGTGGTGGGGTTATTTACACACAAAATTTCGTAGTTGAATAAAAAATATAATATTAAATTAAAGTTAATGAGTGTTGCATTATCGTAAAGTTTATTGAATTGTCTTTCTTTAATATATCAAGTGCCGAGTGATTACAGCAATCTTGATACATTATTGCTTTCTTACTAAAAAGGTTATTTGAATACATCTCCGCTGCGAAGCACGGGTATTTTGCTAGTATTCTATATTCGCTGTCCTATGCCTTTCTGTCATATCGTTTTATTGCATTACATGTTATGTCTCTTTAAGATGGGGGAGGGTGGAGCCCTTGACCACCTGCGTGTGGATTAAGGAGCTTCCGCCGCCCCTGGGAGTCAGCCTATTTCGCCTATGATTAATGCTCTTGTAGCACGAAACGCCTCAGGCTCCATGACTCGTGGTTTTAAAATGTAATAAAGACGGACTTTTGAAATTGTTCACTTGGAATACGTCATGCTTATTGAACAGTGTGCACGCTCCTTCATCTTGTTATCTATTGATTTATTTTCTTTTTTCCTCCCTCCAGGTGATCAAGGTCTCCCATGGGCAGCGCCGATGATGAAAATACCATATTCGGGAGGCTTGGGGCTGGGGACTCCAGGACTCTTATTGACTTTAGTAGGCCCGGCGAAGCTCCGGAATCTGGCGTTCCCAAAACCTCCTGTCCTGGCTGCACTGATCCAGCCAAGACCGCCTCTGCCATTGATGGCTCTCGGTTTTCCCGAAGGGAGGAATCCACTGTTCGCTGTACTCACTCTTACGCTCTGCCACTGGCTCGGACACCTCTGCTGCAGGGGCCCGACTTTCACGAACAGGTATTTCGACATGGTCTGGCCTCATCACCTCTGCCCCTGGTGATTCCCCCTCCACTCCAGGTGACTCCGGGTCCGGGCTGGGCCCCGCCACCTCTGCCACTGACGGCGAGCCTGCCCCCGGTTTTACACACACTTGGGCTTCGGGGGATTGAGGCCCGACCACGCAAACCGGCCCAGGCGCTCGACCACCACCACCGCTTTCTCTTTCAGCGACAGGGCTTCCCTTAGCGCCCCCAGGAAGGCACGGATCTCCTCGATCTCCTTCACCAGCACCTCCAGCTCTTCCTCAAGGTTGGCCTGGCTACAACGATCTTTACGCTTTTTAATCTTTTTCAGGGCTGCCTTCACAGACTCCGGGTTGGACAGCCTCCGGATACGATAAATCAGGTAATCATGAAAGGCCATCTCCCCGGGCCCAGGATGGTGAGTAGCCTCGGGGAGAGAGGGGCCCGCTACAGGCTCCATGGCCCACAAGGCCCGAAGGCCTAGGTAAGTATTCCTCTTGACCTCGCCTGGTCCTAGAATGAGTTCCAGGCGGGTTCTTGGTACTCAGTACAAGCTCAAACAACAACACCTACTCAGCTCGATCCCAAGATCCAACTACGAGCTTTTTAACTGCAGCAACTTTAATATACGCTATTGGAGCTGGAGATATATTATTAAAAATCGAGCTACATAAAAGAGAATTTCTAGTACAAAAAACATTTTCTCCAGAATTCAAAAATCAAATAGTTAATCAGTTAATAGTTACATAGTTATCAAGTTAATGTCACTTCAGAAAATTTTTTTTTTCAGAAAGCAATTTTTCACTACATAGAAAAACATAGAAAACATACATGACTAATTCTATCTAGGGCCACACATAAAAAGGAAGTTACTGCCACTTCTAAAACAAACAAAAAACAGTCCATAGTTATTTGTATCCTAAGGGCACGCCACACTGCAACGCAAACGCAATCATTTGCGCTTGCGATTTCTTCAATAAGTATAGAAAATGCATGCGATTGGGATTAAAAAATGCAAAACCAATCGCAATTGCACCGAAAAACGTGCGTTTTTTTTGCGTTGCCGCGTTTTCATGATTTTTTGAAAACGCAAACGCCAAAAAATGCAGCAGTGTAGCCTAGCCCTAAGGGACTAAAAAACACTCTATAACACATTCTAAAACCTAAACAAGCTTGAGTATTAAAGACCCATACACCTTTGAAAAGAAAAGAAAAGAATTGCTGCACTTTAAGCACAAAAAAGGGATAGAAGTGTAGAAAGGGATCAAGGGCGAAAAGGAAGAAGAAGAAGAAGAAGAAGAAGAACAGGAGTTTGCTTTACTCCGAGGACTTCAAGAGTTACTTCACTCTATAAAAACTGAACATGAAAACATTATCACTACATTTATAAACATAACTCAAATTCTCAAAAAAATGATCGAATGATTTGCGAGTTGCCAACCGATCAACACACGCAGGGTGACATGATGATACAATGTCTAAGCTTTGATGACCAGTTGGAAGTATGTGGTACCCTGAGGAGCAAGGAATAAAATTACTCTTTTTCCAATATCACATTACCCACCTACCCAACACTTGACCAGTTGGAGTGGACCAGCATGGACGTTAGGTTGCCCAGGCAGGATTTGCTGTTTCTGTGTATTGACATTTTGACCTTTTTGATCTGTTTGAAAACCTTCCCTAAAAGAAAGTACTACAATTAAAATCTACAAGTAGAGAGATAATGTATTCATAGAAACAATATTATTGCATATAAAAAAAAAACACGGAACATTAGCGTATATATAATATACAATACAATATACAATACAATATATGCAATATATATAACAATTCATTCACACAGTGAGGAGAGACATGCACTCCTCATATACTCCTATTTAACCCCTTCACTCCTTGGGAGCTATGAACTCCCATAGCAAAAAAAAAAAAAGGGGGAAGAGAAACCCTGGCCATGAAGATATAACATTCTTGACTTACACTTTAGCCTATACATACCACAAACATACTAGATAGTAAAACCTTTAAAGGTCAAACTGCAAACTAGTCACTTAAAATATGTACGAGCCTTCCCATAAAAAATATGACCTAGGGAAAACAGAAAGGTGAAATAATGGTTTAGACAAACCACCGGAAAAACATCAGGGATCCTCAAGGAGGCTCTATATTCATGCCCCTCCATAGAGATTCCACCTCCTTTCCTCCATCCTTTGCCTCTAAAGACCCTTCACCTTCCAAAGTTCATGCAGGATGTCGTGTACCACCACCTCACAGGGAAGGACTTTCTGCCTAATGCTTACCTGACACTGTGCATTCCACGTGTAATACCTAACTATCACACTAACTAGGAAAAACATGCTCAAAGCAAGCCCACTGTGCCTACTGGACACCCCACTTCTGTTACAACATACCTGAGAGGCAGGGTGTAATTCCCAGCTTGCTGGACACCAGTTTGTAAACCTCTACATTAAAAGGACACTGAAGTAGAAAGTGGTCCATGGTCTCCTGGTTTCCCACACACTCCTCCCTTGGGCAGTCTCGGTCATCGGCGTACTGTACTTCAGATTGCCTCTCACGTAGAGTCTCCCATGAAAAGAGCGCCAAGGGACTTTCCTAAACTTTGGGGGGACCCCATGGGAAGAAACTAAAGAGAGCCCTATACTAATAATGTTGCTTGGACAATACCTCAAGGCAAGTGGTCCACAGAAGCAGGAAGCCAAGATCGATGGTCCTCCTGCTTGAGGATCTAACCTCCTCTACCCCTTTGTTCCACCTTCGCATCACCTTCAGAACCAGTGTCACGTAAGGCGGGAGAGGGCCGCGAGGAACCTGCATACTCTTTACACAGCCACCAATTACCCAGTCCTTCAGGAAAGGGTCAACCCAGGTCCTGAAAATCTCCACCCACGAAGGAGGCGTCTCCAGGAGGTGGTTCGAGATGTTATACTTAACAAAAGTGTTTGTGAAAAACACTACGGGGTTTATCATACACAAACCCCCTTCCTGCCTTCCAAGGTAGGTAACACTCCTTTTGACCAGATTGAGTCTGTTCCCCCAGAGCATCTGGAAAAACAAACCATTAATCCTTGTATAGAATTTCTCTGGCAAAAGGCACACCACACTAACCTATAGGAATAACAGGACCAGGAAGGTTTTGATCAGTGAAACTCTTTCTTCTAGGGTGTAAGATCTCCCCTTCCACTGACCTACTTTGGTAGATGCGATCTCCAACCTAGCCCCCCAATTTAGCTCGGCACAATCGCCCTGGCCGAATTGGATCCCTAGAACCTTAATTTCAGGTGAGAGTCTGGGGAAAATGTCCAGGAGGTGAAAGGCTGGCTGGCCTTTCCTCCCCATCCAGAAAGCCTTGCACTTGCTCTGATTAATCAGGGAACCTGAGGCTGCAGAATAGACTTGCAACGCGTCCGCCACCTCCTGGGCCTCAGCAGGGCTAGAAACCACAAGGGTGACATCATCCGCATAGGCAGTAACCCTCAGGGCTTTCCCGGGCGCCAGTGGTACCCCTGCCAACCTCCCGCCATCAAACCTCTTCAGAAGAGGATCTATGCCCCCGCACTAAGGCAATTGATGAAACACCCCAGGACACCCTATCTAGCCAGGACACTCCACAAATACTCATGATTTACCCAATCAAAAACCATGCAGTGCTGTGAGGGAGAAAGTACCCAATGTGCCACCTCAAACAGGTGATTGAGTAGAATCTTTGCCATAATCTTTCTATCGGTATTGAGAAGGGCTATGGGGCGCCAATTCTCAATCCTAGAAGGATCCAACCCTTTTGACAACAACACCAGAGCAGAACACCTCATGGTGTAAGGAAGAAGACCCTTCTGGAGGGAGTCTGTAAACACTTCCACAAGGTTAGTGGCTAAGACATCGCAAAAAGTGTTGTAGAACTCGGCCGTGAGCCCATCGGGTCCAGGCGATTTCTTAGACACAAGACTTTCTATCGCTGCCACAACCTCCTCTACCCTAATGTTTGTCTCCAGGACGTCCCAAGGAATGCTCACATCCGTGAGGACCGCCATGTCGCCCCGGTCGAGCTGCTTCCCTCCTAAGAGATCAGTATAGAAATCCGTAACAACTGACAATATGCCCTGGGGAGTACTCTCCAGTACACCCTCCTTGTTCCACAGTCCACTAATCGTCCTGCAGGCGACTTACTCCTTGCAGTTCTGAGAGGGGTCGGGTGAGTGGTGTACTCCGTAATCCCTCTCAAAAGACAAGGACTTCAGACGATTATACTGATAGTCTCTCATGAGGAATTTAACTCTAGCAATCTCCCCATGATCGCCACAGAGACTAACCTGTCAAGCTTCCTCTTCAGAACTTGGTAGGTGAGATAGCTACCCATGGATCTTTTCACTCCCATGCTTCGAAACCGCGATGCAGTCCTCCGTTTGATCATCTCCCACCACTCCACCTTATCGCAACAGACTTCCCAGATGGTCTCTTGGTCCTGAAAGAAAGCCAGAAAAGATTGCTTTATACACTCCTCTCCGAGAAGGGCCCAATTAAGGTGCCAGAAGCCCCTCCCTCTCGGAGGGGTCTCCGGGATATTCAAAGACCCAATAATCATACAGTGATCGGAGAATTCTACCGGCCTAACCTCGAGTGGCAGACAGTCAGAATTCCCCTTAACAAAAAAACTATCTATCCTCGACCTAGAACTACCTCGATAATAAGTGTAACCCGTGAGGTCTGTGGAGTGTCGAACGTAGACATCCACCAGACCTACCTCACTAACTATGCTATTCAAAAAGATGCTATCGTACCCTAGGCGTCCAGCCGAGCCTCCCCTGTCCTTCGGCCTAGTGATGGTGTTGAAATCTCCCAAACACTACCAGCTGGGCGGTTAAAAAGAAAATGCTTAATCCTACTGAAAAGTTCCAGTAGGACGTCAAGGACCATACAGAGCCCCAACTCGAACACCCGTTTAACTATCACCCTACCTGTCTTACAAATGACACCCACTCTGCCGTAAGGCTCAGCCGCAAGAGACCAAAAGGAGGGGCCACAAGTCCACCTCCTTTTATTGCGATGTATGTCGGCCAGAGTGCCTAGCCTTCTCTCCTGCAAAAAGAAAACATCCGCATCTATAGTTTGGATCAAAAATAAGGCTATACTACCTGCTCTAACGGACTTCATGCTGGCGACACAGCGAAGATACGGAGGGGAGCCATCCATTTTCAGGGTGTTTAAGGAGGGGAAAGTTTTTATTTGCCTCGTTTGACCCTCCTCTCCTCACTATCAGACCCTTCCCTCTTGGTCGAATGCCCAGAGGGAAGAGTCTCTGCATACTCCACGGAAATTGGCCCTAGGATCGGGTCCTCTGCACCAGAGGTCTCTTGTGAGACCTCTGGTCTCACAAGAGACCTCTGGGTCAGCAGGGGAAACCCCTACTTTCCCATCCTGATGACAAACTCCACCTTCCTGCTCCCTCTGGTCAGAAGTCTCCCCCCAGTACCAACCTCCCCCAGAATTTGATACGAATTCCCCAAGGTGACTTGGGGACCTCCTATGCTAGCCAATTTATCCACCTTCCCTTTGCCTTTCCCCACCGTACACCATTCCCCCATCTCTGCCCCCTTCTCCTGCGTCTTTTCTAGGTGCTGGTATGGGGCGGGCCGAGATTATGAAACCTGGGGACCACAAACTTGGACCTCAACTGTGGGAACCTTGGGGTAGGGACTTTTGATGCTGGGACTTTAGATGTTGGGGTCTTATGGAGGGGAACCGGAGGGCTGGGGGTTTTAGTTGTAGGGGCCTTGGGGATTGTACCCTGGGGTTTAGGGGCTTTATATGTAGGGACCTTGGGGAGAGGGGCCGGAGGGACTGGGGAGCTAGGGGCCTTGGGAGCAGGAGCCTTAGGGGCAGGGGCAGAAGATGGACCCTCTGGGGCTCTGAGTTCCCTATCGAACGCTTGCTCTATTTGTTGCCAGGATTCCGGACAGCTACTGTAAGCATGCCCCAATGCTCCACAGAGATTGCAACATATACTTGAGCACCCAGGGGACGGCCATCTCCAATACAAGGGAGGGAGAACTGGGGGCTAGGAAGGATAGACAGGTGGTAGTGGTAGGGGATTCTATTATTAGAAGGGTAGATAGGGTAATCTGTCGCCAGGACCCTGCATGCCGAACAGTGTGTTGTCTGCCTGGTGCTAGGGTTCGACATGTGGTGGATCGTGTAGACAGATTATTGGGTGGGGCTGGGAGTGACCCAGCGGTCTTGGTTCACATTGGTGCCAATGACAAAGTTAGAGGTGGAGGTGAGGTCCTTAAAAATGATTTCCGAGAATTAGGGGCCAAGTTAAAAGCAAGGACCTCCAGGGTAGTGATTTCAGAAATACTACCGCAGCCACGTGCTATGCTAGGGAGGCAACGGGAGCTCAGGAGTATACATGCGTGGCTAAAAGAGTGGTGTAAGGAGATGGGGTTTGGGTTTTTAGAGAACTGGGCTGACTTTTCTCTTGGCTACAGGCTCTTTAGTAGTGACGGATTGCACCTCAATGGTGATGGTGCAACTGTTTTGGGGGAGAAGATGGCTAGGGGGTTGGAGGAGATTTTAAACTAGGTATGGGGGGGAGGGAACGTTTAACTACACAGGGGTAGATAGAGAAGTTAGGGATCTGGGGGCTAGTAACACAACGGAGGGAGGAGAAGGAGGAGGGGGGAGCATAGAGGATAAGGAGGCATGTACGACCATGTATGGAAGTAAATCAATTGATAATCTAAAATGTATGTTTACAAATGCAAGGAGTCTGGCTGGAAAAACCGGCGAACTTGAAATAATAGCATTAAAGGAAAGGTATGATGTAATTGGTATAGCAGAATCATGGCTTAATGATTCACACGACTGGACAGTAAATATTGAAGGGTACTCCTTATTTAGACATGACCGAGTTAATAAGAAAGGAGGAGGAGTATGTATGTATGTTAAACAGGAATTGAAGCCAAATTTAAAAGAAGGAATAGATGGGGGAGTAAACGATACGGCAGAAACATTATGGGTGGAACTGTGTACAGGAAGCAAGAAGGTAGGTAAATTAATTGTTGGAGTGTGTTATAAGCTGCCAAATGCCGGGGAAGAGGTGGAAATGAATCTCCATATGCAGTTGGCGAAGGCTGCTGGTATGGGGCATGTTCTGGTTATGGGGGATTTTAACTACCCTGAAATAGATTGGAGTAATGGAACTGCCAGCACCTCAAAAGGTATAAAGTTCTTAAATTTCCTATATGAGCATTTTCTTTCACAGATGGTAGAAGTTCCTACTAGAAAGATGCGTTGTTGGATCTGGTGATATCTAATAACCCAGAGCTCATTTTGGAGATGAAGGTAATGGGAAGCTTAGGGAATAGTGACCATGATATAGTGTCATTTAATATAGGTTGCAGAAAACTAAAGTGCACTGGCTTAACAAAAACTTTTAACTTTAGGAAAGCTAATTTTATGCTTTTAAAGGAATCGCTCCTGCTCATAGACTGGGGGGAACTGTTTCTAGGTAAAGATACTGAGCAGATGTGGAACACTTTTAAAGGGATATTAAACTATAACATTTCCAAATCGGTACCTTTAGGAAACAAGTGTAAAAAAATTAGGTCCAGTCCTGCATGGCTTAATGCTCAGGTAAAAAGGGAAATGGAAAAAAAGAAAAGGGCTTTTAAAATTTTGAAAGCAGAAGGCACAGAACAGGCTTACAGGGACTTCAAAAGTTGTAATAAAGAGTGCAAGAAAGCAATTAAACTAGCTAAAATAGAAAATGAAATACGGATTGCCGAACAAAGCAAGTCCAACCCCAAGATGTTTTTTAAGTATATAAATGGTAAAAAAATGAGGACTGAGAATGTGGGACCATTAAATAATGGAGCTGAGGTGGTTGTAGAGGATGCCGAAAAGGCTAATCTGCTAAACCGTTTTTTTACATCGGTTTTTACTGTTGAGAATCCTTACAGTAGGGATTGTAACAATGTGCAGGGAGGAAATGAAGAGTTTTCACATTGGATAACAGAGGATATGGTACGGAATCAATTAGACAAAGTTAATATCAATAAAGCGCCAGGACCAGATGGATTGCATCCTAGGATTTTAAAAGAGCTTAGTTCAGTTCTAGCAAGACCACTGTGTCTCATCTTTTCAGATTCGCTTTTGTCTGGGGATGTGCCGCTGGATTGGAAAAAAGCCAATGTAATACCAATATTCAAAAAAGGTAGTCGTTCACAGCCTGGTAACTATAGACCTGTAAGCCTAACATCAGTGGTAGGGAAGGTGATGGAAACTTTGTTAAGGGATCATATCCTTGACTTTGTCTCCAGAGATCATCTTATTAGTAGTAGTCAGCATGGATTTATGAGAAATAGATCATGCCAGACAAATTTAATTGGTTTTTATGAAGAAGTGAGTAAGAAGTTAGATTCAGGCACAGCTGTGGATGTGGTATATTTGGATTTTGCAAAAGCCTTTGATACTGTGCCACATAGGCGACTAATGTATAAACTGAGGACTGTTGGCCTTGAAGAAAACATTTGTTCATGGATAGAGAACTGGTTATTGGACCGCAAACAGAGAGTGGTGGTTAATGGAGCTACATCTATGTGGGCTAAAGTTCTAAGCGGAGTTCCTCAGGGTTCTGTACTGGGGCCGCTTCTGTTTAATCTGTTTATAAATGACTTAGAAGGGGGCATTGAGAGCAAGGTCTCTGTGTTTGCTGATGACACTAAATTATGCAGAGCTTTGGAAACTTCCAATGATGTGCAAGTGCTGCAAGCAGACCTAGATAGATTATCAAAATGGGCAGCAGAATGGCAGATGAGATTCAATGTTGATAAATGTAAGGTGATGCATTTGGGATTTAATAATCCCTGTGCCACCTACACCATAAATAACTCTGTGTTAAGTGCATCTGAAATGGAAAAAGATTTGGGGGTTCTGGTAGATAACAGACTTAGCTGTAGCAAACAATGCCAGGTAGCAACAGCTAGAGCTAGCAAGATATTGTCTTGTATAAAGAGGGGAATGGAATCAAGAGAGAAAAATATTATTCTCCCTCTTTACAAGGCACTGGTAAGGCCACATTTGGAATATGCGGTGCAGTTTTGGAATCCCATATACAAAAGGGACATCTTGGAAATTGAGGCAGTTCAGAGAAGGGCAACTAAATTAATAAGGGGAATGGAGGGGCTTGAATATGCAGGCAGATTAGACAAGTTAGGGCTGTTTACATTGGAGAAGCGGCGGTTGCGTGGGGACATGATAACCTTATACAAATATATTAATGGCCCATACAGTGAACTCTCTGGTGCATTGTTCACTAATAGGTCATATCAGAGGACTCGTGGACATCCTTTAAGGTTGGAAGAAAAGAAGTTTCATCTTCAAGTTAGGAGAGGTTTCTTTACAGTGAGAACGGTGAAACTGTGGAACTGTCTTCCAGCAGAGGTGGTAATGGAAAGTTCATTGAATAACTTTAAAAAAGGCCTGGATAAGTTTCTAAAACTAAAAAATATTGAGAATTACTGGTATTAATGCATATAGATCTGGTTGATCCAGGGATACTTTCCGATTGCCGTTTGGAGTCAGGAAGGAATTTCCCCCCCCCCTTTTTAGCTGGGGTTTTTTGCCTTCCTCTGGATCAACTGTTAGGTAGGGTTAAAAAAAAAAAAAGGAAGGAATAGGTTGGACTTGATGGACGAATGTCTTTATTCAACCTTAATTACTATGTTACTATGTTACTATGTATGTATATACTGTTTGCACATTCCTTGGCAGTGTGGCCAAGGCCCAGACACAAGGCACACTTGATTTGATCGCAGAAACTACTCAGGTGCCTTGCTGAGCCGCAACGCCAACACTGCCTTGGCTGCCCAGCATAAAAACATAAGGCCCGTTCTTTCCCTAAAAATGCATCTCAAAATGGAGTTCGAGATGTGCTGTCTGATGTTATTGATAACATTTAATTTAACCAAAGCGCTCCAACCCCCGTCCCAAATACCCTTTTTATCAACACATCTTGTCAGGTCGGATTTAATGGTAGGAAGCGGGATTGCATAGTAAGATGTATTTGCTGCTCTCAGGTAGGCCACCGCTGCTGCTGCTGCTGCATATGAGTAGGTCAGTTTCTGTCTCTCAGGTACGACAGGAGCCTGGGCTGGAGCTGCTGGTGTTTTTACTGGAGCTTTAGCTGGAGGCCCTGCCGAAACCTCAACCTGTACAGAAGACAAAACAGGAGGAAAAACAGACACAACTGACACACTAGGAGTAGAGACCTTAGAGGTGGACACAGAAGGGGGGGTTGACACAGGCCTTGGGGAGACAGGGACCTCTGCCCTAGTTTCCACTGTCTCCCAGGCAGTGGTGATGGTTTTTGCGCCCAACATCTCTGCTCCCGAACGCTTTGTCTCGGCCGATGCTATTTCCGGTTCCGGAACTGCCACAGCTTCCGGTTCCAGCTCCTCTGTGTTTTGTGAGGCCACGTGGTCTGGCTCGGCCTCCAAGTCCATAGCCGAACCCTCCATGGACTCGGCCGCCGACTCACATCGGACTCCATGCTCGACTCTCCCGCTGCCTCAGGTCTCTCACCCCCTCCAGCAACGGTGGACTCCATTGCCACTGGTTCCTCCTGGATGTATACAAGCCGGGTAACAACTTTGTTCTTATTCTTTCTTCTTTTCTTCTTACCAGCCTTTTCCTCTAAGTATTCCTGGTTCTCAGGTGGGAGGGCTGAGGAGGAGAACACCATGGCCTGCATGTTGGGGCTCGGGGACTCGGATGACTTTTAGTAGGCCCACTGATGTTCCGGGGCTGGGTAAACCACTACACTCCTCACTACCCTCACTCACTTCCTGGGCCAGGGGGGATTTCCTCCCTAGTTGTCACTACCTCTGCCACCGATAGCGCCACCTTACACTCCCCACCTTTCTGACCTTCAGGCACACCTTCACAAACTCCATTACCTTTACCTTCACCGTCTCCATCACTTTCACCGGATTCCTGCACCAGGGGGGCTTCACTGGGGTTCTCCTCCTCTCTCACAAGGTTCGAACCTCCTTCCCCCTTGCCACAGGGCTGTTCAACTGGGGTGACTTTATGGGGGCTAAGGCTTGGGGCTTCTCCTGCTGCCCCCAACATCATCTTGATCGCCTCCATCTCCGACTCCACATCCGTGAGATCTTCCTCCATATCTTTAACCTGCTCCCGATATGTGGCGCGGTACGTGGAGTTTGTGCGATTGCAGCGATCCTTCCTTTTCCTTATTTTGCTTTTTAGGGATTTTTTGGCATCCCCTAACACCATCAGCCTCCTCACTCCTTCAACGATGGCCTCCTGGAAACCCACATCCCCGGCCTAAGGTGTTCATCAGCATGGGGTGATGAGGGTTCCGGCCTAGGTATCTCTTTCTCCATTAGTAGTTGGGCCAAGCCCAGCAACCCCACAGGGAACTGGGCCGGCAGATGTTTTAAGCACACACTTAGCTTCAATAAACAATAGCAACACAGAGCTCCTTGGAATTACGACCAGCTCGATCCCAAGATCCAACTGCGAGCTTTTTAACTGCAGCAACTTTAATATACGCTATTGGAGCTGGAGATTATTTTATTTTTAACAAGCTACAATTTACAATCAATACATTCTGAATCAAAAGTTAACAGTTCAATCACTGACAGCGTATACAAAGAAAGTTTACAGCTCAATCACTGACAGGAAAATAGAAAACAGAAAAAAATAACAATTCAATCACTGACAGGTTATATACAGAAAATTTACAGTTCAATCACTGACAGGGAAAATAAAAAAGGTGACCAATGTCACATGTAAAAAAACAAGGCATACAAAGAAAATTACAGTTCAATCACTGACAGGGTAATAATGAAAGAAAAAAAAGTGATCCAATGTCACATGTGGGTAAGGAGATTAAAGAACAAACTTATCATTGAGTGAAAAAAACAAAAATCAATTTACTGTTAAGCCACAGAAAATTGCAAAAGGGTTGATCCAATGCCATACATAGGCTAAAAAGGGATACAATTGGGGCTACTTTACATTGTATCTTAAACAAGAACATAAATCTAGTACTTTGTCCAAAGAAATAGTTTACTGTTGAATCACAGATAAAGCAATGCTGACTTAAAATTATTATTTCAAAACAATAACCAAACAAGCCACATATAAAAAAGAAAAAAACCTCATTATTGAGTTATTTACAGAATACTTTAAATGGAAAACATAAATCTATTATCTTATCATAAAAATGAATTTGCTGTGAAATTACAGATAAGGTTTAACTGAAGAAAACATAAGAAGACATGGGATATCTGCTGTTTCCTTCAAGACAGTTGACGGTGTTGTCATTGGCGGTTAGACAGGAACTGAAAAAGAAGGAAAACACATCAGTGGGCATAAGGAAACTGGCACCTACTAGAACTTCTACACATGACGACCTGGTGATTTTTTGGGAGGTTGTTGGGGCCCTCCAACAAAATTAGCAAGAAACCATACAAAACAAACTGCACAAAATACACTATACATTATACAATATACAATTTAAGGATTTTTTGTAATTATATATTGTTATTTATATATGTATTTTTCCAGCCTTATGTGTCGGTTAACTATTATTGGCACATATTTGACTCATGGATTAATATAGCTACCAATTTTAACAGATCATTTGTAGAGACGCTTTTTTTCTCAAAATGAGGCACTTTTCCCTCCAAGATATTTCCTTCCGTCTCTGTTTGTGATAAGAGATATTAAGGCATAATATATTTCATTCTCTTTAAAAGAAGGGAGAAGCCCACTCAACAACCCTCTTACACATTCACTCCCTTCTTGAGGGAACTCATTCATACTTAGCATTTATATATAAGAACAGTCCTTTCATACAGGTCAAACCGGTAAGCTACTCACTTAAAACTGTATGTGCCCTCCCATAAAAGCTTGAAAAGACCTCGGGGTAAAAAGGAGTGCTAAGAGAGTTATACTAACCACCAGAGACTCAAGAATCCTCAAGGAGGCTCAATGTATATGCCCCTCCACAGAGATCACCACCTCCTTTCCTCCATCATCTATCTCTCCTTCACCTTTCACAGTTCATGCAGGACTTCGTGTACCACCACCTCACAGAGGAGGACTTTCTGCCTAATGCCTACCTGAAACCGTGCGTTCCACGTGTAATACTTGTCTACTGTACTAACTATGAAAAAAGTGCTCAAATCAAGCCCGCCATGTCTATCAGACATCCCGTATGCCCACCCCTGGTACGAAAGACCAGAAAGGCAAGGTCGAATACGTAGCTTCGTAGACACCATTTTATAAACCTCAATGTTGAAAGGACACTGAAGCAGGAAGTGGTCCATGGTCTCCTGGTTACTCACGCACTCCTCCCTAGGGCAGTCTCAGTCATCGGAGTTCCTATACTTCAGATTACCCCTCACATAGAGCTTCCCGTGGAAGGATGTCCCTAAACTTCGGGGGAACCCTACAGGAAGAAACTAAAGAGAGCCCTGTACTCAAAATATCGCCTGGACAATCTTTTAAGGCAAGTGGGGTACAGAAGTACGAGGAAAGGACCCTCTGATCGATGGCCCTCCTAATAGAGAGTTCCATTTCCCTAGCTCCCATACCCCACCTTCGTAAAATTTTCAGGGACAACGCCGCGTAAGCCGAGAGAGGCCCATGAGAAACTTGCATACTCTTTACCAAGCCGCCATTCACACAGTCCTGAAGAAAAGGATCAACCCATATCTTAAAGATCCCTACCCATGGAGGAGGCTTCTCCCGAAAATGGTTCGAAAAGTTATACTTCAAAATGGTGTTCATAAAGAACACTACCGGATTGATAATCCCCAATCCGCCCTCCTGCCTTCGTAGGTAGGTAACGTTTCTTTTCACGAGATTGAGCCTGTTTCCACAGAGCATCTGAAAAAACAGGCCATTGATCCTTGCATAGAATTTTTCTGGCAATAGGCACACCGTACTGACATATAAGAATATCGGGATCAGAAAGGTCTTGATCAGGGAAACCCTTTCTTGCAAGGTGTAAGATCTCCCCTTCCACTGACCTACTCTGGTCGATGCGATGTCCAACCTTATCCCCCAATTTAGTTCTGAAAAATCTCCTTGGCCAAATCTGATCCCTAGAACCTTTATTTCTGGGGAGGGTCTGGGGAATATGTTTGGGAGGTGGAAGGCTGGCTGGCCCTCCCTCCCCACCCAGTAGGCCCCACACTTGTTCTGGTTAATCAGGGAGCCTGAGGCAGCCGAATAGCGTTGCAACACGTCCGCCACCTCTTGGGCCTCAGCAGAACTGGAGACCACAAGGGTGACATCATCCGCATAGGCGATAACCCTCAGAGCTTTCCCAGGAGCCAGAGGAACCCCTGCCAATACCCTGCAATCAAACCTCTTAAGAAGAGGACCTATGGCCAGGACATAGAGCAAAGGGCTCAGGGCACAACCTTGCCTGACTCCTGAGGCCACCCGGAAGGGTTTCCCCAACAAACCGTTCACAAGCAGAAGGCTCACCGCCCCTGAGTACAAAACTTTAAGCCAATTGATAAATAACCCCCGGGACACGGTACCTTTCCAGGACACTCCATAAGTACTTGTGATTCACACGATCAAAAGCCTTTGACTGATCTAATGACAGGTGGTACTTCCCCCATTTGTTTATTCTGCAATGCGAAAGAGCCTCCCGAACCTCTAACGCAGGGGTGAAAGTGGTTCTGCCTTTCACCGTGCAGTGTTGTGAAGGAGAAAGCACCAGGTGTGCCACCTCAAACAGGCGTTTAAATAGTACCTTTGTCAGAATCTTCCTATCAGTTTTGAGAAGGGCGATGGGGCGCCAATTCTAAACACTTGAAGGATCCAATCCTTTTGACAGCATGATCAGGGCAGAACACCTCATGGAGTAAGGAAGGATACCCTTCCGGAGGAAGTCTCTAAACACTTCCACCAGATTAGGGGCCAAGACACCGCAAAAGGCCTTGTAGAACTCTGCCGTGAGCCCATCGGGTCCAGGCGATTTCTTAGACGCAAGGCCTTCTATCGCTGCCACAACCTCCTCCACCCTAATATCCGCTACCAAATCGTTCCAAGGAACATCTATATCATTTACTACAGGGGTCTCTTCTAGAAAGCCTGACATTTCATCCTGGCTGAGCTCCTTCTCCCCTAAGAGATCTGTATAAAACTCGGAAACAACTGACAAGATCCCCTGGGGACTGCTCTCCAGGAATCCGTCCTTGTTCTGCAGGCCTCTAATCAGCTTGCGGGCAGCCACTTCCTTGCAATTCTGGTAGGGATCGGGCGAGTGGTGTGACCCATAATCCCTCTCAAAAGACAAGGAAGACGGTCATACTGGCAATCTCTCATGAGAGACTTGACTCTAGCGATATCCCCATGATCACCACCAACAGAGACTAATCTGTCAAGCTTTCTCTTCAGGACTTAATCGGCATAGTACTTATCTTCCGATCTCTTGGATGCTAGGCCTCGAAAGAGTTGTGCCGTCCTCTTTTTGGTCAACTCCCACCACTCCACCTTATCACGGCAAACGTCCCAAAGGGATTCCTGGTCCTGAAAGAAATCCAAAAAAGATTGTTTTATACAGTCCTCCTCAAGAAGGGTCACATTGAGGCGCCAAAAGCCCCTGCCTTTCGAGGGGGTTTGCGGGATGTTCAAGGACAAAACAACTAAACAGTGGTCGGAGAATTCTACCGGCCAGACCTCAAAGGGCAAACAGGCAGAATCCCCCTTAACAAAAAATCTGTCTATCCTCGACCTACATCTACCTCGATAATATGTGTATCCCGTGAGGTCTGGGGTGCATCAAATATGTGCATCCACCAGACCCACCTCACTAACTATGCTATTCAAAAAAACTCTGTTGTATCCTAAGCGCCCACGCCTCCTCTGTCCTTTGGCCTGGTGTTAAAATCCCCACCAAACACCACCGGCTGATTGGTAAAAAGAAAGGGCTTGGTCCTACTGAGAAGCTCGTTCCTCCCAAATTTAGTTTGTGGCCCCTACACATTGATGAGCCGGAAGGAGGAGCCCTCTAGTAGGACATCCAAGATCATACACCTACCCATCTCAAGCTCAATCACTCATTTGACTGTCACTCTTCCTGTCTTGAAAAGGACAGCCACTCCACCGTAGGGCTCGGCTGCAAGAGACCAATAAGAGGGCCCACAATGCCATCCTCTTTTTGCCAGATGTATGTCGGCTAGGGTGGTAAGCCGGGACTCCTGCAAAAATAAAACATCTATAGCGTGGAGCAAAAATAAAGCCATACTACGTGCACCCACAGACTTCATGCTGGAAACATTAATTGTTGCACAACGAAGATATGGAGGGGAGTTAGCCAAGTACAGAATGATTGAAACTATATGGAAGTTTTCACCTACCTGCGTTTAACCCTTCTCCCTTCGTCGTCAGACCCTTCCCACTTGGCAGATAGCCCCGTGGTGAGGGTCTCCGCAAACTTTACATTAATTGGAATCATAACCTGGTTCCCCAGGCCAGGGTTTTTTGTGGAGCCTGAGTGAGAGGAAGAGGCAGCCTTTTTTGGGGGCCCCCTCCCCCTCTGGGTGGCAACTACTTGTCACCGGTTCCCCCTGACCCAGCGATCCACTTTCCAGAATCTTTTTGCCATGGGAATAGGACCTTTCAAGGCAGCACGGGGGGGGGGGGGGGGTTTGGGGGGGGTATGGGGGGAGAAATAACAGCCTGCTCTGTCGTTGGTCTAAAGTTACCCTCAGACATTTGTCTCTCCATTTTCTTCTGTATTTGCTGCCAGGAGACCGGACAACTACTGTAAGCATGACCAGTCTCACCACACAGGTTGCAGCAGATGTTATTTGCACATTCCTCGGGTGTGGCCAAAGCTCAGGCACAGGGCGTACTTGATCTTATCGCAAAAACTTGACACGTGCCTGGTAGAGCCGCATCTCCAACTCTGCCGTGGCTGACCCGGATAGAAACACATTACCCGTTCCTTCCCGATGTAAGCGGAGTTTGGAATGTGCTGTGTCACATTGTTGATACAGTTAAATTTGACTAAAGTCCTCCACCCCCCATCCCAGATTCCACTTTTATCCGTACTCTTGACTAATTCTGCTTTTAATACCCCAAACCTTCTTAACCAAATTTTAATATCTGCAACTGGTATGGATTAGTCGAATACTTTGACTGACACTTTCACAAACCCGGGCCTTGAGATTGGGATAATTTTAAAGTCACTCCATTGAGTGGGGTTTTTATCTATGGTTTAGAAAAATAAATCAAGACCCTGGGGTCTACAAAAACTCAAAATAAAAAACCCAGGGGTCAAACCTGAAATTAGAGCATACAGATCGTTCACAACAAACCTGGCCCCAAACAACCTCTCTACCAGGTCGTCACATGAGTAGGCACCCGTCCCTGTCCACTGAAGGTTCACAACGTTCCTTCTGCTTGGCGATGGGACCGGAATGGGAACATCTCTCTGCACGGTGTTTGTTGCACGAGGAGGTGCTGTGCGTGGCGGCTCTGCCGCTGCTATTGCTGCATACGAGATTACCGGACCTGGAGGAGGAGACAAGACAGGCAACACTACAGGGGGGACAATAGACGAGATAGAGACACACGGGTTGGAGACCAAAGAAACAGAGGAAACATTGGAGGGGACACTCCGGCCTTGGGGAGACCGGAACTACCTTGCCGCCAATAAGTGGGTCCGTTATCTCCACAGCTAGTGTCGGCCACCATTGATGACGCGGCGGCGTTCTTTTGCGTAGGCGTGTCTGACGGGCGCAGCTCACCCCGTAACTCCTCCCTCACTTCTTGGACCACCTCTGATACCGACGGGGACCCACCTGCCACCTGGGTCTCCATTTTGGAACGGTCTTTCTCCTCCACGTCTGTTTGGGCCACGGTTTCCCGATTCTCCCTCTCAGACTCCGAGGACACTGCCGACATTTCATTCACGTACACCAGTTTGGTAGTTCCTTGCTCTCCACCTTTCTTTGTGCTCCTTTTTTTTTTCTTTCCTTTTTTCCCTAGGTTTTACCGGTCATCCTCGCTCAGATCCGCCATGCTGAAGACGAGCTTTTGTTCATTGATCACCGGAGACTCTGCCATCTTGATGGCCTTAAGCATACCCGTAGGCCAAGGGGAAAGTGATGTCTCGGACCACGCACCTTGGGCGCTGCTTTGTGCCAGGGGGATGCTACTGGACCCAGTCATCTCTGCCACAGGTGACTGATCCCCTCGACTGCCACACTGCGTATCAATATGTGGCCGCTCCAGGTTTAGTTCCGATACATTCAGGAGGGAAGGTAGAAAAAGAGGCTCCACTCCAACCGGGTGCAGACTTGGCGGTTCCAAACTCCGTCTATACAGCGCGCTAAAACAAAAGGTAGGCCGCACTTCCGGTATGTGGTGGAAAAAACTTTATTCAGACCATCTCATCATAAAATCACATACGATACCCAACATCCTACGCGTTGGATGCTGGGTATCATATGTGATTTTATGATCACATACGATACCCAGCACTCCCAAAAACACCGCTATCTCCTTATCTCCTTTAATTCCTCCTCCAATATTTCCAGGTGCTCCTCTAAGTCACCAATGTCTTGGCAAAGAGGTCCCCTGCTAAGGGAGTTGGACTTGCTACATTTCTTTCTTTTCTTTATCTTTTTCCTCAGTGTCTTTTTGAGCGACTCCAGATCCGTCAAGCGCTTTACCTTGGAGACCAGGTATTTTTGGAAGCCCATCTCCCCAGGCCTAAGTTGGTAATTGGCCTCAGGGAGAGAGGGGCCCACCTCAGGCTCCATGGCCCGATGGCCCGGTAAATATCACTTCAGCCCTCGCCTGGACCTAGGATAAGCTCCAGGCAAGATCGTTACCCTTAGTGGAGTAATAGGTAGGGAAACAGGTACGTATTCCCACAGCACAATCTCAGTCAACAGAGCTCCTCCAAACCACGTCCGCTCAGCTCGATCCCAAGATCCAACTACAAGCTTTTTAACTGCAGCAACTTTAATATACGCTATTGGAGCTGGAAGTTTTTTGTTTTCATTTTACGAACTACAATTTAAATAGAAACATAACAATAACAAATATCACAAAAAGTTACTTCACTTTTACATAATCAAGGTAAGTTCTAAGCGCTTTTTTTTTTAAACATAAAAACAAAGAAAGGAAAAACAACAGATATCACCACCGAAAAACTAAAACATAAAACAAGTTAATTCACTAAAATTAAACGGTTTTAGTCTGTCATCATCATATTACAAAACATAGTTTTTATCTCAGAATTTTTTTATAAGAAACTAAAAGAACTAGCTCATTTTGCGTTAAAGAAAACAAAAATAAAATGTCCCATGAGTTCTTCCACAAAATTAAAAAAGTTAAATCACTTTTCAAAAATATAAATTAAACAAAACATAGGATAATTCCTTTAGAAAAGGGAAAGAAACACAAAACCTGATTAATACATCTTAGTCAAGAAAAGAAAAAAACGACTATAAGGAAGAAGATGATGGTGAAGATAGACTGATGAAACTGATGAAACTGTTGAAGAAAACTTGAGGAACTGTAGCATATTTGAAAAGGACTTTTATGGTGGAGCTGGATGAAAAGAATTATGGATTGACTTATGGGCTGACTGAAATTCTACGAAAGAAGAAAAGACTTATTAGGTATGATATTTACTTGTTGGAACTGATTACCTGAATGGACCGGAGAGAGTCACGCGGAGACAAGCTGCTGGAGACTGAAAGCTATATCAAAGACAAAAGACGAAGGACAAAAGAGAAAATTAGGAACAATTCCTATAATTTGCACTTATCGGACTAAACCTTATTACTTTTACACAGTAGGCATGAATTGAAATGTCTCACAGAGATTATAATAACAAGAGGGGAGGGTATTTAAAGAACTGATCTACATAGTAGAGAAAAATATCTTATAAAGATATCAAAGGGAGGGGAAGGAAAAAACCCCAAAAAACTACACAGTAGTCAAAAAATCCTAATAATACACAGTATACTATTTGACGAGGAAAAGCTAAAACAAAAAAAACAAAGAACATATTATTTTTAAGAACAACAGTAATAGTTGAATAAAGGCAATTTTGTGCCAAGAAGATGGTATTTTATAACAACATTATCATAATACAAAACATTGCAATACAACAATACATTTTCAAAACCTTTAGTCAAGCTGTAAGTTACTCAGAACTATATGAGCCTTCCCCTAAAAATGATATTGGCCAAGGGAAAAAAGAAGGTGTAATAGAAGAGATTAACCACCAGAGAGCATCAGGGGTCTTCAAGCAGGCTCTATATACATGCCCCTCCATAGAGATGTCCACCTCCTCTCCTCCATCCTTTGCCTGTCAAGACCCTTCACCTTCCAAAGTTCATGCAGGATATTGTGCACCACCACCTCACAGGGAAAGACTTTCTGCCTAATGCTTACCTGACACCATGCATTCCACGTGTAATACCTAACTATCACGCTAACTAGGTAAAATGTGCTCAAAGCAAACCCACGGTGCCTACTGGACACCCCATATACCCTCTCCTGGTACGACATACCTGAGAGGCAGGGTGTAATTCCTAGCCTGCTGGACAACAGTTTGTACACCTCCACGTTGAAAGGACACTGAAGTCCATGGTCTCCTGGTTTCTCACACACTCCTCCCTTGGGCAGTCACGGTTATTGTAGTTATGATACTTCAGGTTACCTTGCACATAGAGTCTCCCGTGAAAGGTGCGCCAAGCGAGGTCCCTAAACTTCGGGGGAACCCTACGGGAAGAAACTAAAGAGAGCCCTACACTCAGAATGTCGCTTGGACAATCTATCAAGGCAAGTGGCCCACAGAAATAGGAAGCCAAGACCCTCTGATCGATGGCACTCCTACTAGAGGATCTGACCTCCTCCACCCCTATGTTCCACCTTCGCATCACCTTCAGAACCAGCGTCACGTAAGGCGGGAGAGGGCCGTGAGGAACCTGCATGCTCTTTACACAGCCACCAGTTACCCAGTCCTTCAGGAAAGGGTCAACCCAGGTTCTGAAAATCTCTACCCACGAAGGAGGCGTCTCCAGGAGGAGGTTCGAGTACTTAACAAAGGTGTTTGTAAAAAACACTACAGGGTTTATCATAGATAAACCCCCCTCCTGCCTTCGAAGGTAGGTAACACTGCTTTTGACAAGGCCACTTCCTTTTCCTGAGGAGGATATCGGCTAGAGTGCCTAGTCTGGTCTCTTGCAAAAAGAAAACGTCCGCATCTATAGTTTGGAGCAAAAATAAGGCCATACTACCTGCTCTTACGGACTTCATGCTGGCGACGTTAATCAAGGCATTGCGAAGGTACAGAGGGGGGCCAGCCATTTCCAAGATGTTTGAGGAGGGGGAAGTTTTCACTTACCCCGCTTGACTCGCCTCTCCTCGTCACTAGACCCTGTCCTCTTTGCCGATAGCCCAGAGGGCAGGGTCTCTGCTTCTTCCAGATCAATCTCGATGAGGACAGGACCCTCCTCCCCCAAGGTCTCGTCGGAGCTGGAGGAAGAAGAAGGGTCTGGCGGGACCCCTGCCCTTTTCCTTTGGCGAAAAGTTTTTTTGCCTCGCTCCCTCGGGTCGGAGGGCCCTACCCCCACTGTTTCTGCCACAGGGTCCGCTAGGACAGCATACGGGTTTTTCCCTGCAACAGAATTTTCCTGCACCACCTGGGTTTTTGGTCTTATCTTTGACTTGCCCGCTACTCTCCACTCTCCTACCTCCTCCCGCTTTCTCAACCTGGGGGTTCTCCTAGGGGCCGTGACTGGTCAAGGGGGGGGCAACTACCAGAGCTTGGTAGCTCCGGTAGTGGCCTACTGATCGCATTACAGGTCTAAGAGGTCTAGGGGGCCTAGGGGGTTTATGGGACCCGGGGGGTTTAGTGGACCCAGGGGGTCTAGGAGGCCTAGGAGGATAATGGGGTCCATGGGGCCTGAGGGGTCTAGGGGGCCTGGGGGAGATGGAAGGGGGGACAACCCCTGATGAGAACTTCTGGGAGGAAGGGGTGGTCTTACTCTTTTTAGGGCCGGGAGGGCCGGAAGGACCCACCGGAACAGGTTTAGGGGGAGTATCGGGTGGCCCCAACTCCCTCTGAAATTCATGTTCTATATGCTGCAAATCTTGTTTGCACAGTCTTTGGCAGTGTGGTCAAGACTCAAACAGAGGGCACACTTGGTCTGGTCGCAAAACCCCGACATGTGTCTTGTGCTGTCCCGAATAGAAACACAGCACCCTGTCCTTCCCTATAAATGCAGAGTTGGGAATGTGCTGCCGTACATTATTTATTTCATTAAGCTTTACCTGGGCCTTCCACCCTCCGTCCCGAATACCCCTCGAATCAAAGTTTTTAACTAATTCAGATCTTACGCTACCAAATCTCCCCAGACACCTCTTTAGGTCCGAGACCGGGATTGACTCGTTAAAGACTTTTACGGTCACATTAGCCAATCTCGGCCTCGAGACCAGGGTAACCTTCAGACCCCTCCATTCCTCTGAAGAAGTCTGTATTATTTCGAAAAAACTATCCAGGTCCTGGGAGGTCAAAAAGCTGAATGTGAAATGCCCTACCTTTAGGCCCAATATGAGGCCATATATCCTGCCCCCAGCAGCTTGTCAATGAGCTCCTCCCTGGTGAAGCGACTCTCCACATTCCTCCTCTGTCCTGCTCCAACACTCCTGATTGCTACCTTTGGTGCGGCAGCCGCTGCAGCGTAAGACATTACGGGTTTTGACAAGACAGGGGGAGACACAGACGGTACTGGGACACAAGGGTTGGAGACCTGAACAGGAGAAACAATAGGAGGGGAAGACACTGGCCTTGGGGAGGCGGAAGCTGCTGCAGTCACTGGCACTGACAACTTGCTCCCGACCTCCCGGGCAATCTTTGGGGCCTCATAGGCTAATTCGGCTTCCGCCTCTGGCTTCGCCCTTTGCAATCCCGCGGGTTTTCCAACACCTCCTTCACCTTTTCCGGCCAATGGCAAGATGGCCGCTGGCACAACGGCCACCGGCAAGATGGTCGCTTTTTCCCGCCGGCAAGATGGTCGCTTTTTCCTCTTCCGGAACTGGTCCCTCTCCCGACGCCTCCTCCTCAGACTGGGTGTCCGAGCCCTGGACCCCACAATTTTCCTCCGCCTCTCCCGCCACATCGGGCCTCTCACTTCCCTTGGCCGCGGGAGATTCGGACACGTAGATGAGCTTGGTAGCCACCCTCTGGCGCTTGGGTGTTCTCCTCTTACCTCCTCCCTCCGGGTGATCTAGGTTTCCCACAGCACCGACGATGAGAAAACCATACTTTGGAGGCTTGGGGCTGGGGACTCCAGGACCCTGATGGACTTGAGCAAGCCCAATGAAGCCCCAGAGTCTGGCGTTCCCCAAACCTCCTGGCCAGGCTGCACCGTTCCAGCCGAGTCCGCCTCTGCCACTGACGGCCCTCGGCTTCCCCGGAGGGAGGATTCTTCTGAGGGCTCGCTCTCCGCCCCAGGCTCGGACACCATAGCTGCTGGGGCTAGGTCTTCCTCCTCTTGACCAGGTACTTCGGCATGGCCGGGCCCCGCCACCTCTGCCACCGGCAGCGAGCCCACCCCTGGTTTTACACACCCATGGGCTTCAGGGGACTGAGGCCCGACCACACTAACCATACCTCTCTGCTCCTGGCCTAGGCGCTCGACCACAACCACCGCCTTCTCCTTCAGCAATGGGGCCTCCCTCAGCGCCCCCAGGAAGGTACGGATCTCCTCGACCTCCTCCACCAGCACCTCCAGTTCTTCCTCAAGGTCTGCCTCTTGCTGGCAGAAAAGCCCCCGGCTCAGAGAGTTGGCCTGGCTGCAACGCTCTTTCCTTTTCTTTATTTTTTTATTCAGGGCCGCCTTCCGGGACTCCAGGTCCGACAGCCACTGGATTCTAATGATCAAATAATCCTGGAACCCCATCTCCCCGGGCACAGGATGGTAAGCAGCCTCGGGGAGAGAGGGGCCCAAGAAGGCATAGGTAAGTTCGTTTGACCCTCGCCAGGCCCTAGGATAAGCTCGAGGCAAGGTCATTACCCTTAGTGGGGTAACAGGCAGGGAAACACAGGGAAAAAACAGGTAAGTATTTCCAACCAACAGAGCCATTAACCACCACGACTGCACTGCCCGATCCCAAGATCCAACTACGAGATTTTTAACTGCAGCAACTTTAATATACGCTATTGGAGCTGGAAATTCTTTTTATTTTTCCACAAGCTACAAGGTTTTTAAACACAACAACAAATCAAAAAATTACTTTTTACAAAATTAAGTTTCTTTAAACATTGATCATAACAGTTATCACCACCAAAAAACAAATATATAAGTTACTTCACTTTAAACAAAACCAAAATAACATCCTCAGATAATAATGAGAACTTAGATTTAAGTTACTTCACTAAAAAATACTTCCTAGAAGTTGTCTTATAATAGAGCCTGTCTTTCTTTACCAAATAAGGAAACTAAAATCTAGCTTATTAGCATGAAAAAGCAAAATCAAAAGAAGCCCCATAAGTTCTTTCACTTAGGATTCTAACCTAATATAGCTACTATAATTTAACTTTTATAGATCCTGACTATTTTTAAATTTAAACAATATTAGAATTACTTTCTTTTACAATATAGAAATCCAAAGGACAAAAAGATCACTGCATCTAAAAGAAACCAAACAAAGAAAATATCAACACATATAAGACAACTGAGCCGGAAGATGATAATAATAATGATGAAGATGAGGATGGAAGATGATGGCGATGAAGATAAGGATAACTGCTGGAGCTTGATGAAGTTACTTGAGGAAATCTGCATTTTTGAACAGGACAATGTGGTGAAGCTGGGTACAAAACCTATTGATTGACTTGTTTCTGACTAAACTCTATAACGAAAGAAAAGACGGTTAGATACGATATGATGTGACATATTTATGGAGATGACTACCTGGGTGGACTGGAGAGAGCCACACGGAGGCAAGCTGCTGAAGACTGAACGATATCTGAAGAAAAAATAAAAATACAGTACGACAACAGAGAAAAAACAACAGTTTTCCCTTTTTTCCAAACCCTATATACACAGACACTTGTTCTTCTGCACAGCAGATACATTTTAACATCTCATAGAGATCATACTATTTCTCATAGAGAGGGGAGAGAGGAAAAAAAAAACACATAGTGGGTAATAAATGTGATACACAGTATCAAACAATTCAATACACAGTATTTACCATTTTCTTAATACATAGTATCCTATTTGACGAGGAGAAGCTGCAATACAAACCAAACAAAGAAAAAAGAAGAGAGAGGAAGAAGAGAAAAAAACAGGAAGAAGAGAAAAAAGTAGGAAAAGAGAAAAGGAGAACCTTATGCCATAAGGCATTATCAAAATTTTCGTAATACGAAACAGTATCATACCTTTTACACAATAACAATAACAAAAAACATTTTCTTAATCTGTAGTCAAGCTGTAAGCTACTCTCTTAAAACAGTATGAGCCTTCCCCTAAAAAAATAACGGCCTAGGGAAAAAATGAAGGTGCTCACAGAATTAGAAACTTTTACCAGAGAGCATCAGGGGTCCTCAAGGAGGCGCTATATACATGTACCTCCATAGAGATGTCCACCTCCTCTCCTCCATCCTTTGCTTCTCCAGACCCTTCACCTTCCAAAGTTCATGCAGGATGTCGTGCACCACCACCTCACAGGGAAGGACTTTCTGCCTAATGCTTACCTGGCACCGTGCATTCCACGTGTAATACCTAACTATCACGCTAACTAGGTAAAACGAAGCTCAAAGCAAACCCACGGTGCCTACTGGACACTCCATATACCCACTCCTGGTATGACATACCTGAGAGGCAGGGTGTAATTCCAAGCTTGCTGGACACCAGTTTGTATACCTCTACATTGAAAGGACACTGAAGCAGAAAGTGGTCCATGGTCTCCTGGTTACCCACACACTCCTCCCTTGGGCAGTCACGGTCATTGGAGTTCCTATACTTTAGATTACCTCTCACGTAAAGTCTCCGTGAAAAGAGCGCCAAGCGACGTCCCTAAACTTCGAGGGGACCCTACGGGAAGAAACTAAAGAGAGCCCTATGCTCATAATGTCACTTGGACAGTCTCTCAAGGCAAGTGGCCCACAGAAATAGGAAGCCAAGACCCTCTGATCGATGGCCCTCCTACTAGAGGATATGACCTCCTCCACCCCTATGTTCCACCTTCTCATTACCTTCAAAACCAGTGTCACGTAAGGCGAGAGAGGGCCGTGAGGAACCCGCATGCTCTTTACACAGCCACCAGTTACCCAGTCCTTAAGGAAAGGGTCAACCCAGGTCCTGAAAATCTCTACCCACGAAGGAGGCGTCTCCAGGAGAAGGTTTGACAAGTTGTATTTAACAAACATGTTCGTAAAGAACACCACGGGGTTTATCATAGACAAACCCCCCTCCTGCCTTCGAAGGTAGGTAACACTCCTCTTGACGAGATTGAGTCTGTTCCCCCAGAGCATCTGGAAGAACAGACCATTAATCCTTGTATAGAACTTTTCTGGCAAGAGGCACACCACGCTAACATACAGAAACAACGGGACCAGGAAGGTTTTGATCAGGGAAACCCTTTCCTCTAGGGTGTAAGATCTCCCCTTCCACTGACCTATTCTGGCAGATGCAGTGTCCAACCTAGCCCCCCAATTTAGCTCGGCACAATCGCCCTGGCCGAATTGGATCCCTAGAACCTTAATTTCAGGCGAGGGTCTGGGGAATATGTCCGGGAGCTGGAAGGCTGGCTGGCCCTCCTTCCCCATCCAGAAAGCCTTGCACTTGCTCTAATTGATTAGGGAACCTGAGGCTGCAGAATAGAGTTGCAGAGCGTCCGCCACCACTTGGGCCTCAGCACAGCTAGAGACCACAAGGGTAACATCATCCGCATAGGCAGTAACCCTTAGGGCTTTCCCAGGCACCAGGGGCACCCCTGCCATACTCCCGCCATCAAACCTCTTCAGAAGAGGATCTATGGCAAAGATGTACAACAGAGGGCTCAGGGGACATCCCTGCCTGACACCTGAGGCCACCCTGAAGGGTTTCCCCGACCAACTGTTCACAAGGGGGAGGCTCACTGCCCCCTTATATAATACTCATAGCCAATCGATAAAGCGACCGGGACACTGTACCTAGCCAGGACACTCCACAAGTACTCATAGTTTACCCGATCAAAAGCCTTCGATTGGTCCAAAGACAAGAGATACTTTCCCCACTGGTTAGCTCTGCAACGCGAAGGAGCCTCCCGGACCTCTAACGCAGCAGTGAAAGTGGTTCTGCCATTCACCGTACAGTGCTGCGAGGGAGAAAGCACTTGGTGTGCCACCTCAAACAGGCGATCAAAAAGAATCTTCGCCAGAATCTTTCTATCGGTATTGAGAAGGGCGATGGGGCGCCAATTCTCAACCCTAGAAGGATCCAACCCTTTTGACAATAACAGCAGAGCAGAACACCTCATGGAGTATGGAAGAAGACCCTTGTGGAGGGAGTCCGTAAACACTTCCACGAGGTTAGGGGCCAAGACATCGCAAAAAGCCTTGTAGAACTCGGCCGTGAGCCCATCAGATCCAGGTGACTTCTTAGACGCAAGACTTTCTATCGATGCCACAACCTCCTCTACCCTGATGTCAGCCTCACAGACGTCACAAGGAATGCTCACATCCGTCAGGACCGGGGTTTCCCTTAGAAAACTCTCCATGTTGCCCTGTTCGAGCTGCTTTCCTCCTAAGAGATCAGTATAGAACTCTGTAACAACCGACAAGATGCCCTGGGGAGAGCTCTCCAGGACACCGTCTTTGTTTCACAGTCCGCTAAACTTCCTGCGGGCGACTGACTCCTTGCAGTTCTGATAGGGATCAGGCGAGTGGTGTACTCCATAATCCCTCTCAAAAGCCAAGGACTTCAGCCGATCATACTGATAGTCTCTCATCAGGAATTTAACTCTAGCGATCTCCCCATGATCACCATGACCAGAGACTAACCTGTCAAGTTTCCTCTTCAGAACGTGGTAGGTGAGATATTTACCAATGGATCTCCTTGCTCCTATGCTTCGAAAGAGCGATGCGGTCCTCCGTTTGGTCATCTCCCACCACTCCACCTTATCACGACAGACATCCCGGATGGTCTCCTGGTCCTGAAAGAAAGCCAAAAAAGACTGCTTTATACACTCTTCCCCGAGAAGGGCCGAATTTAGGCGCCAGAAGCCCCTACCTCTCGGAGGGGTCTCCGGGATATTCAATGACACTATAACCATACAGTGGTCGGAAAATTCTAACCTCTAAAGGCAGGCAAGCAGAATCCCCTTTAACAAAAAACCTATCTATCCTCGACCTACAACTACCTCGATAATAGGTGTACCCCGTGAGGTCTGGAGAATGCCGAACATGGACATCCACCAGACCCGCCTCACTAACTACGCTATTCAAAAAGACGCTGTCGTACCTGTGGTGTACCTGTTACTTCCCTAAAGTAAAAGTTAACAAAAACTTAAAACTTAAAACTAAAACAAAAGAAAATATTTATCAATTTGCAGGATAATGGTGATTCAGAAATGAAAAATGATATGGCAACTTTGTTGACTTGATGACAATTCTTGATAACTTTAACTCAGGATAGTCCTAGTCTTGTGTAGCTCTTAACAGACAAATGTGGCGGAGCTCGGCAAAAGAAACCAAAGTTACTTCACTATAAAAGAAAACAAAATTAATCATCGTATTCTGATTTTTATATATAAGGAGTTACCTGGGTGAACTGGAGAGGGCCACACAAAGACAAGCTACTGGAGGTCATAACCTAGAAGGTGAGACATAAAAAGAGAAAGGACACCCGGACAAACATACACACTTTTCCCTTTAAGGATAACTATCTTAGCTTGTCTGCTTGGCAGACAAAACACTTCCCTGGGGAAAGGGAAAAAAAAAAAAAAAAAAAAAACACACAGTGGGCAATAATACAATACATAGTATCAAAAATTATTTATAATACACAGTATCTATCTTACAATACATAGTATTTTCTTTTTCTTTACTTTACTTCTGATGAGGAGAGGCTGCAAAACAAAAACAATCTATATGAAAAAACACAAGGGGGGAGGAAAAACAACAAAAGGGAAAGGGGAAAGGGAACATTTTTTTATATGTCATGAGACACTTTAAAAAAAAAAAAAAAATAACATACTATTTTCTTAACTTTTCTTAACTTTTGGTCAAGCTGTAAGTTACTCACTTAAAACAATACGAGCCTTCCCATAAAAAAAATGGCCTAGGGAAAAAAGGAAGTGCTCATAGAATTTAGAACTATTACCAGAGAGCATCAAGGGTCCTCAAGGAGGCTCTATATACATGCCCCTCCATAGAGATGTCCACCTCCTCTCCTCCATCCTTTGCTTCTCAAGGCCCTTCACCTTCCAGAGTTCATGCAGGATATCGTGCACCACCACCTCACAGGGAAGGACTTTCTGCCTAATGCTTACCTGACACCGTACATTCCAGGTGTAATACCTAACTATCACGCTAACTAGATAAAATGTGCTCAAAGCAAACCCACTATGCCTACTGGACACCCCGTATACCCACTCCTGGTACGACATACCTGAGAGGCAGGGTGTAATTCCGAGCTTGCTGGACACCAGTTTGTATACCTCTACATTGAAAGGACACTGAAGCAGAAAGTGGTCCATGGTCTCCTGGTTACCCACACACTCCTCCCTTGGGCAGTCACGGTCATTGGAGTTCCGATACTTCAGATTACCTCTCACGTAGAGTTTCCCATGGAAAGAGCGCCAAGCGACGTCCCTAAACTTCGGGGGGACCCTGCGGGAAGAAACTAAAGAGAGCCCTATGCTCATAATGTCGCTTGGGCAGTCCCTCAAGGCAAGTGGCCCACAGAAGAAGGAAGCCAAGACCCTCTGATCGATGGCCCTCCTACTAGAGGATCTGACCTCCTCCACCCCTATGTTCCACCTTCTCATTACTTTCAAAACCAGTGTCACGTAAGGCGGGAGAGGGCCATGAGGAACCCGCATGCTCTTTACACAGCCACCAATTACCCATTCCTTAAGAAAAGGGTCTACCCACGTCCTGAAGATCTCTACCCACGAAGGAGGCGTCTCCAGAAGGAGGTTTGACAGATTATATTTAATAAACATGTTCGTGAAGAACACCATAGACAAATCCCCTCCTGCCTTCGAAGGTAGGTAACACTCCTCTTGACGAGATTGAGCCTGTTCCCCCAAAACATCTGGAAGAACAAACCATTAATCCTTGTATAGAATTTCTCTGGCAAATTCACACTACACTGGTATACAGAAATAACGGGACCAGAAAGGTTTTGATCAGGGAAACCCTTTCCTCTAGGGTGGAAGATCTCCCCTTCCACTGACCTACTCTGGCAGATGCGGTTTCCAACCTAGCCCCCCAATTTAGCTCGGCACAATCGCCCTGGCCGAATTGGATCTTCTTAGAACCTTAATTTCGGCGATGGGCTTGGGGAACATGTCCGGGAGCTGGAAGGCTGGCTGGCCCTCCTTCCCCATCCACAAAGCCTTACACTTGTTCTGATTGATTAGGGAACCTGAGGCTGCAGAATAGAGTTGCAGAGCGTCCGCCACCACTTGAGCCTCAGCAAAGCTAGAGACTACAAGGGTAACATCATCCGCATAGGCAGTAACCCTTAGGGCTTTCCCAGGCACCAGGGGCACCCCTGCCATACTCCCGCCATCAAACCTCTTCAGAAGAGGATCTATGGCAAAGATGTACAACAGAGGGCTCAGGGGACATCCCTGCCTGACACTTGAGGCCACCCTGAAGGGTTTCCCCAACCAACCGTTCACAAGGGGGAGGCTCACTGCCCCCTTATATAATACTCATAGCCAATTGATAAAGCGCCCCTGGACACCGTATCTAGCCAGGACACTCCACAAGTACTCATGGTTCACTCGATCAAAGGCCTTCGATTGGTCCAAAGACAAGAGGTACTTTCCCCACTCATTAGCCCTGCAACGCGAAAGAGCCTCCCGGACCTCTAACGCAGCAGTGAAAGTGGTTCTACCCTTCACTGTACAGTGCTGCGATGGAGAAAGCACTCGGTGTGCCACCTCAAACAGGCGATTGAAAATAATCTTTGCCAGAATCTTTCTATCGGTGTTGAGAAGGGCTATGGGGCGCCAATTCTCAATCCTAGAAGGATCCAACCCTTTTGACAATAACACCAGAGCAGAAAACCTCATGGAGTATGGAAGAAGACCCTTCCGAAGGGAGTCTGTAAACACTTCCACAAGGTTAGGGGCCAAGACATCGCAAAAGGTCTTGTAGAACTCAGCCGTGAACCCATCGGGTCCAGGTGATTTCTTAGACGCAAGACCTTCTATCGCTGCCGTAACCTCCTCTACCCTGATGGCAGCCTCCAGGACGTCCCAAGGAATGCTCACATTTGTCAGGACCGGGGTCTCCCCTAAAAAACTCTCCATGTCACCCCGGTCGAGCTGTTTTCCTCCTAAGAGATCAGTATAAAACTCTGTAACAACCGACAAGATGCCCTGGGGAGAGCTCTCCAGGACACCGTCTTTGTTCCACAGTCCGCTAATCGTCCTGCGGGCGACTGACTCCTTGCAGTTCTGATAGGGGTCGGGCGAGTGGTGTACTCCGTAATCCCTTTCAAAAGCCAAGGACTTCAGCCGATCATACTGATATTCTCTCATGAGGAATTTAACTCGGGCAATCTCCCCATGATCACCATGACCAGAGACTAACTTGTCGAGCTTCCTCTTTAGGACTTGGTAGGTGAGATATTTACCAACAGACCTCTTTACTCCTATGCTTCGAAAGAGCGATGCGGTCCTTCGCTTGGTCACCTCCCACCACTCCACCTTATCACGACAGACATCCCGGAGGGTCTCCTGGTCCTGAAAGAAAGCCAAAAAGGACTGCTTTATACACTCCTCCCCGAGAAGGGCCAAATTTAGGCGCCAGAAGCCCCTACCTCTCGGAGGGGTCTCCGGGATATTCAATGACACAATAAACATACAGTGGTCGGAGAATTCCACTGGCCTGACCTCTAAAGGTAAGCAAGCAGAATCCCCTTTAACAAAAAACCTGTCTATCCTAGACCTACAACTACCTCGATAATAAGTGTACCCCGTGAGGTCTGGAGAATGTCGAACGTGGACATCCACCAGACCCACCTCACTAACTACGCTATTCAAAAATACGCTATCGTACCCTAGACGCCCAGCCGAGCCTCCCCTGTCCTTCGGCCTAGTGATGGTGTTGAAATCGCCACCAAACACCACCGGCTGGGCGGTAAAAAGAAAAGGTTTGATCCTGCTGATAAGTTCCTTCCTCCCCCATTTTGTTTGGGGGCCATAGATATTGATAAGCCTGAAGGGGGAACCCCTCAGCAGGACGTCAAGGACCATACACCGCCCCAACTCTAACTCAATCATTCGTTTGACTATCACCCTTCCTGTTTTAAAAAGAACAGCCACTCCGCCGTAAGGCTCAGCCGCAAGAGACCAAAAGGAAGGGCCACAAGGCCACTTCCTTTTCCTGAGGTGTAAATCGGCTAAATTGTCTAGCCTGGTCTCTTGCAAAAAGAAAATGTCCGCGTCTATAGCTTGGAGCAAAAATAAGGCCATACTACCTGCTCTTATGGACTTCATGCTGGCCACGTTAATCGTGGCACAGCGAAGATACGGAGGGGGGCCAGCCATTTCCAGAAAGTTTGAGGAGGGGGAAGTTTTCACTTACCCTGCTTGACCTGCCTCTCCTCATCGCTGGACCTCGTCCTCTTCGCTGACAGCCCAGAGGGCAGGGTCTCAGCTTCCTCTAAACTAATATCTGTGAGGATAGGACCCTCCTCCCCCGAGGTCTCATCTGAGCCTCTTCCTTTGGCAATGGTATTTTTTGCCTCGCTCCCTCGGGTCGGAGGGCCCTGCCCCCTCTAAACCTTCCATCGGGTCTGCCAGTACAGCAAACCTATTTGTCACCCTTATCGACTTCTCTTGCGTCTGAATAGCTTCTTTTACTCTAGCTACACTCTTCCGTCCTCTTCCCTCTTCTGAGCTATTTGCAGGCTTGGGGGGCCTCGAGAGGGGGGGGGCCCTTTACCGGACCTGGGGGCCTGGACGGACCTGGGGTTCTAGGTGGGCCAGGAGTCCTAAAAGGGCCAGGGGGCCTAGGTGGACCAAGGGGTCTAGAGGCACCAGGGAGTCTAGGGGGTCTTTGGGGTTTAGGAAGAGGATTGGAAGGGGGAACAATCCCTAAGGGAGGGCAATGGGAAGAAGGAGATGCTGATCGGGCAACTAAAGAGGTGGCTGGGGCTTGACTCTGAGGGGGAGCAGAAATGGATTTGCTCTTTTTTGGGGCCGGAGGGCCAGCAGGACCCACTGGAGCAGGCACAGAGGGAGTGTCAGGCGGCCCTAACTCCCTCTGAAATTCCTGCTCTATTTGCTGCCAGGATTCTGGGCACTCACTGTAAGAGTGTCCAGTACTTCCGCACAGATTGCAGCAGATCTTGTTCGTACAATCCCGGGCAGTGTGGCCAAGGCTCAAACAGAGGGCACATATGATCTGATCACAAAAACTTGACATGTGCCTTGTTGAGCCGCACCTCCAACACTGCCTCGGCTGCCCTGCATAAAAACATAAAACCCTGTCCTTTCCTATAAAGGCCGAATTCGGGATATGTTGACGCACGTTGTTTATTACGTTTAACTTAACCTGGGCCCTCCACCCTCCATCCCAAATACCCCTCGAATCAAATTTTTTTTACTAAGTCTGATCTAACATCCCCAAATCTCCCCAGCCACCTCTTCAGGTCCGAGACCGGGATTGACTCGTTGAAAACTTTCACCGTCACATTAGTCAATCCCAGCCTCGAGACAGGAGTAATCTTTAGGTCTTTCCATTTGTCTGATGTAACTACAATTTCAAAAAACTTATCCAACCCTTGCGAAGTTAAAAAGCTTAAGGTGAAATGCCCCACCTTCATACCTGAAATCAAGGCATAGATGTCCGATGCCGCAGCTTGTCTATCAGATCGACACGAGTGAAATGACCCTCTCCAGTCCATTCCAGCTCCACCACATTCCTACATTGTCCTTGGACGCCATTTCTAGAAGAAAAAACATTATGGGAAAAATTTGGAACTGTGCCAGATCTTACTGGTAGTTTTCGCGGAGCACCTGCTGCAGCTGCAGTGTACGACATTACAGGGGGAGACACAGACACTACTGGAACACAAGGTTTGGAGACCTGAACAGAGGACACAATAGGAGGGGAAGACATTGGCCTTGGAGGGGCGGGAGCCGCCGGAGCCACTGCCACCGACTCCTTGCTCCCAACCCCCCGGGCAACCGCCGGAGCCTCACAGGCGGATTCCGCATCTAATTCTGCCGCCTCCATCACTTCCTTTTCCTCGGGTCTCGCGGGCTTTTCTCTCTCCTTGGTGACCTTTGGCAAGATGGCCGCCGGCGAGATGATCACTTCCGGGTTTCCGACTTCCAACACCGCCGCTTCCGGTTGGGCGTCCGAGCCCCGAACCTCATCTTCCGTCTCTCCCGCCGCCTCGGGCCTCTCACCTCCCTCGGCCACGGGAGATCCGGACACATACACTAACTTCGTAAGTACTTGTTTTTTGCGTTTTGCTTTCTTTTTTTTCTTTCCTCCCTCCGGGTGGTCCAGGTCGTCTCCCGGCAGGACATCTGATGAGAAGACCTTGTTTTGAAGGTCTGGGGCTGGGGACTCCAAGACCCTTATGGACCTTAGTAGGCCCGGCGAGGCCCCGGAATCACTAACCACATTTTCTTTCCCCAGGCGCTCTACCACCACCACTGCTTTCTTTTCTTTCAGTGATGGAGCTTCTGACAGTGCCCCCAGGAAGTTACGAATCTCGGCGCATTCCTCCAACAGACCCTCCAGCTCGTCCTCGAGGTTTGCCACTTGTTGACGGAGGGGCCCATGGCTCAAAGAGTTGGCCCGGCTGCAACGCTCCTTCCTCTTTTTTATTTTCTTCCGCAGGGCCGTCTTCCTTGTCTCCAACTCGGACAGCCTCTGTACCTTGTAAACTAGGAAGTCCTGGAACCCCATCTTCCCGGGCACAAGATGGTGAGCAGCCTCCGGGGGAGAGGGGCCCTCCTCAGGATCCATGGCCCACGAGGCCCGAAGGCCTGAAGGCCCAGGTAAGTTCTCTTCTACCCCTTGCTAGGTTTAGGATAAGGCCTAGCAGGGTTCAGCACTACCCTTAGTGGGGTAGAAAAATAAGCCAAAACGGCTGGGACAAAAGGTAAGTTCTCTCTAGATACTCAGCTCCTCTAAAACACAACCTTCCAGCAGAGATCCCAAGATCCAACTACGAGCTTTTTAACTGCAGCAACTTTAATATACGCTATTGGAGCTGGAGATTTTTTTTTATTTTACAGACTACTATTTTGAACAATAAACAAACAATATCAATTACTTTTACATTACCAAACTATTGCCATCAAAAATTACAAAGAAATAAAATAAATAAACAAATAAAAGTAGTTACTTCACTTCACAGTCATCAATAAGAAGAGAGAAAAAAAAAAACTAAAGAAAATTGTAGTTCCAGCACTATTAAAGACATGACTACCGACATTTTTACAAAACTGCCTTCAAAATTACAAATAAATAATAGTAGTTACTTCACTTCACAGTCATCAAGAAAAACAACTCAAGAAAAAGTTACTTCACTTTTAAACTAACAAAAATTCTAGTTCAAGCACTATATAAAAAAAAAAAAAAATATTTACCATCATCCTATTTAACATTGCTTTGTCTACATTAAACATAAAACCTATGATTTCGCTTTCTCTTTAAACATAACTAACACAGGGTCACAAAATATCAGTTATAGGACATGGTGATTCAGAACAGAAAAGATGACGGTAGCATTAACTCGATGACTAATCTGATGAACTTGAACCCGAATAATTCCAGTCTTGTGCAGTTTTCAAAATAAGAAACGTGGCGAAAACTTGGCAAAATGGTAACTCAATTAAACTCTATGATAAAAGAAAATAATATTAACCATCATACTCTGATGCACTTGTTCAAAAGTTACCTGGGTGGACTGGAGAGGGTCACCCGAAGACAAGCCACTGGAGGTCAGACCAACCTGCAAGGTGAGACAGAACAAAGACACAACAACAACCCACACAGTGGGCAAATATAACATGCATACTTCCATTATATAATATAACTTTCCTATAGGGAGAGAGAGAAAAAAAAAAAACACACAGTGGGCAAATTTTCGATACATAGTATTCAATTATATAATACATAGTATTCACCCATTTTTCCAACACATAGTATTTCTCTTCCTTTATACCTGACGAGGAGAGGCTACACAAAAAAAAAGGGGGGGGGGGAAGGGGGGAGAAATACAACGCAAAGGATGATACAAAAGAAAGGGAGTAATATTCCCTAAGGCTCTTTCCAAATAACCATATATTAAATAGCTTTCACATTAACATTTACTCACAAAACTTTCTTAACTTATGGTCAAGCTGTAAGTTACTCACTTAAAACAATATGAGCCCTCCCCTAAAAAGTTAATGGCCTAGGAAAAAAGGAAGTGCTCACAGAATTGAAAACTATTACCAGAGAGCATCAGGGATCTTCAAGGAGGCTCTATATACATGCCACTCCATAGAGATGTCCACCTCCTCTCCTCCATCCTTTGCTTCTCAAGACCCTTCACCTTCCAAAGTTCATGCAGGATGTCGTGCACCACCACCTCACAGGGAAGAACTTTCTGCCTAATGCTTACCTGACACCGTGCATTCCAGGTGTAATACCTAACTATCACGCTAACTAGGTAAAACGTGCTCAAAGCAAATCTACTGTGCCTACTGGACACTCCGTATACCCACTCCTGGTATGACATACCTGAGAGGCAGGGTGTAATTCCAAGCTTGCTGGACACCAGTTTATACACCTCCACATTAAAAGGACACTGAAGCAGAAAGTGGTCCATGGTCTCCTGGTTACCCATGCACTCCTCCCTTGGGCAGTCACGGTCATTGGAGTTCCGATACTTCAGATTACCTCTCACGTAGAGTCTCCCATGAAAAGAGCGCCAAGCGACGTCCCTAAACTTTGGGGGAACCTAAAGAGAGCCCTACGCTCAAAATGTCGCTTGGACAATCCCTCAAGGCAAGTGGCCCACAAAAGTAGGAAGCCAAGACCCTCTGATCGATGGCCCTCCTACTAGAGGATCTGACCTCCTCCACCCCTATGTTCCACCTTCTCATTACCTTCAAAACCAGTGTCACGTTAGGCGGGAGAGGGCCATGAGGAACCCACATGCTCTTTACACAGCCACCAATTACCCAGTCCTTAAGAAAAGGGTCTACCCAAGTCCTGAAGATCTCTACCCACGAAGGAGGCATCTCCAGAAGGAGGTTTGACAGATTATATTTAATATAACCAGCACAAAAGAGATACAGAGGATATAAATGGCTAAAACATCTCAAATTTATTATCACAAGGAATAAAAAGATCAAAGTATGATCATATAAATATGAACAGTATCTATCGGTAAATAGTAAACAAAAAATAATAATCAATATTTCTGAAACATCTCCCTTATTAACAGCCACATCCAATAAGAGCCATTAAGTCATAATAGTGTAGTGAGAGTCAGTGATACTTATCAGTCCTGTCGAGGTTAACAGTCCGTGCACGGTTTCCACGTCAAGAGGACTAAGTACCGAGGCTACATATCACAAGGCATCATAGTAGTAGGTGGGAGCAGAGAATAGGGGGATGTTTTAGCCATTTATATCCTCTGTATCTCTTTTGTGCTGGTTACATTTTGTTAGGATAGGCTTTCTATTAAACAATTAGGGACTTCTTTCTTGTATTAAGATTATATTTAATAAACATGTTCGTGAAGAACACCACGGGGTTTATCATAGACAAACCCCCCTCCTGCCTTCGAAGGTAGGTAACACTTCTCTTGACGAGATTGAGCCTGTTCCCCCAGAGCATCTGGAAGAACAGACCATTAATCCTTGTATAGAATTTCTCTGGCAAGAGGCACACCACACTGATATACAGAAATAACGGGACCAGGAAGGTTTTGATCAGGGAAACCCTTTCCTCTAGGGTGTAAGATCTCCCCTTCCACTGACCTACTCTGGCTGATGCGGTTTCCAACCTAGCCCCCCAATTTAGCTCAGCACAATCGCCCTGGCCGAATTGAATCCCTAGAACCTTAATTTCAGGCGAGGGTCTGGGGAACATGTCCGGGAGCTGGAAGGCTGGCTGGCCCTCCTTCCCCACCCAGAAGGCCTTACACTTGTTCTGATTAATTAGGGAACCTGAGGCTGCAGAATAGAATTGCAGAGCGTCCACCACCACTTGAGCCTCAGCAAAGCTAGAGACTACAAGGGTAACATCACCAAGACCCTTATGGACCTTAGTAGGCCCGGCGAGGCCCCGGAATCACTAACCACATTTTCTTTCCCCAGGCGCTCTACCACCACCACTGCTTTCTTTTCTTTCAGTGATGGAGCTTCTGACAGTGCCCCCAGGAAGTTACGAATCTCGGCGCATTCCTCCAACAGACCCTCCAGCTCGTCCTCGAGGTTTGCCACTTGTTGACGGAGGGGCCCATGGCTCAAAGAGTTGGCCCGGCTGCAACGCTCCTTCCTCTTTTTTATTTTCTTCCGCAGGGCCGTCTTCCTTGTCTCCAACTCGGACAGCCTCTGTACCTTGTAAACTAGGAAGTCCTGGAACCCCATCTTCCCGGGCACAAGATGGTGAGCAGCCTCCGGGGGAGAGGGGCCCTCCTCAGGATCCATGGCCCACGAGGCCCGAAGGCCTGAAGGCCCAGGTAAGTTCTCTTCTACCCCTTGCTAGGTTTAGGATAAGGCCTAGCAGGGTTCAGCACTACCCTTAGTGGGGTAGAAAAATAAGCCAAAACGGCTGGGACAAAAGGTAAGTTCTCTCTAGATACTCAGCTCCTCTAAAACACAACCTTCCAGCAGAGATCCCAAGATCCAACTACGAGCTTTTTAACTGCAGCAACTTTAATATACGCTATTGGAGCTGGAGATTTTTTTTTATTTTACAGACTACTATTTTGAACAATAAACAAACAATATCAATTACTTTTACATTACCAAACTATTGCCATCAAAAATTACAAAGAAATAAAATAAATAAACAAATAAAAGTAGTTACTTCACTTCACAGTCATCAATAAGAAGAGAGAAAAAAAAAAACTAAAGAAAATTGTAGTTCCAGCACTATTAAAGACATGACTACCGACATTTTTACAAAACTGCCTTCAAAATTACAAATAAATAATAGTAGTTACTTCACTTCACAGTCATCAAGAAAAACAACTCAAGAAAAAGTTACTTCACTTTTAAACTAACAAAAATTCTAGTTCAAGCACTATATAAAAAAAAAAAAAAATATTTACCATCATCCTATTTAACATTGCTTTGTCTACATTAAACATAAAACCTATGATTTCGCTTTCTCTTTAAACATAACTAACACAGGGTCACAAAATATCAGTTATAGGACATGGTGATTCAGAACAGAAAAGATGACGGTAGCATTAACTCGATGACTAATCTGATGAACTTGAACCCGAATAATTCCAGTCTTGTGCAGTTTTCAAAATAAGAAACGTGGCGAAAACTTGGCAAAATGGTAACTCAATTAAACTCTATGATAAAAGAAAATAATATTAACCATCATACTCTGATGCACTTGTTCAAAAGTTACCTGGGTGGACTGGAGAGGGTCACCCGAAGACAAGCCACTGGAGGTCAGACCAACCTGCAAGGTGAGACAGAACAAAGACACAACAACAACCCACACAGTGGGCAAATATAACATGCATACTTCCATTATATAATATAACTTTCCTATAGGGAGAGAGAGAAAAAAAAAAAACACACAGTGGGCAAATTTTCGATACATAGTATTCAATTATATAATACATAGTATTCACCCATTTTTCCAACACATAGTATTTCTCTTCCTTTATACCTGACGAGGAGAGGCTACACAAAAAAAAAGGGGGGGGGGGAAGGGGGGAGAAATACAACGCAAAGGATGATACAAAAGAAAGGGAGTAATATTCCCTAAGGCTCTTTCCAAATAACCATATATTAAATAGCTTTCACATTAACATTTACTCACAAAACTTTCTTAACTTATGGTCAAGCTGTAAGTTACTCACTTAAAACAATATGAGCCCTCCCCTAAAAAGTTAATGGCCTAGGAAAAAAGGAAGTGCTCACAGAATTGAAAACTATTACCAGAGAGCATCAGGGATCTTCAAGGAGGCTCTATATACATGCCACTCCATAGAGATGTCCACCTCCTCTCCTCCATCCTTTGCTTCTCAAGACCCTTCACCTTCCAAAGTTCATGCAGGATGTCGTGCACCACCACCTCACAGGGAAGAACTTTCTGCCTAATGCTTACCTGACACCGTGCATTCCAGGTGTAATACCTAACTATCACGCTAACTAGGTAAAACGTGCTCAAAGCAAATCTACTGTGCCTACTGGACACTCCGTATACCCACTCCTGGTATGACATACCTGAGAGGCAGGGTGTAATTCCAAGCTTGCTGGACACCAGTTTATACACCTCCACATTAAAAGGACACTGAAGCAGAAAGTGGTCCATGGTCTCCTGGTTACCCATGCACTCCTCCCTTGGGCAGTCACGGTCATTGGAGTTCCGATACTTCAGATTACCTCTCACGTAGAGTCTCCCATGAAAAGAGCGCCAAGCGACGTCCCTAAACTTTGGGGGAACCTAAAGAGAGCCCTACGCTCAAAATGTCGCTTGGACAATCCCTCAAGGCAAGTGGCCCACAAAAGTAGGAAGCCAAGACCCTCTGATCGATGGCCCTCCTACTAGAGGATCTGACCTCCTCCACCCCTATGTTCCACCTTCTCATTACCTTCAAAACCAGTGTCACGTTAGGCGGGAGAGGGCCATGAGGAACCCACATGCTCTTTACACAGCCACCAATTACCCAGTCCTTAAGAAAAGGGTCTACCCAAGTCCTGAAGATCTCTACCCACGAAGGAGGCATCTCCAGAAGGAGGTTTGACAGATTATATTTAATATAACCAGCACAAAAGAGATACAGAGGATATAAATGGCTAAAACATCTCAAATTTATTATCACAAGGAATAAAAAGATCAAAGTATGATCATATAAATATGAACAGTATCTATCGGTAAATAGTAAACAAAAAATAATAATCAATATTTCTGAAACATCTCCCTTATTAACAGCCACATCCAATAAGAGCCATTAAGTCATAATAGTGTAGTGAGAGTCAGTGATACTTATCAGTCCTGTCGAGGTTAACAGTCCGTGCACGGTTTCCACGTCAAGAGGACTAAGTACCGAGGCTACATATCACAAGGCATCATAGTAGTAGGTGGGAGCAGAGAATAGGGGGATGTTTTAGCCATTTATATCCTCTGTATCTCTTTTGTGCTGGTTACATTTTGTTAGGATAGGCTTTCTATTAAACAATTAGGGACTTCTTTCTTGTATTAAGATTATATTTAATAAACATGTTCGTGAAGAACACCACGGGGTTTATCATAGACAAACCCCCCTCCTGCCTTCGAAGGTAGGTAACACTTCTCTTGACGAGATTGAGCCTGTTCCCCCAGAGCATCTGGAAGAACAGACCATTAATCCTTGTATAGAATTTCTCTGGCAAGAGGCACACCACACTGATATACAGAAATAACGGGACCAGGAAGGTTTTGATCAGGGAAACCCTTTCCTCTAGGGTGTAAGATCTCCCCTTCCACTGACCTACTCTGGCTGATGCGGTTTCCAACCTAGCCCCCCAATTTAGCTCAGCACAATCGCCCTGGCCGAATTGAATCCCTAGAACCTTAATTTCAGGCGAGGGTCTGGGGAACATGTCCGGGAGCTGGAAGGCTGGCTGGCCCTCCTTCCCCACCCAGAAGGCCTTACACTTGTTCTGATTAATTAGGGAACCTGAGGCTGCAGAATAGAATTGCAGAGCGTCCACCACCACTTGAGCCTCAGCAAAGCTAGAGACTACAAGGGTAACATCATCCGCATAGGCAGTAACCCTTAGGGCTTTCCCAGGCACCAGGGGCACCCCTGCCATACTCCCGCCATCAAACCTCTTCAGAAGAGGATCTATGGCAAAGACATATAACAGAGGGCTCAGGGGACATCCCTGCCTGACACCTGAGGCCACCCTGAAGGGTTTCCCCAACCAACCATTCACTAGGGGGAGGCTCACTGCCCCCTTATATAATACTCTTAGCCAATCAATAAAGCGCCCCGGACACCGTATCTAGCCAGGACACCCCACAAGTACTCGTGGTTCACTCGATCAAAGGCCTTCGATTGGTCCAAAGACAAGAGGTACTTTCCCCACTCGTTAGCCCTGCAACGCGAAAGAGCCTCCCGGACCTCTAACGCAGCAGTGAAAGTGGTTCTACCCTTCACTGTACAGTGCTGCGAGGGAGAAAGCACTCGATGTGCCACCTCAAACAGGCGATTGAAAAGAATCTTTGCCAGAATCTTTCTATCGGTATTGAGAAGGGCTATGGGGCACCAATTCTCAATCCTAGAAGGATCCAACCCTTTTGACAATAACACCAGAGCAGAACACCTCATGGAGTACGGAAGAAGACCCTTCCGGAGGGAGTCTGTAAACACTTCCACGAGGTTAGGGGCCAAGACATCGCAAAAGGCCTTGTAGAACTCAGCCGTGAGCCCATCGGGCCCAGGTGATTTCTTAGACGCAAGCCCTTTTATCGCTACCCTAACCTCCTCTACCCTGATGTCAGTCTCCAGGACGTCCCAAGGAATGCTCACATCTGTCAGGACCGGGGTCTCCCCTAAAAAACTCTCCATGTCACCCCGGTCGAGCTGTTTTCCTCCTAAGAGATCAGTATAAAACTCTGTAACAACCGACAAGATGCCCTGGGGAGAGCTCTCCAGGACACCGTCTTTGTTCCACAGTCCGCTAATCGTCCTGCGGGCGACTGACTCCTTGCAGTTCTGATAGGGGTCGGGCGAGTGGTGTACTCCGTAATCCCTTTCAAAAGCCAAGGACTTCAGCCGATCATACTGATATTCTCTCATGAGGAATTTAACTCGGGCAATCTCCCCATGATCACCATGACCAGAGACTAACTTGTCGAGCTTCCTCTTTAGGACTTGGTAGGTGAGATATTTACCAACAGACCTCTTTACTCCTATGCTTCGAAAGAGCGATGCGGTCCTTCGCTTGGTCACCTCCCACCACTCCACCTTATCACGACAGACATCCCGGAGGGTCTCCTGGTCCTGAAAGAAAGCCAAAAAGGACTGCTTTATACACTCCTCCCCGAGAAGGGCCAAATTTAGGCGCCAGAAGCCCCTACCTCTCGGAGGGGTCTCCGGGATATTCAATGACACAATAAACATACAGTGGTCGGAGAATTCCACTGGCCTGACCTCTAAAGGTAAGCAAGCAGAATCCCCTTTAACAAAAAACCTGTCTATCCTAGACCTACAACTACCTCGATAATAAGTGTACCCCGTGAGGTCTGGAGAATGTCGAACGTGGACATCCACCAGACCCACCTCACTAACTACGCTATTCAAAAATACGCTATCGTACCCTAGACGCCCAGCCGAGCCTCCCCTGTCCTTCGGCCTAGTGATGGTGTTGAAATCGCCACCAAACACCACCGGCTGGGCGGTAAAAAGAAAAGGTTTGATCCTGCTGATAAGTTCCTTCCTCCCCCATTTTGTTTGGGGGCCATAGATATTGATAAGCCTGAAGGGGGAACCCCTCAGCAGGACGTCAAGGACCATACACCGCCCCAACTCTAACTCAATCATTCGTTTGACTATCACCCTTCCTGTTTTAAAAAGAACAGCCACTCCGCCGTAAGGCTCAGCCGCAAGAGACCAAAAGGAAGGGCCACAAGGCCACTTCCTTTTCCTGAGGTGTAAATCGGCTAAATTGTCTAGCCTGGTCTCTTGCAAAAAGAAAATGTCCGCGTCTATAGCTTGGAGCAAAAATAAGGCCATACTACCTGCTCTTATGGACTTCATGCTGGCCACGTTAATCGTGGCACAGCGAAGATACGGAGGGGGGCCAGCCATCCCTGCCTGACACCTGAGGCCACCCTGAAGGGTTTCCCCAACCAACCATTCACTAGGGGGAGGCTCACTGCCCCCTTATATAATACTCTTAGCCAATCAATAAAGCGCCCCGGACACCGTATCTAGCCAGGACACCCCACAAGTACTCGTGGTTCACTCGATCAAAGGCCTTCGATTGGTCCAAAGACAAGAGGTACTTTCCCCACTCGTTAGCCCTGCAACGCGAAAGAGCCTCCCGGACCTCTAACGCAGCAGTGAAAGTGGTTCTACCCTTCACTGTACAGTGCTGCGAGGGAGAAAGCACTCGATGTGCCACCTCAAACAGGCGATTGAAAAGAATCTTTGCCAGAATCTTTCTATCGGTATTGAGAAGGGCTATGGGGCACCAATTCTCAATCCTAGAAGGATCCAACCCTTTTGACAATAACACCAGAGCAGAACACCTCATGGAGTACGGAAGAAGACCCTTCCGGAGGGAGTCTGTAAACACTTCCACGAGGTTAGGGGCCAAGACATCGCAAAAGGCCTTGTAGAACTCAGCCGTGAGCCCATCGGGCCCAGGTGATTTCTTAGACGCAAGCCCTTTTATCGCTACCCTAACCTCCTCTACCCTGATGTCAGTCTCCAGGACGTCCCAAGGAATGCTCACATCTGTCAGGACCGGGGTCTCCCCTAAAAAACTCTCCATGTCACCCCGGTCGAGCTGTTTTCCTCCTAAGAGATCAGTATCAGTATCAGTATAAAACCGACAAGATGCCCTGGGGAGAGCTCTCCAGGACACCGTCTTTGTTCCACAGTCCGCTAATCGTCCTGCGAGCGACTGACTCCTTGCATTTGTGATAGGGGTCGGGCGAGTGGTGTACCCCGTAATCCCTCTCAAAAGCCAAAGATTTCAGCCGATCATACTGATAGTCCCTCATGAGGAATTTAACTCTAGCGATCTCCCCATGATCACCATGACCAGAGACTAACCTGTCGAGTTTCCTCTTCAAGACTTGATAGGTGAGATATTTACCAATGGATCTCCTCGTTCCTAAGCTTCGAAAGAACGATGCGGTCCTCCGCTTGGTCATCTCCCACCACTCCACCTTATCGCGACAGACATCCCGGAGGGTCTCCTGGTCCTGAAAGAAAGCCAAAAAGGACTGCTTTATACACTCCTCCCCGAGAAGGGCCGAATTTAGGCGCCAAAAGCCCCTACCTCTCGGAGGGGTCTCCGGGATATTCAATGACACTATAACCATAGAGTGGTCGGAAAATTCTACTGGCCTTACCTCCAAAGGTAGGCAAACAGAATCCCCCTTAACAAAAAACCTATCTATTCTCGACCTACAACTACCTCGATAATAGGTGTACCCCGTGAGGTCTGGAGAATGCCGAACATGGACATCCACCAGATCCGCCTCACTAACTACGCTATTCAAAAAGACGCTGTCGTACCCTAGACGCCCAGCCGAGCCTCCCCTGTCCTTCGGCCTAGTGATGGTGTTTAAATCCCCACCAAACACTACCGGCTGGGCGGTAAAAAGAAAGGGCTTAATCCAGCTAATGAGTTCCTTCCTTCCCCACTTTGTCTGGGGGGCATAGATATTAATAAGCCTAAAGGGGGAACCCCTCAGCAGGATGTCAAGGACCATACAACGCCCCAACTCTAACTCAATCACCCGTTCGACTATCACCCGTCCTGTTTTAAAAAGAACAGCAACTCCGCCGTAAGGCTCAGCCGCAAGAGACCAAAAGGAAGGGCCACAAGGCCACTTCCTTTTCCTGAGGTATAAATCGGCTAAATTGTCTAGCCTGGTCTCTTGCAAAAAGAAAATGTCCGCGTCTATAGCTTGGAGTAAAAATAAGGTCATACTACCTGCTCTTACGGACTTCATGCTAGCCACGTTAATCGTGGCACAGCGAAGATACGGAGGGGGGCCAGCCATTTCCAGAATGTTTGAGGAGGGGGAAGTTTTCACTTACCCCGCTTGACCTGCCTTTCCTCATCGCTGGACCCCGTCCTCTTTGCTGATAGCCCAGAGGGCAGGGTCTCAGCTTCCTCTATACTAATGTCTATGAGGACAGGACCCTCCTCCCCCGAGGTCTCTTCTGAGCCTGAGGAGGAGGAAGGGTCCCGTTGAACCCCGCCCTCCTCCTTTGGCAACGGTGTTTTTTGCCCCGCTCCCTCGGGTCGGAGGGCCCTGCCCCCTCTAAACCAGCCACCGGGTCTGCTAGTACAGCAAACCTATTCGTCGTCCTGATCGGCTTCTCTTGTACCTGAATAACTTCTTTTACCTTAGCTACACTCTTCCTTCCTCTTCCCTCTTCTAAGCTATTTGTGGGCTTGGGGGGCCTAGAGGGGGGGGAGCTACCGGACCCGGGGGCCTGACCGGACCTAGGGGTCTAGGTGGGCCAGGAATCCTAAAAGGGCCAGGGGGCCTAGGTGGACCAGGGGGCCTAGAGGTACCAGGGAGTCTAGGGGGTCTAGGGGGTCTTTGGGGTCTAGGAGGAGGATTAGAAGGGAGAACAACCCCTAAGGGAGGGCATTGGGAAGGGGGAGATGCTGATCGGGCAACTAAAAAGGTGACTGGGGCTTGACTCTGAGGGGGAGCAGAAATGGATTTGCTCTTTTTTGAGGCCGGAGGGCCGGAAGGACCCACTGGAGCAGGCACAGAGGGAGTATCAGGCGGCCCTAACTCCCTCTGAAATTCCTGCTCTATTTGCTGCCAGGATTCTGGGCACCCACTGTAAGCGTGTCCAGTACTTCCGCACAGATTGCAGCAGATTTTGTTCGTACAATCCCTGGCAGTGTGGCCAAGGCTCAAACAGAGGGCACATTTGATCTGATCACAAAAACTTGACATGTGCCTTGTTGAGCCGCATCTCCAACACTGCCTCGGCTGTCCTGTGTAAAAACATAAAACCCTATCTTTTCCTATAAAGGCCGAATTCGGGATATGTTGACGCACATTGTTTATTACGTTTAGCTTAACCTGGGCCTTCCACCCTCCGTCCCAAATACCCCTCGAATCAAAATTTTTGACTAAGTCCGACCTTACATCCCCAAATCTCCCCAGCCACCTCTTCAGGTCTGAGACCGGGATTGACTCGTTGAAAACTTTCACCGTCACATTAGTCAATCCCGGCCTCGAGACCGGGGTAATCTTTAAGTCTTTCCACTTATCCAATGCCAGTATAATTTCAAAAAACTTGTCAAGCCCTTGTGATGTTAAAAAGCTTAACGTAAAATGCCCCACCTTTATGCCTGATATCAAGGCAAAGATGTCCGATGCCACATACCCATCCTCTAGCAGCTTGTCTATCAGTTCCTCTCGAGAAAAACGACCCTCTCCAGTCCACTCGAGCTCCACCACGTTTCTGCGCTGCCCCGGAACACCGCTCCTAGGAGAAAAAAAACTAGGGGAGAACCCTGGAACTATATTAGATTTAACCGCCTGCTTCCTCGGAGCAGCCGCTGCGGCCGCTGCATACGACAATACAGGGGGAGACACAGACACTACTGGGACACAGGGGCTGGGGACGTGAACAGAGGAACCTATGGGGGGGGGCATTGGCCTTGGGGGGGCGAGAGCCACTGGAGCCGCTGCCACCGACTCCCAGCTCCCAACCCCCCGGGCAACCGTCGGAGCTTCACAGGCGGATTCGCCGTCCAACTCTGCCCCCTCCGTGACTTCCGTCTTCCGAACTCCTTCAGATCTCGTGAGCTTTCCTCCCTTCATGACTGTTGGCAAGATGGCCACCGGTAAGATGGCCGACGGCAAGATGGTACAAGTCACTTCCGTGGTTCCGATCTTCGTCACTTCCGCCTCCGACTGGGCGTCCGAGCCCCGAACCTCGTCGTCTTCCTCCGTCCCTCCCGCCGCCTTGGGCCTCTCACCTCCCTCAGCCACGGGAGATCCGGAGACGAAAACTAGTTTCGTGAGTACTTTTTTCTTCTGCTTGGACTTTCTCTTTTTCCTTCCCTCCTCCGGGTGGTCTAGGTCATCTCCTGGCAGCGCAGCAGATGAAAAGACCATATTTTGAAGGTCTGGGGCTGGGGACTCCAGAACCCTTATGGACCTCAGTAGGCCCGGCGAGGTCCCCGAGTCAGGCGTACCCCAGACCTCCTGGCCTGGCTGCACTGCCTCGGCCTAGTCCGCCTCTGCCACCCCGGAGGGAGGGATCCTCCAATGTCACTTTAGGCTCGGACGCCTTAGCTACTGGGACTAGGTCTTCACCGGAACGATCGTCAGCACGGCCGGACCCCTCCACCTCTGCCACCGGTGGGTCCCCCTCCGCACTCAGTGACTCCGGACACGGGCTGGGCACCGTCACCTCTGCCACCGGCGACGGGCCCACCCCCAGTTTTACACACTCCATGGCCTTGGGGGACCGAGGCCCGACCGTACTAACCAAATCTTCCTTCCCTAGGCGCTCTACCACCACCACTGCCTTTTTCTCTTTCAGTGATGTAGCCTCTGACAGTGCCCCCAGGAAAGCGCGGATCTCAGCACACTCCTCCAGCAGCCCCTCTAGCTCTTCCTCGAGGTCCGCCACCTGCTGACGGAGGGGCCCACGGCTCAGCGAGTTGGCCCGGCTGCAACGCTCTTTCCTCTTTCTATTTTCTTCCGCAGGCCCGTCTTCCTCATCTCTAAGTCGGACAGCCTCTGGACTTTATACACCAGGAACTCCTGGAACCCCATCTCCCCGGGCACAAGATGTTGAGCAGCCTCCGGGGGAGAGGGGCCCTCCTCAGGATCCATGGCCCACAAGGCCCGAAGGCCTGAAGGCCCAGGTAAGTTCTCTTCTACCCCTTGCTAGGTTTAGGATAAGGCCTAGCAGGGTTCAACACTACCCTTAGTGGGGTAGAAAAATAAGCCAAAACGGCTGGGACAAAAGATAAGTTTTCTCTAGATACTCAGCTCCTCTACAACACAACCTTCCAGCAGAGATCCCAAGATCCAACTACGTGTTTTTTAACTGCAGCAACTTTAATATACGCTATTGGAGCTGGAAAGTTTTTTATTTATTTACAAGCTACAATTATAGTAACAAAATCAAACATAATATCACTTGCTTTCTCATTTTTCAACAAAATCAAACATAATAACAGTTACTTTCACTTTATAAAACAAAACTAAACAAACTTAAATTAGTTACATCACTTTTCCTATTTCTTTTAACAAGCCACAGAAATAATAAAAGAAAATCTTAAAGCTATTTTCGCTATATATGAGAAAGAGAGGGGAAAAAAAAAAAAAAAAACAACCCACAAGCTTAATTTGCTTTCTACAATAATTAACTTAAATACATGAAATTATTTTTCCATCCGCAGGACTATGATCACTTGGACCGAAGGGTGGTGGCATCCTTATTGTTGAAACAGGATTTCCCAATGGACCAGAACTGAATCAGCTTTGCACATCTGACAGGTAATGTGGTGGAACTAGACAAAAAAGGAACTCACGACTGATTTAAATTCGCTACAAATGAAAGAAAACAGTATTAATCACCTAATTTTTGTACACATAAATAGGAGTTACCCGAGTGGACTGAAGAGGGCCATTTGAGGACAAGCCACTGGAGACCTAACCCTACTCAGAAGGTGCGAAAACAAAACCTTATCTCACGATAATACAAAAATACATTAATACAAACATCTACATAGTAGATAGAATACTTCCCTTAGGGAAGAAAAGTACCAAAAAAAAACAAACAAACCCCACACAGTGGGCAATAATAGGATATATAATATCAAATATAATACATAATACATAGTATTCATACTTCCGATACATAGCATCCTTCCCTTCGTGTTTGATGAGGAGAGGCTGTAACACAAAAACAAACTATTAAAATTTAAAAGGGGGGGGGGAGAGGGGGAAGAGAAGGATAACCGACTGAGATAGAAGACAAGGGAAGAAGAAAAGGGAAGAACGTCAGAAGAGAAAAGAGAACAATATGCCTTCAGGCATCTTTCAAATAACAGCATACTAGTACAATATTCACAATACCGTTGTTTCAAAAGAAAATTTCCTTAACTTATCTTATGGTCAAGCTGTAAGTTACTCTCTTAAAGCAATACGAGCCTTCCCCTAAAAAGTAATGGGCCTAGGGGAAAAAGGAAGTGCTCATAGAATTAAGACCAATTACCAGAGAGCATCAGGAGTCCTCAAGGAGGCTCTATATACATGCCCCTCCATAGAGATGTCCACCTCCTTTCCTCCATCCTTTGCCTCTCAAGACCTTTTACCTTCCAAAGTTCATGCAGGATATCGTGCACCACCACCTCACAGGGAAGGACTTTCTGCCTAATGCTTACCTGACACCGTGCATTCCACGTGTAATACCTAACTATCACACTAACTAGGTAAAACGTGCTCAATGCAAACCCACGGTGCCTACTGGACACCCCGTATACCCACTCCTGGTACGACATACCTGGAGGCAGGGTGTATTCCGAGCTTGCTGGACACCATTTTGATACCTCTACATTGAAGGACACTGAAGCAGAAAGTGGTCCATGGTCTCCTGGTTACCCACGCACTCCTCCCTTGGGCAGTCACGGTCATTGGAGTTCCGATACTTCAGATTACTTCTCACATAAAGTCTCCCATGAAAAGAGCGCCAAGCGACGTCCCTAAACTTCGGGGGAACCCTACGGGAAGAAACTAAAGAGAGCCCTATGCACAAAATGTCGCTTGGACAATCCCTCAAGGCAAGTGGCCCACAGAAATAGGAAACCAAGACCCTCTGATCGATGGCCCTCCTACTAGAGATCTGACCTCCTCCACCCCTATGTTCCACCTTCTTATTACCTTCAGAACCAGTGTCACGTAAGGCGGGAGAGGGCCATGAGGAACCCGCATGCTCTTTACACAGCCACCAGTTACCCAGTCCATAAGAAAAGGGTCTACCCAAGTCCTGAAGATCTCTACCCACGAAGGAGGTGTCTCCAGAAGGAGGTTTGACAGATTGTATTTAATAAACATGTTCGTGAAGAACACCACGGGGTTTATCATAGACAAACTCCCCTCCTGCCTTCGAAGGTTGGTAACACTTCTCTTGACGAGATTGAGTCTGTTCCGCCAGAGCATCTGTAAGAACAAACCATTAATCCTTGTATAGAATTTCTCTGGCAAGAGGCACACTACCTGAATACCAGAAATAAGGGACCAAAGGTTTTGATCAGGAAAACCCTTTCCTCTAGGGTGTAAGATCTCCCCTTCCACTGACCTACTCTGGCTACGCGATCTCCAACCTAGCCCCCCATTTAGCTCGCGCACAATCGCCCTGGCCGAATTGGATCCCTAAACCTTAATTTCAGGCGAGGGTCTGGGGAACATGTCCGGAGCTGGAAGGCTGCTGGCCCTCCTTCCCCATCCACAAAGCCTTACACTTGTTCTGATTGTTAAGGAACCTGAGGGCTGCAGAATAGAGTTGCAGAGCGTCCCCACCACTTGAGCCTCAGCAAAGCTAGAGACTCAAAGGTAACTCATCCGCATAGTATAACCCTAAGGGCTTTCCAGGCACCAGGGCACCCCTGCCATACTCCCGCCATCAAACCTCTTCAGAGATGATCTATGGCAAGACATACAACAGAGGGCTCAGGAGACACCCGCCTGACACCTGAGGCCACCCTGAAGGTTTCCCCCAACCAACCGTTCACAAGGGGGAGGCCTCACTGCCCCCTTATACAATACTCGTAGCCAATCGATAAGCGCCCCGGGACACCGTATCTAGCCAGGACACTCCACAGTACTCATGGTTCACTCGATCAAAGGCCTTCGACTGGTCCAAAACAAGAGGTACTTTCCCCACTCGTTAGCCCTGCAACGCGAAAGAGCCTCCCGACCTCTAACGCAGCAGTGAAAGTGGTTCTAACCTTTCACTGTACAGTGCTGCGAGGGAAACACTCGTGTGGCCACCTCAAACAGGCGATTGAAAAGAATCTTTGCCAGAATCTTTCTATCGGTATTGAGAAGGGCATGGGGCGCCAATTCTCAATCCTAGAAGGATCCAACCCTTTCGACAGTAACACCAGAGCAGACACCTCAGGAGGTACGGAAGAAGACCCTTCCGGATGGAGTCTTAAACACTTCCACAAGGTTAGGGGCCAAGACATCGCAAAAGGTCTTGTAGAATTCAGCCGTGAGCCCATCGGGTCCAGGGTGATTTCTTAGACGCAAGACCTTCTATCGCTGCCGTAACCTCCTCTACCCTGATGTCAGCCTCCAGGACGTCCCAAGGAATGCTCACATCTGCCAGGACCGGGGTTTCCCCTAAAAACACTCTCCATGTCCTCCCGCCGAGCTGTTTTCCTCCTCCTAGAGATCAGTATAAAACTCTGTAACAACCGACAAGATGCCCTGGGGAGAGCTCTCCAGGACACCGTCTCTGTTCCACAGTCCGCTAATCGTCCTGTGAGCGACTGACTCCCTGCAGTTCTAATAGGGGTCGGGCGAGTGGTGTACTCCGTACTCCCTCTCAAAAGACAAGGACTTCAGCCGATCATACTGATAGTCTCTCATGAGGAACTTAACTCTGGCAATCTCCCCATGATCACCATGACCAGAGACTAACTTGTCGAGTTTCCTCTTTAGGACTTGGTAGGTGAGATATTTACCAACAGACCTCTTTACCCCTATGCTTCGAAAGAGCTTTGCAGTCCTCCGCTTGGTTATCTCCCACCACTCCACCTTATGGCGACAGAAATCCCGGAGGGTCTCCTGGGGGCATATTTCTAAAGAATCGATAATATCGCAAAAAAATTACCGCCGCATATCGCGGCCGCGAAAATAGCGCTATCGCCGTATTTATAACGGCGAGTGCTATTCCCGCGATACCTATCGCGGCCGCGATGTGCTGCGGTAATTTTAAGCCCCTTCGCGGCGATACTGTTATTATCGCCGCGAAGGGACTTAAAATCCCTTCCCAACGCCGCTCCTACCCCTCCCACACCCCCCGCGCGGCAGCGGCGACCACCCGCCGCCGCTTCCCAGCGCCCCTCCCAACTCGTTCCCCGTTCCGCGCAATCTCCGGAACGGGAGGTTAGGAGGGCTGCCGGGAAGGGCCCGCAGCAGGTGGTCGCACCACCCCCCGCGCACCCCCTCCCCGCACAACCCCTCCAAGCCCCCGGCCGCTCTCCCGGGGAGGGGACGGGAGGGAACCGCTGGGGGGTGGAGGCTCCCTCCAGCGGGGCCCTGAGAAGGCCCTTTGGGCTTAGGGGGTCCCGCAGCTCGAACCGGGACCCCCCTCCCCGCCCTTACAAGGGCCCTTGCGGCACTGACAGTGCCTTTGGCGGGGGTCCCGCAGCTGAAACCGGGACCCCCAGTGCGGCTCTTAAAAGAGCCCTTGGGCGACGTCTTCTTCTTCCAGTCCCGGCGACACCAGCTCCGCCAGGCCGCCGACCCCCGAGAGGTACCCCTGCGGCCGCCAGGGGTACCCCCCGGCGGGCGCCGGCGACCTCAACGAGGCCGATGTTGCCGGCGTCTTGATCCGACGCGACGTCTTCAGGCTGGCGACACCAACCCCACTCAGGTCGCCGATGCCAGGCAGACTCACTCGGCCGCCTTAGCCTCCTGCACCGCCGGCCTCAGCGGAGCCGATGTTGCCAGCCGCTTCTTTCTTCTTTCTTCAGCCATCTCTCGCGATGGCATCTGAGTCCCGCGCGGAAAGCTCCTCTTTATATAGGTTTTGCAGAAATCCATAATCCGTTTCTGATTGGTCAATTTTTTAATACTTGCTTTACATAACCAATCAGATTTCTGGAAAGTTCTGAAATCTGATGGTTAATGTAAGCAGTATTAAAAATTGACCAATCAGAACGGATTATGGATTTCTGCAAACCTATATAGAGGAGCTTCCGCCGAGGAACTCAGATGCCATCGCAGTAGATGGCTGAAGAAGAAGAAAGAAGCGGCTGGCAACATCGGCTCCGCTGAGGCCGCGGTGCAGCGGGCTCACTGTCGGCCGCAGTGAGTCTGCCTGGCATCGGCGACCTGAGTGGGTTTGTTTCGCCAGCCCGAAGACGTCCCCCAAGGGCTCTTTTAAGAGCCGCACTGGGGGTCCCGGTTCGAGCTGCGGGACCCCCGCCAAAGGCACTTTTAGTGCCGCAAGGGCACTTGTAAGTGCCGCAAGGGCCCTTACAAGGCCGGGGAGGGGGTCCTGTTTCGAGCTGCGGGACCCCTAAGCCCCAAAGGGCTCTTTAAGAGCCGCAAGGGCACTTGTCAGTGCCGCAAGGGCCCTTATAAGGGCCGGGGAGGGGGTTCCCGGTTCGACTGCGGGACCCCTTAAGCCCCAAAAGGCTCTTGTCAGAGCCGCAAGGGCACTTGTATTGCCGCAAGGGCCCTTTAAGCCGGGGAGGGGGGGTCCCGGTTCGAGCTGCGGGACCCCCTAACCCCAAAAGGCCCTTCTCAGGGCCCCGCTGGAGGGAGCCCCACCCCCCCCACGGCTCCCTCCCGTCCCCTCCCCGGAGCGGCCGGGGCGGGGGCTTGGAGGGGTTGCCGGGGAGGGGTGCGCGGCGGGTGGTCGCGACCACCTGCTGCGGCCCCTTCCCGGCAGCCCCCCTAGCCTCCCGTTCCGAGATTGCCGCGAACGGGGAACGGTTTGGAGGGGCTGCTGGGAAGTGGGCGGCGGCGGGTGGTCGCCGCTGCCGCCCGGGGGGTGTGGCGGGGTGGGCGTGTATCCCGGGGCGGGTGCGACCACCCGCCGCGGGTTGCCTGCCCATCCCCCGCAGGAGGTTAGTATCGGCTGACTTCGCCTCCTTCAAGGTGGCAAGTAAAACAGCCGATACTAGCCGAGCGAAACCAGTACCCCGCCGCTTTATAATAGAAGCGCGGTAACAGTAAGTATCGCGGCGAAAGGTTAACGCTTCGTTAACTTTTCGAGGCCGTTTTCGGACCTTTATAAATCGCGGTAAACGCGATTTATGCGTTAATGTCCGTGAAAACGGCCGCGAAAAGTTAACGAACCTTTATAAATATGCCCCTTGGTCCTGAAAAAAAGCCAAGAAAGACTGCTTTATACACTCCTCCCCGAGAGGGCCACATTTAGGCGCCAGAAGCCCCTACCTCTCGGAGGGGTCTCCGGGATATTCAACGACACTATAACCATACAGTGGTCGGAGAACTCTACTGGCCTGACCTCTAAAGGTAAGCAAGCAGAATCCCCCTTAACAAAAAACCTGTCTATCCTAGACCTAGGTCTGGAGAATGCCGAACATGGACATCCACCAGACCCGCCTCACTAACTACGCTATTCAAAAACACGCTATTGTACCCTAGGCGCCCAGCCGAGCCTCCCCTGTCCTTCGGCCTAGTGATGGTGTTGAAATCGCCACCAAACACCAACGGCTGGGCGGTAAAAAGAAAAGGCTTGATCCTGCTGATAAGTTCCTTCCTTCCCCACTTTGTTTGGGGCCCATAGATATTAATAAGCCTAAAGGGGGAACCCCTCAGCAGGACGTCAAGGACTATACAACGCCCCAACTCTAACTCAAACACCCCTTTGACTATCACCCGTCCTGTTTTAAAAAGAACAGCCACTCCGCCGTAAGGCTCAGCCGCAAGAGACCAAAGGAAGGGCCACAAGGCCACTTCCTTTTCCTGAGATGTATGTCGGCCAAATTGTCTAGCCTGGTCTCTTGCAAAAAGAAAATGTCCGCGTCTATAGCTTGGAGAAAAAATAAGGCCATACTACCTGCTCTTACGGACTTCATGCTGGCCACGTTAATCGTGGCACAGCGAAGATACGGAGGGGGGCCAGCCATTTCCAGAATACTTGAGGAGGGGGAAGTTTTCACTTACCCCGCTTGACCTGCCTCTCCTCATCGCTGGACCCCGTCCTCTTTGCTGACAGCCCAGAGGGCAGGGTCTCAGCTTCCTCTAAACTAATTTCTGTGAGGACAGGACCCTCCTCCCACGAGGTTTCGTCTGAGCTCGAGGAAGAGGAAGGGCCCGGTTGGACCCCTACCCTCCTCCTCTGGCAAAAATATTTTCTACCTCGCTCCCTCGGGTCGGAGGGCCCTGCCCCCCCTATCACAACCATTGGATCTGCCAATACAGCATATCTGTTTGACATCCTAATTGGGTTCTCTTGTACCTGAGTACCTTTTACTAAATTGCCTGCGGGTTTGGGAGAACTTTGGGTTCTAACCGAATCGGGCGACCTTTGAAGAGGCGACTGGGGCCTGACTCTGAGGGGGAGCAGGGGTGGACTTGCTCTGTTTTGGGATCGAAGGGGTGGCAGGACCCACTGGAACAGGCATAGAGGGAGCATCAGGCGGCCCAAGCTCCCTCTGAAATTCCTGTTCTATTTGCTGCCATGACTCTGGGCACCCACTGTAAGTGTGTCCAGCACTTCCACACAGATTGCAGCAGATCTTGTTCGTACAATCTTTGGCAGTGTGGCCAAGGCTCAAACAGAGGGCACATTTAATCTGATCACAAAAGCTTGACATGTGCCGTGTTGAGCCGCATCTCCAACACTGCCTCGGTTGTCCCGAATAAAAACAGAGGACCCTATCCTTCCCTTTAAATACCGAGTTCGGGATATGCTGACGTACGTTGTTAATTACATTTAACTTAACCTGGGCCCTCCATCCTCCGTCCCAAATACCCCTCGAATCAAAGTTCTTCACTAAATCCGACCTTACATCTCCAAACCTCCCCAGCCACCTCTTCAGGTCCGAGACCGGGATTGACTCGTTGAAAACTTTCACTGTCACATTAGTCAATCCCGGCCTCGAGACCGGAGTAACCTTCACATCCTTCCATTTATCCGATGAAATGACTATTTCGAAAAACTTGTCAAGTCCCTGCGAGGTTAGGAAACTTAAGGTAAAATGCCCCACCTTCATTCCCGATATCAGGGCATAGATGTCCGACGCTACGTACCCGTCCTCCAGCAGCTTGTCTATTAGATCGTCACGAGTGAAATGACCCTCTCCAGTCCACTCCTGCTCTACCACATTCCTTCGTTGCCCTTGGACGACATTCCTGGAAAACAAAACATTATTGGAAAAATTTTGAGTTGTGCTAGATCTTATTTGTTTTCGAGGGCCACCTGCTGCAGCTGCAGCGTAAGACATTACAGGGGGAGACACAGACACTACGGGAACACAAGTTTTGGAGACCTGAACATAGGACACAATAGGAGGGGAAGACATTGGCCTTGGAGGGGCGGGAGCCACCGGAGCCACTGCCACTGACTCCTTGCTCCCAACCCCTCGGGCAACCGCTGGAGCCTCACAGGCGGATTCCGCATCTAACTCTGCCATTTCCGCTATTCCTCCCGTCACTTCGCTTTTTTTGCTTTCCTTCGGATCTCGCGGGCTTTTCTCTCTCCTTGGTGACCTTTGGTAAGATGGCCACCGGCAAGATGCTCACTTTCCGGTTTCCAACGTCGCCGCTTACGGTTGGGCGTCCGAGCCCCGAACCTCGTCATCTTCCTTCTCTCCCGCCGCCTCAGGCCTCTCACCTCCCTCGGCCACGGGAGATCCGGACACATACACTAGTTTCGTAAGTACTTGTTTTTTACGATTTGCTTTCTTCTTTTTTCCCTTTTCTCCCTCCGGGTGGTCCAGTTCATCTCCAGGCAGCACATCTGATGAGAAGACCATGTTCTGAAGGTCTGGGGCTGGGGACTCCAAGACCCTTATGGACCTTAGTAGGCCCGGCGAGGCCCCGGAATCAGGTGTACCCCAGACCTCCTGGCCTAGCTGTACCGCCTCGGCCGAGTCCGCCTCTGCCACCGACGGATCTCGACTGCCCCGGAAGGAGGGATCTTCCAACGCTGCTTTAGGCTCGGACGCCACAACTACTGGAGTTAGGTCTTTCTTGGAACAAACATCAGCACGGCCGGACCTCTTCACCTCTGCCACCGGTGAGTCCCCCTCCGCACTCGGCAACTCCGGACACGGGTCGGGCTCCGCCACCTCTGCCACCGACAGTGAGCCCGCCCCCGGTTTTACATGCTCTATGGCCTCGGGGGACCGAGGCCCGACCGCACTAACCACATTCTCTTTCTCCAGGCGCTCTACCACCACCACTGCTTTCTTTTCTCTCAGCGATGGCGCTTCTGACAGCGCCCCCAGGAAGCTACGGATCTCGGCGCATTCCTCCAACAGCCCCTCCAACTCGTCCTCGAGGTCTGCCACCTGTTGATGGAGGGGCCCGCGGCTCAGAGAATTGGCCCGACTGCACCGCTCCTTCCTCTTTTTTATTTTTTTCTGCAGGCACGTCTTTCTTGCCTCCAAATCGGACAACCTTTGTACCTTGTAGACTAAGAAGTCCTGGAACCCCATCTCCCCGGGCACAGGATGGTGAGCAGTCTCCGGGGGAGAGGGGCCCTCTTCAGGATCCATGGCCCACGAGGCCCGAAGGCCTAACGGCCTAGGTAAGTAACCGCCTCTACCCTTTGAGCTTAGGATAAAGCTTGGATGGTAACAACACTACCCTTAGAAGGGTAGATAGAGCAGCCAAAATGGCTCAGATGCACAGGTAAGTACTTGGTTCTCCTAGAGCTCTCCTACAACGCAACCTCCCAGCTCGATCCCAAAATCCAACTACGAGCTTTTTAACTGCAGCAACTTTAATATACGCTATTGGAGCTGGAATTACCGCGGCTTCTGGCACCAGACTTGCCCTCCAATAGATCCTCGTTAATGGATTTAAAGTGTACTCATTCCAATTAAAGGGCATCGAAAGAGTCCTGTATTGTTATTTTTCGTCACTACCTCCCCGAGTTGGGAGTTGGTAATTTGCGTACCTGCTGCCTTCCTTGGATGTGGTAGCTTTTTCTCAGGCTCCCTTTCCGGAACCGAACCCCGATTCTCCGTTACCCGTGGTCATTATGCTAGGCACAGAAACTACCATCAAAATTTAATAGGACAGACATCCGAATGTATGTAGCCGTCACAGGGACATGCGATTGGCCCAAGGTAATCTAGGAATCAACAAAGTGGCCGGGGCGAGCACCGAATTGGTTTTGGACTGATAAATGCAAGCATCCCTGGGGGTCAGCACTCGTCTTCATGTATTAGCTCTAGAATTACCACAGTTATACAGGTAACTGTCAATGGAGCGATCAAAGGAACCATAATGATTTAATGAGCCATTCGCAGTTTCATTGTACCAGCCATGTGTACTTGCATGGCTTAATCTTTGAGACCAGCATATCCTACTGGCAGGATCAAGCAGGTAGCGCCCTGGGGTGGTGGACCACCGGCAGGTGCTCTGATGGGGGCCTGCCCGGGCACTGCTTCCCCACCCTGTGGGAGGGAAGGAAGGAGGGAAGGTGGGCCTGGGAGGCCCGCATGGCCTTGTGCGGAGGATTTGGGCGGGATGGGCTGAAGGCCTGTCCCTGGCACCCCTGAGAGGGAGGGGGGGAGAGCCAGTAGGCCACAGTGAGAGCTGGTCAAAAGCGTGTGTTCGTCCTGCCGGGGGACCAGGCCGGAGGCATGGCGCCAGTCTGAACCTGCTCGGATGCCTGGCAACAGTCTGAATGGGGCAAACTCACCGGAACAGGGGAGCCGCAGCCATCAGCAAAACCTTGTGAGACTTTACCCCGGGACACCCTGGGGGGACACTCGCAGGCTACGGGAGCCAAATGCTGGCGAAGACTCGGGGGGGCAGCCATTTCCAAGATGTTTGAGGAGGGGGAAGCTTTCACTTACCCTGCTTGATCTGCCTCTCCTCGTCACTAGACCCCATCCTCTTCGCTGATAGCCCAGAGGGCAGGGTCTCCGCTTCTTCTAAACCGATTTCAATGAGGACAGGACCCTCCTCCCCTGAGGTCTAATCAGAGCTGGAGGAAAAAGAGGGGACCCCGCCCTCTTCCTTTGTCGAAAAGTCCTCTCGCCCCTCTCCCTCGAGTCGGAGGGCCCTGCCCCCACCTCTTCCATTGCAGGGTACGCTAGTATAGCGTAGGTATTTTTCCATGCAACGAGGTCACTCTGCACCACCTTAGTTGTAGACTTTGATATGCCTGCTATTTTCCACTCTCCCCCCCATCTTGCTGTTTTAACTCAGGGGTCTTCCTAAACCTAGGGGCCGGGACCGGGCGAGGGGGAGGGACAACTACCGGGGCTACCATTCCTGGCCCTGATGAACATTTTATGGACCCAGTGGGTTTAGGGGGCTTAAAGGGCCTAGGGGGTCTAGGGGTCTAGATAGCCCAGGGTGTCCAGGGGGCTTAGAGGGCCCATGGGGGCCTGGGGGCCAGAGGGTCTAGGGGGTCTGGGGGGCCTGGGGGAAATGGAAGGGGGAATAACCTCTGACGAGGACTGTTGGGAGGGAGGGGGCACAGGAAAGGAAACAGGGGCAGAAACTCGGACTGGATTCTTAGGGGGGTAGGGGTATGTTAACTCTTCTTGGGGACGGGAGAGCCAGAGGGACCCGCTGGAACAGGCTCAGGGGGAGTTTCAGGTGGCCCCAACTCCCTCTGAAATTCCTGCTCTATGTCCTGCCACGACTCTGGACACCCACTATAAGAGTGCCCAACACTACCGCACAGGTTGCAGCAAATCTTATTTGTACAGTCCCTGGCAGTGTGGCCAAGACTCAAACAGAGGGCACACTTGGTTTGTTCGCAAAAACCAGACATGTGCCTTGTTGAGCCGCATCTCCAACACTGTCTAGGCTGTCTCGAATAGAAGCAAAGGACCCTGTCCTTCCCTATATAGGCGGAATTCGGGATATGCTGCCGTACATTGTTTATTTTGTTGAATCTCACTAGGGCCTTCCACCCCCCATCCCAAATACCCCTCGAGTAATAGTTTTTAACCAGACCTGATTTTACAGTGCCGAACCTCCCCAACCACTTCTTTAGGTCCGAGACCAGGATTGACTTGTTAAAAACCTTTATGGTCACATTAGCCAATCCCGTCCTCGTGACCAGGGTAACCTTGATGCCCCTCCACTCCTCTGGAGAGGTCTGAACTACCTCGAAGAACTTATCTAGGCTTTGAGAGGTTAAAAAACTGACCGTAAAGTGCCCTACCTTTAAGCCAGATATTAGGGCATAAATGTCTGAGGCCTTGAAACCTGCCCCCAGCAGCTTGTCAATTAGTTCTCCCTGGTGAAGTGACTCTCCCCAGTCCACTCCAGACACTGGCCTTGGGGAGTCGGAGTTGCCGAAGTCACTGACACCTTGCTCCCGTACTCCCGGGCAATTTTTGGGGCCTCACATGCTGACTTGGCTTCCGCCTCTGGCTCCGCCCTTTGAAACCCCGCGGGCTTTCCGGCACCTCCTTCTCCTCCTTCCACTTTCTCTACTGTTGGCAAGATGGCCGCCTTCCTCACTTCCGGGACTGGTCTCACACTCGGTGCCTCCTCCTCAGACTGGGTGTCTGAGCCCTGGACCTCACAAACTTCATCCATCTCTCCCGCCACCTCGGGCCTCTCACTTGCCTCGGCCGTGGGAGATTCGGACACTTACACAAGGTGAGTAACCACCCTCGGGCGCTTTGGTTTTCTTCTCTTACCTCCCCCTCTCCGGGTGATCCAGGTCTCCCACGGGTCTCCCCCTCCCTGATGAAGAGAAGACCATGCTTTGGAGGCTTGGGGCTGGGGACTCCAGGACCCGGCAAGGCTTCAGAGTCTGGCATTCCCCAAACTTCCTGGCCTGGCTGCACCGTTCCAGCCGAGAACGCCTCTGCCACCGACGGCCCTCAGCTTTCCCGGAGGGAGGATTCTTCCAAAGGCACACTCTCTGATACAGGCTTGGACACTTCTGCTGCAGGGGCTAGATCTTCCTCCCGACCAGGTACTTCGGCATGGTCAGGCCTCATCACCTCTGCCACCGGTGATTCCCCTTCCACACCAGGGGACTCCGGGTCCGGGCTGGGCCCCACCACCTCTGCCATCAATGGCGAGCCCACCCCTGGTTTTACACACACATGGGCTTTAGGGGACTGAGGCCCGACCACGCCAACTGCACCTCCCCACTCCTGTCCTAGGCGCTCGACCACCACCACCGCCTTCTCCTTCAGTGATGGGGCCTCCCTTAGCGCCCCCAGGAAGGCACGGATCTCCTCGATCTCTTCCACAAGCACCTCCAGCTCTTCCTCGAGGTCAGCCACTTGCTGGCGGAGGGGGCCACGGCTCAAAGAGTTGGCCCAGCTACAACGCTCATTTCTATTTTTTAGCTTTTTTTTCAGGGCTGCCTTCAGGGATTCCAGATCCGACAGCATCCGAATACGGTAAATAAGGTAGTCCTGAGAACCCATCTCCCCGGGCACAGGATGTTAAGTAGCCTCGGGGAGAGAGGGGTCCGCAACAGGCTCCATGGCCCTCAAGGCCCGAGGGCCCGAAGGCCTAGGTAAGTTTACTTAGCCCTCGCCTGGACCTAGGATAAGCTACAGGCGAGATCTTTAGCCTTAGTGGGGTAATAGGTAGGGAAACAGGTAAGTATTTCTTCACACAATCCCAGTCGACAGAGCTCCTCCAAACATCGTCTGTCCAGCTCGATCCCAAGATCAAACTACAAGCAGCAACTTTAATATACACTATTGGAGCTTGAAATATTTTTATTAAGTACAAGCTACAATTTAAATAACAAACAATAACAAAAAATGATCTCACTTTTGTAACAGAAAACAAGTTTTAAGCACTTTTCAAAAAATTGTCACAGCAAAACAATTTACATCATCACTAGCATAAAATCAAAACAATTTACTTCACTTTAAAACAAACATAAAACTAGTTTACAGCACTTAGTAATGTCCAACGAAAATTTTAAATGTATATCTGTATCCTCATTAAAGGATTTAAAGTGTACTCATTCCAATTACAGGGCCCCCGAAAGAATCCTGTATTGTTATTTTTCGTCACTACCTCCCCGAATCGGGAGTGGGTAATTTGCGCGCCTGCTGCCTTCCTTGGATGTGGTAGCCGTTTCTCAGGCTCCCTCTCTGGAACCGAACCCCGATTCTCCGTTACCTGTGGTCACCATGGTAGGCACAGAAAGCACCATCGAAGGTTAATAGGGCAGACATCCGAATGTATCGTCGCCATCACGGGGACGTGCGATCGGCCCAAGGTTATCTAGGAGTCAACAAAGTGGCCGGGGCGAGCCCCGAATTGGTTTTGGACTGATAAATGCATGCATCCCTGGGGGTCAGCACACATCTTCATGTATTAGCTCTGGAATTACCACAGTTATCCAAGTAACTGAATGGAGCAATCAAAGGAACCATAACTTATTTAATGAGCCATTCACAGTTTCCTTGTATCAGCCGTGTGTACTTATATGTGCATGGCTTAATCTTTGAGACAAGCATATGCTACTGGCAGGATCAAGCAGGTAGCGCCCTGGGGTGGTGGACCACCGGCAGGTGCTCTGATGGGGGCCTGCCTGGGCGCTGCTTCCCCACCCTGCGGGAGGGAGGGAAAGTTGGAGGGAAGGTCAGCCTGGGAGTCCCGCATGGCCTTGTGCGGAGGATTTGGGCGGGATGGGCTGAGGGCCTGTCCCTGGCACCCCCTGAGCAGGAGGGGGGAGAGCGAGTAGGCCACAGTGAGAGCTGGTCAAAATCGTGTGTTCGTCCGGCCGGGGGACCAGACGGAAGGCGTGGAACCAGTCTGAACCTGCTCTAAAGGCCTGGCAACAGTCTGAACGGGGCAAACTCACTGAAACGGGGGAGCCGCAGCCATCAGCAAAACCTTGTAAGACTTCACCCCGGGACACCCTGGGGGGACACTCGCGGGATACGGGAGCCAAATTGATCAGTGGGAAAAAAAACACACACACACAAAAAAAGCAAAGACACACCAAGCAGAGGGCGACATGGAAGAGAGAGAGAAAAACAGAAAAAGAAAAAACGAAAATCCAGCCAGGCTGGAAGGAGCAGGCTCTGGGAAAAAAAATGGCGTAAAAAGTGAAATAATCCGGCCCATAAAGCCCTTGCAAGGGCAAGGAAACTACCCCCAGGTTGGGTAGTGGCAAAGGCGCACCAAGCGTAGAGGAAACAACTCCAAGTGGCACCCGCATCCCACCCCTGGAAGCCGACAAAGGAAAAGGCTTAGGACACCTGGTATTCCAAGGCAGTCTCCCAGGCCCGAGCCTGCTTAGCTTCTTAGATCAGATGAGATCGGGCACGTTCAGGTTGGTGTGGCCGTAGGAATAAGGGCATGCCCTCTGGGCTTATTTCAAGCAGTGGGCGCTCCCCTGCCAGCCAGTGCCCTCCTCTACCCTCCAGCAGCCAAGGGCCCTCTTACCCTCTCAGCAAGGGAGGGGTGGGTTTCTTAAATGTGTGTTGTTGGAAGCATGTACCCTTATACCCGAGCAAGGTGAGGGTATGTACTCCACCCACAATGCTATATGACACGCTCGCCAGACCCGGCAATGGGACCCTCTCTTACCCTCCGGCCGGGGCACTCGGCAATGGAATCCTCTCTCGCACCCTCTGTCGTGGGACTCTTAACTCGTCCAGAGAGGACTGTCCGACAACCCCTACCCCCCAAGCCAGTGGCCCTACCCCAGCCCCCCTCAACCCCCAGAAATAAGCCACGTCCTACCAACTATTAACCCTTTCAGTGCCACAGAACGTGAATACACATTCTCCATTGAAAAGGCTTAAACTTCCACAGAACGTGTATTCACGTTATGTGGCTTCCCCTTTAAAAAAAATTTCCTTAAGTGGTATGGGCAATCGGGGGGCAGTATTTAGGTGCCCCCCTAGCCCCCTCGATCCCCCACCGGTTTCATGAAAATCCGATTGGGGGATCGGAAGATAGCACCCTTTGAAGTTCTTACCGGCAGCAGAGAAGAGCAGAGCAGAGCAGGAAGGAAGTTTGGCGATAAAGGGAGACCCCGGTGACATCACTGAACTTCCTCCTTCACCGGGGTCTTCCCTAAGAGTTGTAGGATGCTGCCCCTGGTGGTCTAGTTGAGGTATTGCACTGTGATCTCCATTTAGATCACACTGCAGTACCTAGTATAGTAAAAGCTGTCATGCTGACAGCTTTACTATACATTTTGTGAATGGAACTCAAAGTTCCATTCACAAATAGGATTTTTTTTTTTCTAAGTCTTTGCTACTTAGCGAAGACTTAGAAAAAAAATGGGGACAGAGATAAACATTTGGTGATCACTTCTGATCACCAAATTATTGATCTTTGCCAATGAATGAAAAATCACTACCTGGAAAATGATTTCTGGGAAGTGATTTTTCCGATCGGATTTCGAATTGGAAAACGGGCCTTTATGCCCGTATTCCATGTTCGTTTTCATTCCCTAAGTTGATTTGATGATCATCTTTGGGAATGATCCCAAAAAAAAAAGGGGGAAATGCACACAAAAAAATCTTAAAGTGATACACACACCTTTTTTTTTAACCCTAAAACTATAAATTAGCAAAAAAACTTTGTCTTCTCCAAGCTTCCCAATGTCCCCAGTGATATCGGTAAAGTAAACACGGATCATTATTTGTTGGATTTCAAGGGAAAGGTACCAAAAAAAGACCAGATTGAATATTTAGGATCAGTAAAGTGTGCAAAAACTTGTGTGACTATCCGTACTAACTGGTTTTCACTAAAATACCACTAAAAGGGGGAGTAGGGATAGGGGTGGGGGGGTGAGTTGTAGCATTTTGTATTTATTCTTGTAATTGCAATTGCGCATGGATAGCATTTGAGCTAGTTGTTGGCCACGTCTCTGTGTGCACCAACACATATGGCATACGTTTGATGCAGCATATTTGGGAGATTGAAATTTAGTGGGTTTTTTTGCTTGTCAAAGGGTTTAGGTAGGATTTCAACCCTTGAATCATTTTATTATTTTTCACAAAACCTCCTAAAAAACACAGAGTTCTTTGGATAACTGGGTCTGGAATTCTTCATGAGTATGTATGAAAGTTGGCATCGTAACGTAGTGAAGGTGTGTAGATTCCAAAAAAATATATAGTTTTGGGGGGAATTTCCATGTTTCGGGACTGTTTCCTTAGAAAAAGTGTAGGCTGTTCAAATTAAGAGGCACTTTGATTTTTTTTGTAATTGCATTTGTGCATGCGTCCATGGCATAGCGTTTGATTCAGAACATGTGGGAGATAGATATTTAGTGGGGGGTTATTTGTGGGGGGCATTTCCAAGTTTTGGGGCTGTTTGAAATACAGAGCACTTTGATTTTTTCTGTATATACACTTGTGCATGCATCCCATTTGAGCTAGTTGGTGGCCACGTCTCTGTGTACATCCAGCATATGGCATATCGTTTGATTCAGAACATGTGGGAGAGTGATATTTAGTGAGGGGTTTTATTTGTGGGGGGCATTTCCAAGTTTTGGGGCTGTTTGAAATTACAGAGCACTTTGATTTTTTTCTTGTAATTACAATTGTGCATGTGTCCCATTTGAGCTAGTTGGTGGCCACGTCTCTGTGTGCACCCACACATTTGGCATACCGTTTGATGCAGGATATGTGGAAGATTGACATTTAGTGGGGGTTTTTTTTGCTTGTCAAGTTTGGTTTAGGTGGATTTCAATCCTTGAATCATCTTATTTTATTTTTCACAAAACCCAATCCTAAAAACACAGTTCTTTGGATCACTGGGTCTGGAATTCTTCATGTATGTATGAAAGCATGGCACCGTAACAATAGCTGTGGTGTGTAGAATCCAAAAATATATAGTTTGTGGGGGGGGAAGTTCCATGTTGGGACTGTTCCTTAGAAAAAAGGTAGGCTGTTCAAATTACAGAGCACTTGATTTTTTCTTGTAATTGCATTTGTGGCATGCGTCCCATTTGAGAGGTTGGTGGCCACGTCTCTGTGTACATCCACGCATAGGGCATACCGTTTGATCAGAACATGTGGGAGATTGATATTTAGTGGGATTTTATTTGCGGGGGGCATTTCAAGTTTTGGGGCTGTTTGATATTACAGAGCACTTTGATTTTTTTCTTGTAATTACACTTGTATATGGGTCCCATTTGAGCTAGTTGGTGGCCACATCCTATTTGCATCCACGCATATGGCATACCGTTTGATTCAGGGCATTTGGAAGATTGATATTGACAAGTTTTTTACATGACATGGAAATTTGCCCTTTTAACTTGTATTTTATAAATTGTATTTTTTATAATTTTTTCTGAAAATCTGGTAAAAAAGCGAAATTTACATGAAACTGCGCCCACACCATTGGTGGTATGCATAAAGGAATCACACCATTGTGTAGCTGAAGGGGTTGTAGATTCCAAGAATATAAGTTTTAGGGGGTATTTCTAATATAGAGGGGTGTTTAGCCTGACAAATCTGAAAAGTTGCTGTAATTGGGCCATTGTTCATTGGCTCACTTGTGGCTAGTTGATTCCACGTTTGCGTGTGTAACCCTACATAGGTCATACCGTTTGATTCAGGACATTTAGGGATTGATATTTGGTAACTTTTTTTTACATTACTTGGGATTTTGGCATGATTTCTACCTTTGAGAGTGTTTTATTTCAAATTTTTTAGAAAATCTGCTAAAACTGCGAACTTCTACAAAGAACTGTGCCCACACCATTGATAGTACGATAGAACAAACTACAGAATTACGTAGAAAAAGGTGTGCGGATTTGAGAAATATATGGTTTGTGGGGTTGTTTTGTGGGGGAAAAATTGCGACTGTTCAAATTCAGATTGGCTGAATATTTTTGCTGTTTCTGAGCCATTGTGCATGTTTCACTTCGTGGCTTTTTGCTTCCATGTCCGTGTGTGTAAACACACATATGGCATACCGTTTGATTCAGGACATTTGGGGGATTGATTTAGTTATTTTTTTATACCATGAGGTTTTGGCATGATTTCTACCTTTTGAAGTTGTTTTTGTGCATTTTTTCAGACAAATGCGAACATCTACGAAGAGTAAAAAGAGGAAACAGTACTGTGCTAGTGACACACACAACTAAAAAATATATACCAAATAATATTTAATATAAATATCCCAAATATCACAAGTCAAAAGTGGGAAGATAATATGTAAAGATAATCCACATATAAACAAATATAGGGCTGGCCAGCCACAATAATATAATAAACACAGATAGTTAGCAAAAAGAGTAAAATATTATGCACATATCCCACATCAAAACTGCTAAAATCTCTAACAAGATATATCTAATACCATATGCGGGGATCCTGCAGATAAAAAGTTTTGAAGGTAATATATATAGCCAGTGTCTCTATACAAAGGATATCCACTCCTAACAGCAAATGAGGAGGTAGATTAGTAAACGTCCCGTATGTGTGCACACATTGATTCAATACATAATCAAAATAGGTGGAGCTGGAAATAATAGACAGATTATACTGCACCGTCGGTCTGGTAGTAGGTGGGTGTAAGCAGTCCTTCCTCGCTGGTCCCCCGGACTAAGGCAGGTCCGTGACTCACTGAGCCAACTTGGGATCCATAAACATATATTTGATAAACGAATCAGTTCAGCAACGTCCTTCCAACTTCGTAACTACCAATTGAGAAATCCAAAAACCTTTGGTCTAGACCGATCTTTCGGGCATACAAGCCCTTTTCCCTTCCAGCTCTCACCCAGTATCGGGATAACAGTCACTTCCGCTAGTGTTTCCCTATCTCTAGCTTCGTCAGGCGTGACGTGTGAGCCAGACATCTACCCTTTTATAGGTTGCAACCTCGTTCGCTGTGTTTAAAGTCCAAGTTCTTATACATTTCATATATTCCAGGCATAATACCCTATATATATATATATAACCCCAACTGCCTCTATTGGAAGAGTATATAGATGATATACTCCTGACTGGAGTGGCACCCAGATGCACTAGTAGAATATCTCTCATATATAAATCAATCCATACATCCCTGAAATTCCAGAGTAGAGCTACAGCCAAGAGAGCATTACTTTTCTTGACCTTAAGATTGAGGCAGGAGACGGAAGACGTATACGAGTACCTCATTCAAAGAGCTGGATAATTATACCTATATAGATTTCAAGAGTGCCCAAGAAGTCATGGCTAGAGGGGATACCGGTAGACAGAGTGTGAGGCTGAGAAGGAATTGCTCTAATAAAGAGAAGTTCTTGGAACAAGCTAATTTAATTGGAAATAGATTCAGGGATAAAGGATACCCTGATTCCTGTGTGAACCAAGCTATTGAAAGAGCAGAGAAATAAACAGAGACAAGTTATTAAAACCTAAAGAAGGTAAAAAGGAGAGGGGAAAAAGTTTTTCGAATAAACCAACAATAATATTGGATTGGAATAAAGAGAGTGGGAAAATTAAAATATTTTCAAAAAACATTGGGCTATCCTACATAACGACAAAGAGTTGTTGGGTATTGTTGGAGAGAATCCGAGGATAATTTACAGAAAACCTAATACTTTGAAAAAATATGTTATCACCAAGTTTATTAACCGAACCAGAAGAGTTTAGGAGCAGAGACTTGAGTATGAACAGCCTTAGGGGGATGTTTAAATGTGTAAAATGTATAAATTGTAGATATGTAGGGATGGAAAGGGATCACATTATATATATTGAAAACTAAGTACAAATGGTCTGTTTTACAATTGTCAATCACAGAATGTTGTTTATGGGATCAGGTGTCCATGTAACAAATGGTATATAGGGAAGACATGTAGGAAACTCACTGTAAGAATAGGGGAGCATAGAAGAGAAATCATCTCCCAAAATAATTTTACCACTAATGGGAACTATATGGGTGGTGCACTTATATAGGACACTCTCCATATTTCTATGAACGCTTTAAATTAAGCACAAATCGAGATTATGCGGAGATATATGGCACTGGGTGGATTAAAATAAAACATTTTTTGTAAGGGGGGGGGGGGGATGGAGATAAGAGCTGCTAAAACTAGAGCAGCGCCGACTGATATTATTGTACTCAAGTCTGCATCCAAAAGGTTTTGAACGACCATATGGAACTGATCCCATTCCTGTGATTGCCCCCCCTCTTTCCTTTCCGTGATAAAAGGTGACCATCTACCTTATGGTAGATCTGCAGAGAAGACATATGGGGTATACTTCCCCACTTATAACTAAAAGAAAGTTTTAACAATATTACTTGTAAGCTTTACAGGTATAGATTCCTTTGTGGGACTATATGTAGGGTATTATGCCTGGAATATATGAAGATGTATAGAACTTGGACTTAAAACAGCGAATGAGGTTGCAACCTATAAAAGGGTAGATGTCTGGCTCACACGTCACGCCTGACGAAGCTAGAGAAATATTGTTTATCCCAATACTGGGTGAGAGCGAATGGAAAGGGCTTGTTGCCCGAAAGATCGGTCTAGACCTAAAGGTTTTTGGATTTCTCAAATTGGTAGTTATGAAGTTGGAGAAGGACGCTGCTGGACTGATTCGTTCATCAAATAATTTTTATTGGATCCCAAGTTGCTCAGTGAGCCACGGAACTGCCTTAGTCCAGGGGACCAGCGAGGAAGGACTGCTTACACCCCAACTACTACCAGAACGACGGTGCAGTATAATCTGTCTATATTTTCCAGCTCCACCATTTTGATCATGTATGAATCAATGTGTGCACATTACTAATCTACCTCATTTGCTGTTAGGAGTGGATATCCTTTGGATAAGAGACACTGGCTATATATATTACCTTCAAAACTTTTTATCTGCAAGATCCCCGCATATGGTTATTAGATATATCTTGTTAGAGATTTTAGCAGTGTTTGTGATGTGGATACATGCCATCCATTGATGGTGTGAATGAAAAAACTACAGTGTTACATAGCTGAAGGTGTTTAAATTTCAGGAATATATGTTGTGGGGGTTATTCTAAGTTACGCGGGTGTTTTGTGGAAAAAAACTGCAGACGTCTAAATTCGGAGTTGGCTAAATATTTTGCAGTTTCTGAGCCATCGTGCATTGTGCTCACTTCGTGGCTTTTTGCTTCCACGTCCGCGTGTGTAACCACACATATGGCATACCGTTTGATTCAGGACATTTGGGAGATTGAGATATTCGTAACTTTTTTTTAATCCATGAGGTTTTAGCATGATTTCTACCCTTTGAAGTTGTTTTTTGTTAATTTTTTCAGACAAATGCAAACTTTACGAAGAACTGTGCCCACACCATTTCATATGAATGAACAAACTACAGTGTTACATAGCTGAAGGTGTGTAAATTTAGGAATATATAGTTTGTGGGGGGTATTTCTAAGTTACGGGGGTGTTTTGTGGAAAAAAACTGCAGATGTCCAAATTCAGAGTTGGCTAAATATTTTGCCGTTTCTGAGCCATCGTGCATTGTCTCACTTCGTGGTTTTTCGCTTTCACGTCCACGTGTGTAATCACACATATGGCATACCGTTTGATTCAGGACATTTGGGAGATTAATATTTAGTAACTTTTTTTTTAGATTCCATGAGGCTTTGGCATGATTTCACCTTTTGAAGTTGTTTTTTTTAATTGTTTCAGACAAATGCGAACTTCTACAAAGAACTGGCCCCACTAGAAAACAGAATAGAACCACTGTGCACACTCTTCATGTAATTAAAAAACCTTTATTATGTAAGACAGGGTTTATCATTGATTAAAAACATTTAAAATACATAACCTCCAGTGACCTAAAACACAGGACTCAGTGTATATTATATATATATATATATATAAACCATAGTTGGAGCACATATCATAGGGGTAAATATCATGTGGATATAAGTCAATTAAGTGCATTAAGGCATATCTAGTGCATAGCTACCAACTCAGAATGGATCAGTCAGTCGTCGTTATGGGTCACTGTTAGGGCCGCGAATCAGGCAGACGCGTTCGCCCCCACTCCTATGGGGGCTTCCTCATGTGCCCAAAGAAGTAATAGCAGAGGGCCGAATCCCTAGCAAACTGGCTTATTTATACTTGATCGACCGCGAACGGATCCGTCGCGTCTCTCATGACGTGGCACGCCCCTTTGCGTGCCTACGTCCTATCTTGTGCGTATCAGCGTATCTAAGTTCAATTGACGTGAGAGCCCCTTGTTGCTAGGGAACGCCTCTCTCAAGATTACCATACAGTCTCAACATCACAGTCAAGTATCGTGTCTTTGATACACACATATCACGGTCAGCTTTTATAAGGCAACACTTACAAATTTACTATATACAATCCTTCAAGTAAGTTACACAGTATTAGACGTATTCATACATCTTTATCGACATAATAGATATCAACAGTTTTTGACAGGCATGTTAATCTGTCTTTGGTAGTCGACTACTTATAAATATCTCTGATGGATTCTTTTACTTATATTATATTATTGAATGGCCATTTTAATGAAATAGTTGTGATGCATCTTTGAATGGATTTGTTTTGGATAAAATTCTGAGGATAATTGTTAGTGTCATGACCAAGATAATACCTTGGCTCTTGTTGATGTAAGAGGAGTGGTTTATCGGGTAATTATTAGCCATTCTCCAGAGCTTATATATCCCAATGGGAAGGTAAGTAATTATCAGATGATTATTAGCCATTCCTCCAAAACTTATAGATCTATAGGAAGGTAAGTATGTGTTAAATCGTTGGGGATATATGTCCCACACATATGCACAGTGGTTCTATTCTGTTTTCTAGTTAGCATCTAACCACTTGTGTGGCACACTCTCCCCAATTGGGAATTACTTAGCTGGTGCTGGGTTAATATCTTCGTTTTAAAGAACTGCGCCCACAACATTGATGGTATGAATGAATGAACAAACTACTGCGTTACAAGCTGAAGGTGTGTAAAATTCAGGAATTATAGTTTGTGGGGGTTATTTCAAGTTATTGGGGTGTTTTGTGGAAAAAACTGCAGACTGTCCAAATTCGGAGTTGGCTAAATAATTTTTACACCATTTCTGAGCCTTTGTGCATTGTCTTACTCTTGTGGCTTTTGCTTCCACGTCCGCGTGTGTAACCTCACATATGGCATACCGTTTGATCAGGACATGTGGGAGATTGATATTTGTTAACTTTTTTTTTACATTCCATGGGGTTTTGGCATGATTTCTACCTTTTTGAATGTTGTTGATGTTCATTTTTTTGGAAAATCTGGTAAAAGTGCAAACTTCTACGAAGAACTGCGCCCCACACCATTGATGGTATGAATGAACAAACTACAGCGTTACATAGCCGAAGGTGTGTAGATTTCAGGAATATATAGTTTGTGGGGGGTATTTCTGAGTTGGGGGGTGTTTTTTGGAAAAAACTGCAGACTGTTCAAATACAAAAATGTACTGACATTATGCATGGTCACGCTCTGGGTTAGTTGGTAGCCATGTCTCTGGGAACACCCATGAATGTGGCATACCGTTTATTCGGGAGAGGTTAGGCTTTCATATTTGAGATGCATTTGAATTTTTCTCCACAGTTATTAGCTGAAATCGCATTTGATTTTGTCTCTGATTTTACAGTTGAGGAAAAAAAAGGAAAATGTGATAAAATAACTTACAATTGGACGAAGAGCTGCGTCCGGGTATCTGCATTTTGATCGAAACTTACCTCACTCATAAAATCCTGCGGGTGTTGTAGTTTAAAAATATCTCACTTGTGGGATATTTAGTTAATTTGGTAGATATTCTATGTTAACTGTCAGGTAGTGGTTATACATTTCAATTTGTGTAATATTATTGAAGGTGCAGTTTTAGTTTGGGGGGGTCTCTGTACAGGAAAAGTCGGGGTACCTACATATATTGGTATCGTTGTACTTGAGAGTATCAGAGCTTTTAGAAACAGTAAGATTTTGTGCATAACCTTAATATAACTATAAGTAAAAATGGGGAGGAAAATCCATGAACATTTTAAAATTTTTCATTTTTTACAGATTTACCCATAATTCAGTAACATTTCTGGAAAAGTTACAAAATTCTTTACCATGTTTAAAGTACACTTTGTGCTGAAAAAAAACAATGTATATATTCCTGATTTACTGCAAGGTTTCCTACTGTAAAATTAGTCAAAAGCGATTAAGGGCAAAATCTAAAATTCTTCTGGCAGTAACGCAAAAAAAAATTTAAATTCTTCTGGCACTGAAAGGGTTAAGCCCTTCTCCATCAATTAAGCCCCCGCCCCGGGTGAAACCAGAGAAGGAGAGAGAGATCAGGGTCCGGGGCTCAATACCCTCACCTGGCCAGCTCCAAGTCCACTGGGGCCTCAAGAGCCGCCACAGGGATGCCCGGAGGGCAAGTGAGGAGGCGAGTTGCAGAGGCATGATTCCCCTCCCCTGTCGAGGGGGAGCCACGGTTTCGGGCCCTGAAAGTCCCAGAGGAAATCGTACCGCTCCTGGAAGTCCCGGGGGAACTTGTACCCACTCCTGAAAGTTCCGGGAGACTCCCGATCCTCACGGCCATGCCTGGGAGTCTCCTTTCGGCAGTGGCCAGCCGCAAACATCCCTGGAAGCGCGGGAGCCTCGCGATCCCAGCATTGGTGAGCCTTGGCACACGCATCCCACCTCTGGAAGCCATGGCAAAGTGACAAAGGAAAAGGCCTATGACACCTGGTATTTCCAGGAAGTCCTCCCATCCAAGTGACTAACTAGGCCCAAGCCTGTTAGCTGCTTAGATCAGATGAGATCGGGCACGTTCAGGTTGGTGTGCCGTCGGAATAAGGGCATGCCCTCTGGCTTATTTCAAGCAGTGGGCGCTCGCCGCCAGCCAGGGCCCTCCTATACCCTCCAGCAGCCAGGGGCCTCTTACCCTCTCAGCCAGGAGGGGTGGGTTTCTAAAATGTGTGTTTGGAAGCATGTACACTTATAACCCGAGCAAGGTGAGGGTATGTACTCCACCCACATGCTATATGGCACGCACACCAAACAAACAGTCACTTTGTTGGAATGAAGTGGACTCCTTCACTAAGATGGGGTGAATGGGTGGCTGGACCTTCCTCCAGTGGAGTAGGCTGCTATTCCCTCTGGCCAGGAGAACTCTGTGACAGGAACTTCCTTTACCTCCATTGGGGGGACCAGGCAATGGGACCCTCTTACCACTCCGGCCAGGGGACTCAGCAATGGAACCTCTCTAGCACCTATGCTGTCGTGGGACTCTTAACACCTGTCCAGAGAGGACTTACTGACCGACAAACCATCCACCAAGTCAGTGAACCTACACATCCCACCTCAACCCCCAGATGAAATAAGCCATGCCTCTCCAACTATTAAGCCCTTCTCATCAATTAAGTCCCCCCGCCCCGGGGTGAAACCAGAGAGGGAGAGGGCAGGGTTCCAGGGCCCAATACCTCCACCTGGCCAGCCTCCAAGTCCACGGGGCCCTCATGGGCCAGCCAAGGGATGCCCGGAGGGCAAGTGAGGAGGCGAGTTGCAGAGGCACGATCCCCCTCCGTGTCGAGGGGGAGTCACCGTTTTGGGCCCTCGCTGCCCGGAGGGAGGCGGAGGGGGCCCCTCCTGGGGAAAAAAAAGCTTAGCAAGGGCTGATTTCAATAGATCACAGCGAGGTAGGTTCTCTTTGCTATGCACGAAACCCTGACCCACGAATCAGGTCATCTAAAGTTGTTGATGTAGCACCCAGGACCCAAAAACTTGATGTGAGTATGGGAGAAGAGGTGGCCCCCTTCACGTCCCCCTCTGGCCGAGGTGCGGCGGCCGTGTCCCAACCGACCCACCCTTTGAGGGGGGTGGCGCCCCACTGGATTGATCCACAGTGCCTGCATGAGTAACATAAGTTTAGGGGGAATACTGACTTAGAGGCGTTCGGTCTACATTCCCAAGATGGTTAGCATTGCCCCAAAAAAGTGCACGCAATGGCTCCCCCAGCATTCAGGAGGGGTGCCAGGGATTGCGGCCCTTCAATCTTATTTGAAACCCCCAGAACTTCCCTTAGTGTCTCATGATTGATGACAAGTTGGCCAAAACATGCCCTAGGGGTGTGGGTGCTTAACAGGTGGGGAGATGGAATTTTTTCAATGTAAACAGTTTTTCGCACAATCAATGCTTAACTAAAGGGACCAATCTAAAATCCAGGGCGATGCCAGGTAGAACGGACGCGGTCGGTGTCAAAAGATCAGCGTAAATGCCGTGTGAAAACCTACCTTAAAATGGGTATATCATTTACCAATTTTAAAAGACATTACACACTTTTGCTGCAATCCCCTGAATAACCCGCGAAAAACTGCGCAACTAATGTCCAATTTTGGAGACCAAGGTCTCAAATATTTGCCCGAGCTTTAGGGGTCACAGAACCCTACATCTCTTTAACAAATCGGAAACTTTTGCTATTTGGAACATCCACAGATGGCACACGCTATCTTCCCGGACAACGTGAAAAAAAAACATACCAAACTTTTTATGTCAGGGGTCCCATGCTGACCCCAAAACATGCTCCCTGCACATAAAAATTCATTTGACACCAAATGTTCTGGTCAATCCATTCCCCTTCCCATCGTTTTGGTACAAAAGATTTGACTGCTGCTCCACAGCGTAGCTAAGGATTTCTCACTGTCTCATGTGAGCTAGGATCCTCTCATCCCTCAAAGTGCGAAGGTTTGGATTTACTTCGGAATCCATTGAGCACTTCGTGAGAAGTGTCAACAAACAGTACCCACTTAGAAAAGTCAAACCCACTTTTAGGCTCAATGTTGGAGCAGGTTGTACTATGATATGGTGACTTGAACCACAGTGATCATATACGTGAAACTGAAAGTGGTTACAATTTGCGAAACCAAAACAGTAAACCAAATGTTTCCAGTCGAATACAAGGTTATTACAAATTCAATGTATAAAATCAATTTACAATAATTATTATACCAGGACATCTATTATGAAATAGCACATTGTGTGGATCTTCATTTATAGTTCTTTTGGCACATTTAGGGTAGCGCACACTGCTGTTTTTTTTTTTTTACGTTTTGCAAGAAGTTTTTTTAAATATCATTGAAAATTGCGGCAAACTCACCGAAAACGCGGATTTTCAGATGCATTGCATTTGCTATGTTGCGTTACGCATTTTTTATCGCAATACAACATGCATTGTAAATACTTATGAAAAAGATGCATGCACAAATCCAATGAAATTGCATGCGAATTGTGTTTGCGTGCAGTTGGCCGTGCCCTTATGCATATTAAACAGCACTGCACGTAAACTTTTTAGAAAAAACATCTTTTATAAAAACATGCTATTATGCGTTTGATGAATTATGGGCTGGAATTGGCTGAGGCATGTCCCTGGCAACCTGAGGGGGGGGGGGGGGACCGGGGGGGCGGAGAGCCAGTAGGCCACAGTGAGAGTGTCGGAACATTGGGGTGTTCGGTGTCTCGGGGTGTATCCGGGGGGAAGGCACGGAGCTTGGCCACCAGCCTCTAAACAGCTTGGATGGTGGCAAACAGTCTGAATGAGGGCAAAACCACGGAACGGGGGAGCGCGCAGCATCGGCAAAACCTTGCGAGACTCACCCGGGACACCCACAGGGGACGCCTGGGGTGACCATCCAGGCCACGGGAGCCAAATGATCAGAGGAGAAAAAAAGCACACACACAAAAGCCAAGACACACCAAAGCAGAGGGAACGACAGTAGAAAAGAGGAAAGAGAAAAAGAAAACAGAAAGGAAAAAAAAAATAATACCGCCAGCCTGGAAGAGCAGGCTCTGAGGAAGAAAAATGGTGTATTAAAAGGTGAAAGAATCCGGCCAAAAAGCCCTGCATGGGTGAGAAACTTACCCCCGGGTTGGGTGGAGCAAGCCGCACCAAGCGGGAGGAAAACAACTCCACTAGTTTCATTCTCTGCGAAGCGTTGCCAGGAAGTCTTCTGTCAGGCATGACAATTACCGTAAAGCGGGAAAACCCCAAAACGGTGGCCGACGTCCGGAACCCGTGGTTCGGCGTCAGAAGCAAGTTTGTCCTCATTCGAGGAAACAAGGGAAAGTCGCACCCAATTTGGATGTAACTTGTGGAAAACTCCATCACTTTGGAAACTAGATCTACCACTACTACCATTTGGAAGCTCGTACCACTTTTAGAAGAACTGTACCAACTTTTGGAACTATACCCACTTTGAAAACTCGTACCCAACTTTGGAAATGTCAGACCCTTTTTGAAAAACTAGTAACCACATCTTGGGACTTTGCTTGTTTGGCGTCCTGGGCAAGCGCAAACAGGCCCTGTAAGTCGGGATCCGGCGGGATGCGGGCCCTATGGCCCTAGAAAGTCCCAGAGGAAATCGTACCGCTACTGGAAGTCCGCGGGGAAACTGTTACCACACTCCGAAAGTTCGGGAGATTCCTGATCCCTCACGGCCAGCATGGGAGAGTCTCCTTTGGCCGTGGCACAGCCGCAACCACACTGGAAGTCGCGGGGAGCCTCAGCGTCCCAGCATTGGTGTTAGCTTGGACACCATGCATCCCACCCGGGAAGCAGGGCAAGCTGACAAAGGAAAAGGCCTATGGACACTGGTTATTCCTGGCGTCTCCCATCCAAAGTACTAACTAGGCCGAGAGCTGATAGCTTGCTTAGATCAATGAGACAACGGGCGCGTGTCAGGTTGGTGGGGCCCTCCGAAGGGAATAGGGCATGCCCTTGGGCTTATGCAGATACGGGGGGTATTATTCAGAAGTGGGGCGCCGGCTCGCCAGGGCCCCCTACTACCCTCACAGACAGGGGCCCTCTTTACCTCTTCAGCCAGGAGGGCGGGCTCGGTTCTTAAATGTAGGGTTGTGGAGCATGTACACTTATACCCACGAGCAAGGGGCGGGTGATATCCACCCACAAGCGTAATGGGCACGCTCCAACCAAAACAAACAGTCACTTTGTGTTGGAATGAAATACGTGGACGCCTACCACTTAAGACGGGGTGTGAGGGTTGGCTGGAGCCTTCTCTCCATGGGAGTAGGTAGCTTCCCTCTGGCCAGGAGAACTCTGTGACAGGACCTTCCCTTACCCTCCTCTGGGAGACCCGGAAACGGGACCCTCTATTACCCTCTTGCCGGGGCACTCGGCAATGGAACCCTCTCTTGCACCCTCTGTTGTGGAACTCTTAACTCATCCAGAAAGGACTGACTGACCGACAACTCCTACCCACCAAGCCAGTGACCCTACCCCAGCCCCCCTCAACCACCAGAAATAAGTTACGCCCTTTCAACTAATAAGCCCTTCTCCATCAATTAAGCCCCCCGCCTTGGGTGAAACCATAAAGGGAGAGAGAGAGAGATCAGGGTCCGGGGCCCAATACTTTCACCCGGCTGGCCTCCAAGTCCACCAGCGCCCTCAAGGGCCAGCCGCAGGGATGCCCG
>CM033472.1:48587927-48615427 GCA_019447015.1 Hymenochirus boettgeri
GACCCAGAATCAGGTCATCTACAAATGATTTAGCACCAGGGTCCCCACAAAGTTGCAGTGAGCTACGGGAGAGGGCTGGCCCCCTACTGTCCACCCTCTGGTCCCGAGGCGTGCAGCCATGTCCCACCGACCCGCCCCGTGAGGGGGTGGCGCCCACTGGGACTCCGCATCGCTGCAGTATCATCACATTTAAGGGGGATACTGAATTAGTTCAGTCGTTCAGTCATAATCCCACAGATGGTAGCCTTGCCCGCAAAAAGTGCACGCAAAAGGGTCCCCCCGTCCTCCGACGGGTACCATGCCTTCTGCCTGGTCCCCCTGGCTGGACGAGCAGGTGCCAGGGATGCTGGCCTTCAATTATTTGAAACCCCCAGCACACTTCCCCTAGTGTCCCATGATTATGACAATTGGCAAAACACTGCCCTAGGGGGTGCTCAACGGGTGGGAGATTGGATTTTCTCACATGTATACATTTTCTGCAAATTAATGCTAACTAAAGGGACCAACCTAAAAATGGGTTTGAAATTGCAAAAGTGTTGCATGTGTAACCAGGCCAAAAAAGCCTGGGAGTAGGATTTCTTACCTCAGTGGTGTTTTCAGGACAGCAGTAGTCAGGGCTATGGAAACAAAAGGATTAATTTCACACTAGCAACAGGTAGACAAAGCGCTTGGTGAGGGTAAATGTTTAGTGTGAATTTTTTTTGAACAGGACTAAGCAGCCAAGTACAACCCCAAACTTATGTTGTTAAACTTATGCTTGTGAAGGTTCTCATCTAGCTCAGTCAGTGGTATATCTGTTATATCAAATTAGATCAACTGGATTTGAAGTTTAGTTCTTGAAGCTTTTTCACCAGTCACCAAACTGGCTTTCTCAATTTATCATCAACCCTGCAGTCTCAATACAAAAGTGATCAAATAGGAATACATATCAAACTCATGATCCATGTTGTAAGAGACTTATAACTTGGAGTGGGTTTTAGACACACATCCCTTGCTCTACCACAGCAAATTGTGGGATTGGGTCATATGTTCACAGGACTATATTAGTCTACCTATGCTACTTTGCCATTGAATCTAATGGGCATATGAGTTTTATCTCCTATATCTCATGATCACATGGTGCAAAAGACTGTAATTTTGCAGGATTTCAGACACTTACTCTCTGCTCTAATCCACAGCAAGCTGTGAGTGGATTGGACCTTCGGTTCTGAGACTATAGAGTACGTCAATCTGAAGATCACATAGTTGTAATAGACTTACTAAATTTGGGGAGGATGGAGACACACATCCTGCTCTAACACAGCAAATGGTGAGTAGATTGTGTAAGACTCCTGTTACTCACCATGACCACGGTCCTGCACTGACCTAGAGCGGAAGTTCCGGTCGCGGCAGAATACAGAAATATGTGGAGGGGGCCTTTCAGTACCCTTTTCCCGTGGAGGATTTCTGTGCTCGCTAGTTCAGATTGCTCTCGGTATGTTCTTCAGTCCTTGTTTTTGTTTTAGCCTGCATATGTTCAGTTCAGTCTCTGTATCCATGATCCTCCAAGCCTGGCATATTCATCCTGTTCAGAGTCTCTGAATCTCCATATGCAGTTGCAAGGATGCTGCTGGTATGGGCATGTTTTGGTTAGGGGATTTTAATTACCTGACATAGATTGGAATAAGGAACTGCCTCAAAAGGTATAAAGTTCTTAATTTCCTATATGAGCATTTTCTTTCACAGATGGTAGAAGTTCCTACTAGAAGAATGCGTTGTTGGATCTGTGAGATCTAATAACCCGAGCTCATTTTGGAGATGAAGGTAATGGGAAGCTTAGGAATAGTGACCATGATATAGTGTCATTAATATAGGTTGCAAAAAACAAAGTGCACCGGTTAACAAAACTTTTAACTTTAGGAAAGCTAATTTTATGCTGTTAAAGGAAACGCTCCTGAAACTAACTGTTTCTAGGTAAAGATACAGAGCAGGTGTGACCACTTTAAAGGGTATTAAAACTATACATTTCTACAATCTTAGGGAACAAGTATAAAAAATTAGGTCCACTCTGCCCATGGCTTAAGCTCGTAAAGGGAAATGGAAAAAAAAGGAATGGAAAAAAGAAAGTTTTAAAATTTGAAAACAGAGGGAGCAGCAACAGGCTTACAGGAGTACCCAAAAGTGTATAAAGAGTGCAAGAAGAAAGCAATTAAATAGCTTAATAGAAAATGAAATACGATTGCCGAACAAAGCAAGTCCAACCCAAAAGGTTTTTTAAGTATATAAATGGTAAAAAATGAGGACTGGAATGTTGACCATAATAATGGTGAGCTGGGTGGTTGTAGAGGATGCCAAAAGCTACTCTGCTAAACCTTTTTTACATCGGTTTTTTTTAGTTAGGAATCCGTCCTACAGCAGGGATTGTAATAAATGGCAGGAAGGAAATGAAGGAGGATTCATATTGGCAATAGGAGGAATCAATTAGAAAAAGTTAATATCAATAAAAGCCCCAGGACAAGATGGATTGCACCTCGAGGTGACGCAAAAGGGTCCCCGTCCTCGACGGGTACCATTGCCTTCGGCATGGCACCCCTGGCTGGACGAGCAGGTGCCAGGGATGCTGGCCTCAATTATTTGAAAACCCCCAGACACTTCCCTAGGGTCCCAGATTATGACAAAATGGCAAAACACTGCCCTAGGGGGTGCTCAACGGGGGGGAGATTGGATTTTCTCACATGTATACATTTTCTGCAAATTAATGCTAACTAAAGGGACCAACCTAAAAATGGGAAGGCGGAACGGACCGAGTCAGGTGTCAAAAGGATCAGCGATAAATGCCGTTCGAAACCTAACTTAAAAAGTGGCATATCTTTTACAATTTTTAAAATTACCCCACTTTTGCTGCATCCCCTGAATAACCCTGACGCAATAACTGTGCAACGCAATGTCCAATTTTTGCAGACAAGGTCTCAAATATTTCCCCCAAGCTTAGGGTCACAGAAACCTACATCTCTTTTAACAATTGGAAACTTTTGCGATTTGGCAACATCCACCAGTGGCACGCGCTATCTTCCCCGAAAACGCGAAAAAACTCTATACAAAACTTTTATGTCAGGGGGGTCCCATGGACCAAAACATGCTCCTGCGCAAAAATTTCACTGTTCCCCAATTTTATGGTCAATCCATTACCCCTTCCCCATCATTTTGGTTACAAGATTTGCTGCTGCTCCACATGTGTAGCAAGGATTCTCTCACCGCCCCACATGTGGAGTTTGGATTGACTCAAGGAATCACATGTGGAGCACTTCTGAGAAGGTCAAAAAAGTCAACCCACTTTAGGCTCCACATGTGGAGCAAGGGTTTACTATTGAGAAGATGACTTGAACCACATGTGATTCACCATACTTAGAACTGAAAAGTGGTTCAATTTAGAAACCAACACATTAACAAATGTTTCATAGCAATACAATGATACAATTCATTGTTAAAATCAATCTTACAATAATATATACCCAAGACATCTATATGAAATAGCACATTTTGTGGATCTTCATTTTATATTATATTTTGCCACATTTAGGGCTAGGCCACACTGCTGCGGTTTTTTTTTCGTTTGCGCTTGCGTTTTTTTATATCATTGAAAATGCGGCAACGCACCGAAAATGCGCGTTTTGTTTTCGGATGCATTGCATTTGCGATTTGCGTTATGCATTTTCAATCGCAATCACATGCATATTTCAATACTTATTGAAAAAGATGCATGCGCAAATGCAATGAAATTGCATGCGATTGCATTTGCATTGTAGTGTGGACTTGCCCTTACGCGTTATAAACTTTTTAGAACAACATCTTAATTGCATAAACATGGCATATTATGCATTGAAATTAATGGAAAATCAAACCACTTCATTTTCTGCAAATTAATGCTAACTAAAGGGACCAACCTAAAAATGGAAAGGGGGAAGGAATCAATTTCACACCTAGCACAGCTAGACAAAGTACACTGGGGTGAGGGTAAAGGTTAAGCTGAATGAAAGGCAAAAGCAACCCAGCAGATGTGTAGAAGACGAAAATAACTATAAAGGAGATGTTGACATTTTAAAAGATTGTTTCATTGACATTTAAAACACAATAATAATTTTGCTTTTATTTAATTTTTTATTTATTTATTGGTATTTACTTTCAAATTTCTTTGTCTACCTCTAGGAAGCTTCACATCGCAAAATTACATTTGTTGGAATTGAATTATCACAAAGAAGACTTTGAACTTCCAGTATGATCCAGGGAGATAATCCGATTGCCAGAAATGGGGTCAGGGTGGAATTTTTATTTTCCCAGTTCAATCAAAAGCTTGCTGGGTTTTTTTATTTTTCGCCTCCCTCTGGATTATTAAAGACAATGTAATTTGCATGTGGAAATCTTTCACTACATTTTTGTTATCTTTCATAAGATTATTATGTCTCATGTCTCATGTCTCTGATTGGGAGGGGGGGGGGGAATCTCTCATGGCCACTCAACTGACAGGTATTGCACAGTACCATGATGGGACATAATGGTTTGAAATGCAAAAAGTGTTCCTTTTATACCAGGCCCAAAGCCTGGGAGCTAGATTTCTTACCTCAGTCTTGGGTGAGGGTAAATGTTTAGCTGAATGAAAGACATAAGCAGCCAAGTACAACAAACTTATTGTTGTTAAAACTTATGCTTGTGAAGGTTCTCATTCATCCAGATCATGGTATATCTGTTATATTCAATTAGATCAACTGGACTTGAAGTTTAGTTCTTGAAGACTTTTCATCAGTCATCCAACTGGCTTTCTCAATTATCAATCAACCCTGCAGTCTTCAATACAAAAGTTGATCAAATAGAATCCATCATAACTCATGATCACATGTTGTTAAGAGACTTATAATTTGGAGTGGTTTTAGACACACATCCCTGCTCTAACCACAGCAAATTGTGGATTGGGTCATATGTTCAAGACTTATATTAGTTCTAACCTATGCTACTTTTGCCCATTGAAATCAATGGCATATATTAGTTTATCTCCTATATCTCATGATCACATGGTGCAAAAGACTTGTAATTTTGCAGGATTTCAGACACTTACCTCTGCTCTAATCACAGCAAGCTGTGAGTGGATTGGACCTCCGGTTCTGGACTTATAGTAGTCCCGTCATATCTGAAGATCACATAGTGTAATAGACTTATAATTTGGGGAGGATGTAGACACACATCCCTGCTCTAACCACAGCAAATTGTGAGTAGATTGTGTAAGACTCCTGTACTCACCTCTGACCACGGTCCTGCACTGCCGAGCGGATAGTTCCGGTCGCGGCAGAATGATGTGGAGGGGCCTTCATTACCCTTTCCACGTGGAGGATTTCTTGCTGCTAGTTCAGATTGCTCTCCTGTATCTGTTCTTCAGCTCCTTGTTATTTGTTTTAGCCTGCATATTGTTCCAGTTCAGTCTCTGTACTCCAGATCCTCAAGCCTGCATATTCATCCTGTTCAGTCTCTGAATCTCCATATGCAGTTAGCAAAGGCTGCTGGTATGGGGCATGTTTTGGTTATGGGGGATTTTAATTACACTGACATAGATTGGAATAAGGGAACTGCCTCAAAAGGTATAAAGTTCTTAATTTTCCTATATGAGCATTTTCTTTCACAGATGGTAGAAGTTCCTACTAGACAGAATGCGTTGTTGGATCTGATGAGATCTAATAACCCTGAGCTCATTTTGGAGATGAAGGTAATGGGAAGCTTATGGAATAGTGACCATGATATAGTGTCATTTAATATAGGTTGCAAAAAACAAAAGTGCACCGGGTTAACAAAAACTTTTAACTTTAGGAAAGCTAATTTTATGCTGTTAAAGGAAACATAATTGTTTCTAGGTAAAGATACAGAGCAGGTGTGGACCACTTTTAAAGGGATATTAAACTATTACTTTTCTAAATCTTAGGGAACAAGTATAAAAAAATTAGGTCCACTCCTGCATGGCTTAATGCTCAGGTAAAAAGGGAAATGGAAAAAAAAGGGAAATGGAAAAAAAGAAAAAGGCTTTTAAAATTTTGAAAACAGAGGGAGCAGAACAGGCTTACAGGGAGTACAAAAGCTGTAATAAAGAGTGCAAGAAAGCAATTAAAGTAGCTAAAATAGAAAATGAAATACAGATTGCCGAACAAAGCAAGTCCAACCCCAAAATGTTTTTTTTTAAAGTATATAAATGGTAAAAAGATGAGGAATGAGAATGTTAGACCATTAAATAATGGGGCTGAGGTGGTTGTAGAGGATGCCAAAAAGGCTAATCTGCTAAACCATTTTTTTACATCGGTTTTTACTGTTGAGAATCCTTGTCCTTACAGCAGGGATTGTAATAAAATGCAGGAAGGAAACAATTAGACAAAGTTAATATCAATAAAGCCCCAGGACCAGATGGATTGCACCCTCGGATTTTAAAAGAACTCAGTTCAGTTCTATCTAGACCACTATTTCTTTTCAGATTCACTTTGGTCTGGGAATGAGCCGCTGGATTGGAAAAAAGCCAATGTAATACCAATATACAAAAAAGGTAGTCGTTCACAGCCTGGTAATTATAGACCTGTAAGCCTAACATCAGTGGTAGGGAAGGTGCTGGAAACTTTGTTACGGGATCATATCCTTGACTTTGTCTCCAGAGCTCATCTTATTAGTAGTAGTCAGCATGGTTTTATGAGAAATAGATCATGCCAGGCAAATTTAATTGTTTTTTATGAAGAAGTGAGTAAGAAGTTAGATTCAGGCACAGCAGTGGATGTGGTATACTTGGATTTTGCGAAAGCTTTTGATTTTGCACAATCCCGGGCAGTGTGGCCAAAGCTCAAACACAGAGCACACTTAATCTGGTCACAAAAGGTGCTCAGGTGTTGTGTTGAGCCGCATTTCCAACACTGCCTCGGCTGTCCTGCGTAGAAACACAGGACACGGTCTTTCCCAATGTAAGCCGAATTGGGTATGTGCTGCTTTACATCATTTATTACATTTAATTTTATTTGGGTCCTATACCCACCATCCCAAATCCCCTTGATATCGTTAACTCTTTATAAATCATTTTTAACTTGGCCATACCACCCTAACCATTTCTTTATGTCCGAGACCAGGATTGACTCATTAAAGATCTTAACAGTGACCTTAGCCAACCCGGGCCTCAAAACATGAATTATTCTAAACATTTTCCACTTGTCTGGAAACAGCTTAGTTACTTTGAGAAACACATCTAAGCCCTTTGGCTTAAGAAAACTAATAATGAAGGTACCTGTCCTCATGCCTGATATTACTGCATTTAAGTCCTTTACCTTGAAACCAGCTCTTAGCAGACGATCCACCATCTCATCTCTGGAACATGGATTTTCCCCGATCCACTGGAGGTCCACCACATTCCTCCTGGACGTAGAAGCTGGGCCAGCTGATGTCTGAGGCATGAAAACAGAAACGTTAGTAGGAAGTATTTTACTTGGCCCCATGGCCGCTGCTGCATAAGACCTTGCCGACACAGACGGCACAGATACATTAGGGGCAAAGACCAATGACAGGACAACAGACACTGGCTATGGGGAGGGAGGGACCCCTAGACTGCCACATTCAGAGCCCCTCACCTCCTTGGCAACCTCCTTTGCAGTGGGCGCTACTCCCACACATGTGCCATCGGCCTCCGAGTTTTTCCCAATAGCTTCCGACTTGGCGCACACTTCCGGGTTTTGGGATGCGGCAACCTCCGATGATGTGGATGGCCCAGCAGCCTCCTCTCCTGACTCCTCTGACATGTCCCCCTCGCAAGCCAATTCCCCCGTCATTTCGGGTCTCTCACCCCCGACAATGGGAGATTCAGGCTCCGGGTCATTCACATACATGTAGCAAACTTTCGTAATTCCCTTTCTGTTCCGGTTTCTTTTTTTCTTCTTCATTTTTTCTTCCAGATATGCCTGGTCAGCCGCTGGTAACGCGGATGATGAGAATGACATGGACTCTATCGAAAAGCCGGGTGAGTTTTTAATCTCTTGTATTGCCTTTAGCATTCCACATGGGCCTGTAGACTGGGTACCCTCCCATTCCTATGAGAACACCTGCCTCTGAGCTGGATGAATCATGGGGGACTCCACCACTGCCACTGATGGGCTCACCTTCTCACGGTCTTTAGATGTACTTGGAACGGGGACCTCCACTGATGCTGAGTGAGCCTCTGGTACTTCATGGTTTGCACAGACATCAGCCACCTCTGCCACCGGCGACTGGTCTACCTTCATACCGGAGACACTCCCTACATGTTCCTCCTTAGCCAACTCCCCCGACTCTTCCACAACAATTACATTAGGCCCATCTACCACTGCCACTGGCTCGGGGCCTACAAACATGTGCTCTGCCTTACTCACTTTGGCGTCTGAGGTTTGGGAGCTCACCAGCTTTTCATCCAGCTTATCCAACACCACAAGTGGTGTTCTCCGCAGGGACGGGGCCTCTCCCAAAGCACCCAGGAAGGTACATATTTCCTGGATCTCACCCTCTAAGCCTCTGAGCTCATCCTCCATGTCTAGGATTTGTTCCTTCAGCGGCCCGCGGCTGAGGGAATTACTGAGGCTGCATCTTTCTCTCCTTTTCTTTAAATTTCTTTTCAAGGTGTTCTTTAGGCTCTCCAGGTCCAACAGGCACCTTACCCAGAAAATAAGTAGGTCTCGGAACCCCATCTCCCCGGGCCCAAGTTGGTAGTCCGCCTGGGGAGAGAGGGGCCTGCAGTAGGATCCATGGCCTAAAAGGCCCGGTAAGTATTATTTTGGGCCTGCCTGGGAGTAGGATAAGCCCAGGCAGGCAAATGTTATCTGAGTCGGATAACACAAGGCTCATACAATAGGCAAAACCAAAAGCACTTGGGAGCTCTCTCTTTAACGTCCAGCAAGCTCGATGCCAAGATCCAACTACGAGCTTTTTAACTGCAGCAACTTTAATATACGCTGCTGGAGATTTTGTTTATTTAGAAGACAAGATGATAATGAAGACAATGAGACGATGAGATGATGAAGAGTAGGAGTTCTGTCTTTATGAACAAGCTGTTTGAACTGGTGGAGTTGGGATCAAGATGGAACGAGAACATAATAGGAAACTTAAAGAAATGGACATAAGATATTTATGAAACAAAAGACCAAATTATGATAAGACAGAGAACTGGATAGGGCATGTGACAAGCTGCCAGGGACCTGAAAAATGTTGGTATGAAGATATGGATTGGAAAATTAAACCGGAAAAAGAGGTGACACAACGCAAACATGGACTAAATAAACTAACTTTTTTAGACGAATTAGGGAGATATAGCTCTACACAGTAGGCAAGGTTTATATATCTTACGAAGATAACTATACGTCTCACAAAGACAAACCTATTTATTTTACTTTTAATATTAACCTAAACATAGCTTATCTTATAATAATAAAATGGCACCACACAGTAGGCAATAGAGAATATCTTATAAAGAAAGTAAATTTCTTTCATAATGAAATAGATCAAACTTTCAACATTATACACAGTATACCTAACATGAACATCTTACCCACAGGATAATCCCAACGAGGAGAGGAAACATGATACTTCCTAACTAAGAAACACAAGGAACAAAATATTTTAAAAGGGAAGGGCAATTTTGCAAGGGGAAAAATAAAAAAAAAAATATTATTCACAACTTGTCATATAACAATAGTTCAGACATTAACAATATAACCATTACATTCCTAGCTATTTCAGGTCAAGCCTGTAAGCTACTGTTAGGATTGCACTTATGCATTGCACCTGAATCAACATGGGCAATGCACAAGATGTGCAATAGTGCAGGAAATGTCACTAATGGGGAAAAACTGAGCGACCAAGCCAGGGATAAATGAACAAGACAATTTATAACGAATGCAAGGATATAAATGATTATAAAGCAGATGTAGACATTCACTTCATGCACTACAACATGCATACATACGAAAAGGAACGCAGGACAAAAACATAGGAGATAACCAAAAACAGGACTGGAAAACACGGATGCTGACTCCGGCTGGAAGGGCTAGGGCACAGGATATGGAAGTACAATGACCTAGCACTGAGGCAATGGTCGTGCTGGCCTTAAATGCAGACCTGGAAGGTCAGGTGACCGATCTCCTCCCAGCAACAGTCTGCAACACACCCAGTTCCTGAGGCAGAGAGCCCTCTGCTGGTGGAAAAGAGGAAGTTCACGTAGGCGACTCAAAGTCAGTAGCAGATCGTGACAGCTACTCTCTTAAAACAGTACGAGCCTTAACCTAAATAAATATGGCCTTAGGGAAAAAAAGGTAGGTGATACAGAGTATGACTTTTTACCAGAGAGCATCAGGGATCCTCAAGGAGGCTCTATATACATGCCCCTCCATAGAGATGTCCACCACCTTTCCTCCATCCTTGGCCTCTCAAGACCCTTCACCTTCCAAAGTTCATGCAGCATGTCGTGCACCACCACTTTCTGCCTAATGCTTACCTGACACCGTGCATTCCACGTGTAATAACTATCACACTAACTATGTAAAACGTGCTCAAAGCAAACCCACTATGCCTACTGGACACCCCGTATACACTCTCCTGGTACGACATACCTGAGAGACAAGGTGTAATTCTCAGCTTACTGGACACCAGTTTGTAAACCTGGCCGTTAAAAGGACACTGAAGTAGAAAATGGTAGATGGTCTCCTGGTTTTCCACGCACTCCTCCCTAAGGCAATCTCGGTCATTGGAGTTCTGATACTTCAGATTACCTCTCACGTAGAGTCTCCCATGAAAAGAGCACCAAGCGACGTCTCTAAACTTCGGGGGTACCCTTCCGGGAAGAAGCTAAAGAGAGCCCTATGCTCATAATGTCGCTTGGACAGTCCCTCAAGGCAAGTGGTCACAGAAGTAGGAATCCAAGACCCTCCTGGGCAGGAGGAGGTTTAAGATATTATAATTAATAAAGGTGTTTGCAAAAAACACACGGGGTTTATCATAGATAAACCCCCCTCCTGCCTTCGGAGGTAGGTAACATTCATTTTGACGAAATTGAGTCTGTTCCCCCAGAGCATCTGGAAGAACAGACCATTAATCCTTGTAAAGAACCTCTCTAGCAACAGGCACACCACACTAATACACAGAATCAACGGGACCAGGAAGGTTTTGATCAGTGAAACCCTTTCCTCTAGGGTGTATGATCTCCCCTTCCACTGACTTACTCTGGTTGATGCGATCTCCGACCTAGCCCCCCAATTTAGCTCGACACAATCGCCCTGGTGAATTGGATCCCTAGAACCTTAATTTCAGGTAAGGTGGGGAAAATGTCCAGGAGGGGAAAGGCCGTCTGGCCTTCCTTCCCCATCCAGAAAGCCTTGTACTTGCTCTGGTTAATCAGGGAACCTGATGCTGCAGAATAGACTTGCAGCATGTCTGCCACCTCTTGGGCCTCAGCAGGGCTGGAAACCACAAGGATGACATCATCCGGCAGTAACCCTTAGGGCTTTCCCAGGCACCGGGGGAACCCCTGCCAACCTCCCGCCATCAAACCTCTTCAGAAGAGGATCTATGACAAAGACGTATAACAAGGGGCTCAGAGGACATCCCTGCCTGACACCCGAGGCCCCCCTAAAGGGTTTCCCCAATCAACCGTTCACAAGGCGGAGGCTCACTGCCCCACGTACAATACTCGTAGCCAATTAATGAAGCATCCCAGGACACCGTATCTAGCCAGGACACTCCACAAGTACTCATGGTTCACCCGAACAAAAGCTTTCGATTGGATCAAAGACAGGAGAGACTTCCCCCACTCGTTAGCCCTGCATCGCGAAATAGCCTCCCGGACCTCTAACGCAGCAGTGAAAGTGGTTCTACCTTTCACTGTGCAGTGCTGCGAGGGAGAAAGCACTCGGTGTGCCACCTCAAACAGGCGATTGAAAATAATCTTTGCCAGAATCTTTCTATCGGTATTGAGAAGGGCTATGGGGCGCCAATTCTCAATCCTAGAAGGATCCAACCCTTTTGACAACAACACCAGAGCAGAACACCTCATGGAGTAAGGAAGAAGATGCTTCTGGAGGGAGTCTGTAAACACTTCCACGAGGTTAGGGGCCAAGACATCGCAAAAAGTATTGTAGAACTCGGCCGTAAGCCCATCGGGTCCAGGCGATTTCTTAGACTTTCTATCACTGCCACAATCTCCTCTACCCTGATGCCTGCCTCCAAGATGTCCCAAGGACTGCTCACATCCGTCAGGACCGGGGTTCCTTTAGAAAGCTTTCCATGTCACCCCGGTCGAGCTGCTTTCCTCCTAAGAGATCAGTATAGAAATCTGTAACAACTGACAAGATGCTCTGGGGAGTACTCTCCAGGACACCGTCCTTGTTCCACATACCACTAACCGTCCTGCGGGCGACTAACTCCTTGCAGTTCTGATAGGGGTCGGGCGAGTGGTAATCCCTCTCAAAAGACAAGGACTTCAACCGATCATACTGATAGTCTCTTATGAGAAATTTAACTCTAGCAATCTCCCCATGATCACCATGACCAGAGAACAACCTGTCAAGCTTCCTCTTCAGAACCTGGTAAGTGAGATAATTACCAACGGATCTTTTCACTCCAATGCTTCGAAAGAGCGATGCGGTCCTCCGTTTGGTCACCTCCCACCACTCCACCTTATCTCGACAGACGTCCCGGAGGGTCTCCTGGTCCTGAAAGAAAGCCAGAAAAGATTGCTTTATACACTCCTCTCCGAGAAGGGACAAATTAAGTTGCCTGAAGCCTCTGCCCCTCGGAGGGGTCTCCGGGACATTCAAAGACACAATAATCATACAGTGGTCAGAGAATTCTACCGGCCTAACCTCGAGAGGCAGACAGTCAGAATTCCCCTTAACAAAAAACCTAACTATCGTCAACCTACAACTACCTCGATAATAAGTGTAACCCATGTGGTCCGGGGAATGCCGAACGTGGACATCCACCAGACCCGCCTCACTTACTACACTATTCAAAAAGACGCTGTCATACCTTAGGCGCCCAGCCGAGCCTCCCTTGTCTTTCGGCCTAGTGATGGTGTTGAAATCACCACCAAACATCACCGGCTGGGCAGTAAAAAGAAAAGGCTTAATCCTGCTAATGAGTTCCTTCCTTCCCCATTTTGTCTGAGGGGCATAGATATTGATTAGCCTATAAGGGGAACCCCTCAGCAGGACGTCAAGGGCAATGCAACGCCCCAACTCTAACTCAATCCCCCGTTTGACTATCACCCATCCTGTTTTAAAAAGAACAGCCACTCCGCCGTAAGACTCAGCCGCAAGAGACCAAAAGGAAGGGCCACAATGCCACTTCCTTTTACTGAGATGAATATCGGCCAGAGTGCCTAGCCTGGTCTCTTGCAAAAAGAAAACGTCCGCATCTATAGTTTGGAGCAAAAATAAGGCCATACTACCTGCTCTTACGGACTTCATGCTGGTCACTTTCCCCCTTGACCTGCCTCTCCTCATTATCAGAACCCACCTGCTTTGCCGAAAGGTGGGTCTCTGCCTCCTTCGCACTGATCTCAATCAGGGGCGTGTCCTCCCCGTCAGAGGTCTCATCTGAGCTGGAGGAGGAATCCGATGACAAATTTGTCTTCCTTTGGCATGACCTCCAGGCACCCCGCTCCCTCTGACAGGGAGGACCGGCAACCGGGACCACCTCCACTCCTCCTTCCGGCCCCTCAGACTCTAAGACAGAAAACACATTTTTAGTTTCTACAACCGATGCTTTTCTTTCTAATTGTTTACTATTTTCCCTTCCTACTACTGTCCACTCGTCCCCTGACCACTTTTTATTTGGGGAGTGGTCTCTGGACCGGGGAGCTGGGGCTTGGCTCTGGCCACTAGAGGGGGAAGATGGGGGGCCCTTAGACACAGCACCACCTTTATCCTTTCTTGCATGCTTGTTTTTTTTTGGAGGCTTGGGAGGTTTTACAGGGGCTGAGTGGTTAACGACTTTGGGAATCCTAGGGGGCTTGGGATCAATAGATGTAGTGAGTTGAGCAGGGGAAGGGGGGACCAGACAAGGGGTGGGACTGAGGAGGAGACTGAGATGGGGGAAAGGAGGATGACCAGGAGGCCCCGGAGGGGTCGAGGGATCCTCTTTCTCAAAAGGGGGTTCAAACTCCCTCTGAAATGCCTTCTCTCTTTGCTGCCATGCCTCTGGACACACACTCTAAGAGTGCCCGGCACCACCACAAAGGTTACAGCAGATCTTATTTTTGCATTCATTTGCTGTGTGGCCAAAGCTCAGACAGAGGGCATACTTGATCTTATCACAAAAACTGCTCATGTTCCTTGTCGAGCCGCATCACCAGCACTGCCTCGGCTGACCAGCGTAAAAACAGAGGACCCTGTCTTTACCAATGAACGCCGAGTTAGGTTTATGCTGGCGGGCATGATTGATGATATTAGGTTTAATCTGGGTCTTACACCCGATATCCCATATTCATTTCCTATCCATTACTTTAGTTAAGTCGCCTTTTACTACCCCATACCTGCCAAGCCGTCTTTTGAGGTCCGCCACTGGTATCGATTCGTTTAAAACTTTGAGTGGTCAGACCTGGTCTTGAGACCGGGGTCACTTTAAATTTCCTCCAAGACCCGGGAAATAGTTGGACTATTCCGAAAAAAATGTCTAAACATTGGGGGGTAAGAAAACTTAATATGAATTGACCCTGTTTCAAACCAGAGATTAAAGCATAGATATCAGTCGCTTTTAAACCTGCCCTCAGCAGCTTGTCAATCAAGTTGTCACGGGTGTAGCGGCCCTCTCCGGTCCACTCCAACTTCACCACGTTCCGCAGCTGCTGCATATGAAGTCGCTGGCTTTTGCACTGACACAACAGGAGGAGACACAGACGGTACAGGGACACTAGGATTGGAGACCTTGATACATTAGGGGGGGTGACACCGGCCATGGGAATGTGGGGATAGGTGGTATCGCGGAATCCCCAACCACTCCGGGACCCCCGCTTCACTCCCAGGCTCCGTCTCCATTTACGGCTCGGCCATGACAACTTACGGCTGTTCTCGATCTCTTTCCTCCGGCAATATGGCCGCCGCTATTGCTGCCATGTGGCTCTCCTCAGCGCTGGGCACCCTTCTCGTCTCTCGGGCAACGCCATCCGCATCTCCCGCTACCTTGAGCCTCTCACATCCCTCAGTAACGGGAGACTACGATACGTACACCAACTTGACTGTTTTAACTTGCTTTTTGTTCCTCCTCTTCTTTTTCCCCATCCTATCTTCCAGGTACTCCGCATAGGATGAGGAAAATACCAGGTTTTGCATGTTTGGTACCGGGGACTCAAGTGTCTTAATTGCCTTCAGAAGACCAACTTGAGCCCCAGGATCGGGTGTATTACCCCATTCCTCCCGGCTTACCTGACCCGGCTGGATGTCGTTGGCCGAGTCCACCACTGTCACTGGCGGATCCGATCCCGGCCCTCCGGGACAGGCTGCAGGGAGACCTCTGATAGTGGGAGACAAGCCAGCAGGAGATGACGCCTCAAAGGGAGATGGCACACCAGCAGGAGAAGGTACATCGGCTGTGGAAGATAAGACAACACTGGGCTCGGCCTCCTCTGCCATACATATTTACCTACCTGACATATTTGCACTTTGCACATTAACATAAGCAGGCCCACTCACCTCTGCCACCAGTGGTCCCCCCTCAGCACACTGCGACTCCGGGACTTGGCTAGGCCCACTCACCTCTGCCACTGGTGAAGGGCCCACCACTGGTTTTACACGCTCCTTGGCTTCGGGGGGACAGGACCCGCTCGGATCTCCTCTCTCCAAGCGCTCAACCACCACCACAGCCTTCTCCTTCAGGGAAGGGGATTCCCTCAGTGCCCCCAGAATGCTCCTTATCTCCGCAACCTCTTCCTTCAGGATTTGAAGCTCCTCTTCTAAGCCTGCCACTTGCTGTCAAAGAGGGCCTCGACTCAGGGAGTTAGACCTGCTGCACTTGTCTTGCGTTTTTTTCCGGGCCGCTTTACGAGCTTTGAGGTCCGCCAGTCTCTGTACCTTAAAGACAAGGTACTCCTGGAACCCCATCTCCCCGGGCACAGGTTGGTAAGCCGCCCTGGGGAGAGAGGGGCCCGACGTAGGCTCCATGGCCTAGAAGGCCAGAAGGCCCGGTAAGTATCTTTTAAAGCCTGTCTGGGAGTAGGATGAGCCCAGACAGGCAGATGTTATCTGAGGCAGGTAACACAGGCTAGGTAAACAAAACACACCAAGAGCTCCTCCAGACACAACCTGCCAGCTCGATCCCAAGATCCAACTACGAGCTTTTTAACTGCAGCAACCTTAATATACGCTAATAGAGCTTGAAATATTTTTATTAAGTACAAGCTACAATTTAAATAACAAACAATAACAAAAACAATAAATTATCTCACTTTTGTAACAGAAAACAAGTTTTCTTAGACAACAATAAGTTTTATCTATATCACCACCGGCATAAAACAAAAACAAGTTACTTCACTTTAAAACAAACATAAATCTAGTTTATAGCACTTGGTAAAGTCAACAAAAATTAAGTTTATATCACTTAGAAAACAACAACCTAGGTTTTATGTTATAACACTTTTTCCTTATATACGCTATCTCATAACGTCTGACTATTTTTATTTTAAATAAACACAAATCAGATTTAAACGGAAAAACAGGATACTTCTCCTATAACTAAACAACTTAAATTAAACTTTGAATAATACTTCTTAATCACATTACTGAAAGAAAAAAAGAAGTATATTTTTGGCAATGATGTTTTTTGATACGATGATGATGAGTAGACTTGAAAAACGTGACACATACTGCTAGACAGACATACTGGTGGAGCTGGATGAAAAATTCATGAACTGACTGAAAATAATTGGAATCTAGACAAGAAGAGAAAAAGATTATTAGTTATTTTTATTTCCTTTGGCTGGATGCTTTATTACCTGGATGGTGGACTAGAGAGAGACGTATGGGAGACAAGCTGCTGAAGGCTTTGGGGTATTTGATGAGGGAGAAAAAAAAAGAGAAGAGATTTAGGAACAATTCCTACGACTCACAAATCACTTAACACAGTTCTTTAATACTAAAGACTACACAGTAGACATAACTTTAATCCTATCATGTTTACTCTACATAGTAGATATAAATATCATCATCCTATAAAGATCATAAATAGAGAGGGGTAGAGAAAAAAAACTAGATATTTACTTTACATAGTAGGTATAAATATTGTCATCTTATAAAGATTATATATAGGAAGGAGAGGGGGGGGGGAAACAAAAAAAACTACATCCTACACAGTAGACATAATTTTTCACACAATAAATATGCATAGTATATTACCTGACGAGAAGAGGCACAAAAAAGGAAAAAACCTCAAAAAAAAAAATCATTATGATGGTCATATAGTACCAAATTGCATAACAGAATAGTACCCATAGTTGGTACTTTTTAATCAACACAATACAAAACAATTCCTATTAACTTTTTAGTCAAGCAGTAAGATACTCACTATATGAGCCTTCCCCTAAAAACAATTTTGACCTTGGGAAAAAGGAAGGTGTAAATAGAAAAGACTAACCACCAGAAAGCATCAGGGATCTTCAAGGAGGCTCTATATACATGCCCCTCCATAGAGATGCCCACCTCCTCTCCTCCATCCTTTGCTTCTCAAGACCCTTCACCTTCCAAAGTTCATGCAGGATATCATGCACCACCACCTCACAGGAAAGGACTTTCTGCCTAATGCTTACTTGACACTGTGCATTCCACGTGTAATATCTAACTATCATGCTAACTAGGTAAAACATGCTCAAAGCAAACCCGCGCGGTGCCTACTGGACACCCCATATACCCACTCCTGGTATGACATACCTGAGAGAGAAGGTGTAATTCCTAGCTTGCTGGACACCAGTTTATAAACCTCTACGTTGAAAGGACACTGAAGTAGAAAGTGGTCCATGGTCTCCTGGTTTCCCATGCACTCCTCCCTTGGGCAGTCTCGGTCATTGGAGTTCTGATACTTCAGATTACCTCTTACGTAGAGTTTCCCGTGAAAGGTGCGCCAATCAATGTCCCTAAACTTCGGGGGGACCCTACGGGAAGAAACTAAAGAGAGCCTTATGCTCATAATGTCGCTTGGACAGTCTCTCAAGGCAAGTGGCCCACAGAAATAGGAAGCCAAGACCCTCTGATCGATGGCCCTCCTGCTAGAGGATCTGACCTCCTCCACTCCTATGTTCCACTTTCGCACCCCCTTCAGAACCAGTGTCAAGTAAGGCGGGAGAGGGCCATGGGGAACCTGCATACTCTTTACACAGCCACCAATTACACAGTCCTTCAGGAAAGGGTCAACCCAGATTCTGAAAATCTCCACCCACAAAGGAGGCGTCTCCAGGAGGAGGTTCGAGATGTGTAAAAAACACTACGAGGTTTATCATAGATAAACCCCCTTCCTGCCTTCGAAGGTAGTTAACATTCCTTTTGACAAGATTGAGTCTGTTCCCCCAGAGCATCTGGAAGAACAGACCATTAATCCTTGTATAGAACTTCTCTGGCAAAAGGCACACCACACTTACATACAGAAATAATTGGACCAGAAAGATTTTGATCAGCAAAACCCTTTCCTCTAGGGTGTAAGATTTCCCCTTCCATTGACCTACTCTGGCAGATGTGAGCTCCAACCTAGCCCCCCAATTTAGCTTGGCACGATCGCCCTGGCCGAATTGGATCCCTAGAACCTTGATTTCATGTGAGGGTCTGGGAGGTGAAAGGCTGGCTGGCCTTGCCTCCCCATCCAGAAAGCCTTGCACTTGCTCTGATTAATCAGGGAACCTGAGGCTGCAGAATAGTCTTGCAGCGCATCAGCCACCTCTTGGGCCTCAGGAGGGCTGGAAACTACAAGGGTGACATCATCCGCATAGGCAGTAACCCTCAGGGCTTTCCCGGGCACCAGGGGAACCCCCGCCAACCTCCCGCCATCAAACCTCTTCAGAAGAGGATCTATGGCAAAGACGTATAGCAAGGGGCTCAAGGGACATCCCTGCCTGACACCCAAGGCCACCCTAAAGGGTTTCCTCAACCAACCGTTCACAAGGGGAGGCTAACTGCCCCCGCATACAATACCCGTAGCCAATTGATGAATGCCCCGGGACACAGTATCTAGCCAGGACACTCCACAAGTACTCATGATTTACCCGATCAAAAGCCTTCGATTGATCCAAAGACAGGAGATACTTTCCCCACTCGTTAGCCCTGCAGCGCGAAAGAGCCTCTCGGACCTCTAATGCAGCGGTGAAAGTGGTTCTACCTTTCACCATGCAGTGCTGCGAGGGAGAAAGCACTCGATGTGCCACCTCAAACAGGCGATTGAATAGAATCTTTGCCAGAATCTTTCTATCGGTATTGAGAAGGGCTATGGGATGCCAATTCTCAACCCTAGAAGGATCCAACCCTTTCGACAACAACACCAGAGCAGAACACCTCATGGAGTAAGGAAGAAGACCCTTCTGGAGGGAGTCTGTAAACACTTCCACAAGGTTAGGGGCTAAGACATCGCAAAAAGTCTTGTAGAACTCGGCCGTGAGCCCATCGGGTCCAGGCGATTTCTTAGACACAAGACTTTCTATCGCTGCCACAACCTCCTCTACCCTAATGTTTGTATCCAGAATGTCCCAAGGAATGCTCACATCCATCAGGACCGGGGTTTCCCTTAGAAAGCTTTCCATGTCGCCCCGGTCGAGCTGCTTCTCTCCTAAGAGATCAGTATAGAAATCCGTGACAACTGACCAGATGCCCTGGGAAGTACTCTCCAGGACACCGTCCTTGTTCCGCAGTCCGCTAATCGTCCTGCAGGCGACTGACCTTGCAGTTCTGATAGGGGTCGGGTGAGTGGTGTACTCGGTAATCCCTCTCAAAAGACAAGGACTTCAGCCGATCATACTGATAGTCTCTCATGAGGAATTTAACTCAAGCAATCTCCCCATGATCGCCATGACCAGAGACTAACCTGTCCAGCTTCCTCTTTAGGTCTTGGTAGTGGAGATAGCTACCCATGGATCTTCTTACTCCTATGCTTTGAAAGAGTGATGCGGTCCTCCGTTTGGTCATCTCCCACCACTCCACCTTATTGTGCCAGACATCCCGGAGGGTCTCCTGGTCCTAAAAGAAAGCCAGAAAAGATTGCTTTTACACTCCTCTCCGAGAAGGGCCGAATTAAGGCGTCAGAAGCCTCTGCCTCTCGGAGGGGTCTCCGGGACATTCAAAGACACAATAATCATACAGTGGTCAGAGAATTCTACTGGCCTAAACCTCGAGAGGCAGACAGTCAGAATTCCCTTTTTAAAAAGACTATCTATCCTCGACCTATAACTACCTCGATAATAAGTGTAACCGGTGAGGTTTGGGGAATGCCGAACGTGGACATCCACCAGACCCGCCTCAATAACTACGCTATTCAAAAAGACACTGTCATACCCTAGACACCGAGCCGAGCCTCCCCTGTCCTTCGGCCTAGTGATGGTGTTGAAAACACCACCGGCTGAGCGGTAAAAAGCTTGATCCTGCTGATGAGTTCTTTCCTTCGCCACTTTGTCTGGGGGGCATAGATATTAATTAGCCTAAAAAGAGAACCCTTCAGCAGGACGTCAAGGACCATACAACACCCCAACTCTAACTCAATTACCCGTTTAATTATTACCCGTCCTGTTTTAAAAAGAACAACCACTCCGCCGTAAGGCTCAGCTGCAAGAGACCAAAAGGAAGTGCCACAATGCCACTTCCTTTTAATGAGATGAATATCGGCTAGATTGCCTAGCCTGGTCTCTTGCAAAAAGAAAATGTCCACATCTATAGTTTGGAGCAAAAATATGTCCATACTACCTGCTTAGACTTAGGGGCATATTTATAAAGAATCGATAATATCGCAAAAAAATTACCGCCGCACATCGCGGCCGCGAAAATAGCGCTATCGCCATATTTATAACAGCGAGCGCTATTCCCGCGATACCTATCGCGGCCGCGATGTGCTGCGGTAATTTTAAGCCCCTTCGCGGCGATACTGTATAGTATCGCCGCGAAGGGACTTAAAATCCCTTCCCGACGCCGCCGCTAAGGGGGCGGGGCATACACCCACCCCGCCCACACCCGCCGCCGCTTCCCAGCAGCCCCTCCCAACCCGTTCCCCGTTCGCGGCAATCTCGGAACGGGAGGCTAGGAGGGGCTGCCGGGAAGGGGCCGCAGCAGGTGGTCGCGACCACCCGCCGCGCACCCCCTCCCCGGCAACCCCTCCAAGCCCCCCGCCCCGGCCGCTCCCGGGGAGGGGACGGGAGGGAGCCGCTGGGGGGGTGGAGGCTCCCTCCAGCGGGGCCCTGAGAAGGGCCTTTTGGGGCTTAGGGGGTCCCGCAGCTCGAACCGGGACCCCCCTCCCCGGCCCTTACAAGGGCCCTTGCGGCACTGACAAGTGCCTTTGGCGGGGGTCCCGCAGCTGAAACCGGGACCCCCAGTGCGGCTCTTAAAAGAGCCCTTGGGCGACGTCTTCTTTCTTCCAGTCCCGGCGACACCAGCTCCGCCGAGGCCGCCGACCCCCGAGAGGTACCCCTGCGGCCGCCAGGGGTACCCCCGGCGGGCGCCGGCGACCTCAACGAGGCCGATGTTGCCGGCGTCTTGATCCGACGCGACGTCTTCGGGCTGGCGACACCAACCCCACTCTGCGGCCGCCAGTGAGCCTGCTGGCACCGCCGGCCTCAGCGGAGCCGATGTTGCCAGCCGCTTCTTTCTTCTTTCTTCAGCCATCTACTGCGATGGCATCTAAGTTCCGCGGCGGAAAGCTCCTCTTTATATAGGTTTGCAGAAATCCATAATCCGTTTCTGATTGGTCAATTTTTTAATACTTGCTTTACATTAACCAATCAGATTTCTGGAAAGTTCTGAAATCTGATTGGTTAATGTAAAGCAAGTATTAAAAATTGACCAATCAGAAACGGATTATGGATTTCTGCAAACCTATATAAAGAGGAGCTTTCCGCCGAGGAACTCAGATGCCATCGCAGTAGATGGCTGAAGAAAGAAGAAAGAAGCGGCTGGCAACATCGGCTCCGCTGAGGCCGGCGGTGCCAGCGGGCTCACTGGCGGCCGCAGTGAGTCTGCCTGGCATCGGCGACCTGAGTGGGGTTGGTGTCGCCAGCCCGAAGACGTCGCCCAAGGGCTCTTTTAAGAGCCGCACTGGGGGTCCCGGTTCGAGCTGCGGGACCCCCGCCAAAGGCACTTATTAGTGCCGCAAGGGCACTTGTAAGTGCCGCAAGGGCCCTTACAAGGGCCGGGGAGGGGGTCCTGTTTCGAGCTGCGGGACCCCTAAGCCCCAAAGGGCTCTTGTAAGAGCCACAAGGGCACTTGTCAGTGCCGCAAGGGCCCTTATAAGGGCCGGGGAGGGGGGTCCCGGTTCGAGCTGCGGGACCCCTTAAGCCCCAAAAGGCTCTTGTCAGAGCCGCAAGGGCACTTGTAAGTGCCGCAAGGGCCCTTATAAGGGCCGGGGAGGGGGGGTCCCGGTTCGAGCTGCGGGACCCCCTAAGCCCCAAAAGGCCCTTCTCAGGGCCCCGCTGGAGGGAGCCTCCACCCCCCCAGCGGCTCCCTCCCGTCCCCTCCCCGGGAGCGGCCGGGGCGGGGGGCTTGGAGGGGTTGCCGGGGAGGGGGTGCGTGGCGGGTGGTCGCGACCACCTGCTGCGGCCCCTTCCCGGCAGCCCCTCCTAGCCTCCCGTCCCGAGATTGCCGCGAACGGGGAACGGGCTGGGAGGGGCTGCTGAGAAGTGGCGGCGGCGGCGGGTGGTCGCCGCTGCCGCCGCGGGGTGTGTGGGCGGGGTGGGCGTGTCTCCCTGGGCGGGTGCGACCACCCGCCGCGGGTTGCCTGCCCATCCCCGCCGCGGGAGGTTAGTATCGGCTGACTTCGCCTCCTTCAAGGTGGCGAAGTAAAACAGCCGATACTAGCCGAGCGAAACCAGTACCGCCGCTTTATAAATAGAAGCGGCGGTAACAGGTAAGTATCGGCGCGAAAGGTTAACGCTTCGTTAACTTTTCGCGGCCGTTTTCGGACCTTTATAAATCGCGGTAAACGCGATTTATGCGTTAATGTCTGCGAAAACGGCCGCGAAAAGTTAACGAACCTTTATAAATATGCCCCTTAGACTTCATGCTGGCAACGTTATTTGAAGCACAGCGAAGATTCGGAGGGGGGCCAGCCATTTCCAAGATGTTTGAGGAGGGGGAAGTTTTCACTTATCCCACTTGAATCAATGTTTGAGGAGGGGGAAGTTTTCACTTATCCCACTTGAATCACCTCTCCTCATCACTAGACCCTGTCCTCTTCGCTGATAGCCCAGAGGGCAGAGTCTCCGCTTCCTCCAAACCGATATCTACGAGGACAGGACCCTCGTCTTCTGAGGTCTCATCCAAGCTTGAGGAAGAAGAGGGGCCCTGTGGGACTCCAGCCCTCTTCCTTTGGTGAAAGGTCCTCTCGCCTCGCTCCCTCGGATCGGAGGGTCCTGCCCCCGCCAGTTCCACTGCAGGATCCACCAGGACTTCATAGGGATTTTTCCCTGCAATGGATTCCCTCTGTACCATCTGAGTTGCCTGTTTACCCTTTGCTTTACCTGCCACCTTCCATTCTCCCCCCTCGTCCTGTTTCTTTGACCCTGGGGTCTTCCTGGACCTAGGGGCTGGGACCGGGCAATGGGGAGGTACAACTACCGGGGCTACCATCGTGGGGCCTGGTGTTTTCTTCATGGGTTTTGGTGGTCTAGGGGCATCTAGGGGGCCTGGGAGAAATAGAAGAGGGAATAACATCGGGTGATGACTGTTGGGAGGGAGGGGGCACAGGACGAGAAACAGGGATCGAAGCTGGGACTGGACCTGGGGGGGGTGTAGGGGTGGGCTTTCTTTTCTTTGAGACAGGAGGGCCTGTAGGACCCACCAGAACAGGCTTAGGGTGAGTGTCAGGTGGCCCCAACTCCCTCTGAAATTCCTGCACTATGTGCTGCCACGACTCTGGACACCCACTGTAAGTGTGCCCAGCACCACCGAACAGGTTGCAGCAAATTTTGTTTGTACAGTCTTTGGCAGTGTGGCCAAGGCTCAAGCAGAGAGCACATTTAGTTTGATCACAAAAGCCACTCATGTGCCTCATTGAGCCGCATCTCCGACATTGCCTTCGTGGACCCGAATAAAAACAAAGGACTCTGTCCTTTCCGATGAAAGCAGAATTCGGGATATGCTGACGTACATTATTTATCCTATTTATCTTTACTAAGGCATTCCACCCTCCATCCCATATACCCCTCGCATCATAATTCTTTACCAAATCAGATCTTAATACAACAAACCTCCCCAACCACCTCTTTAAGTCCGAGACCGGGATTGACTCGTTGAACACCTTTATGATCACACTAGCCAACCCCGGCCTCGAGACTGGAGTCACTTTAATATTCCTCCATTCCTCCGGAGAGGCCTGAACCACTCCAAAGAAGTTGTCCAAGCCCTGACAGTGAATTGGCCAGCTTATATACCAGATATGAGGGCGTAGATGTCCGATGCCCTGAATCCTGCCCCCAACAGCTTGTAAATTAACTCTTCCTGGGTGAAACGGCTCTCTCCAGTCCACCACATTCCTCCTCTGGCCTGCCCCTCAATTCCTGTTTGGAAAGAAACTAGAGACCGGGTTAGTTTTTTCTTTTTTGGCCGCTGAGGTAGCAGCCGCCATAGCGTAGGATAACGCTGGCCTAGCAGCGGACAATACAGGGGGAGACACAGACGTGACAGGGACAAGGGGATTGGAGACCTGAACAGACGAAACAATGGGAGGGGGAGACACTGGCCTTGGGGAGACGGGAGCCACCATGGTTGTCAATGCCACGGACACCTTGCTCCCGTTCTCCCGGGCAACTTTCAGGGCCTCACGCCAATTCAGCCTCCGGCTCTGCCCCTTGAACATCCGCAAGCTCTCCAACTCCTCCTTCCGACTTTCCAACTGTTGGCAAGATGGCCGACTTCCCTTCTTCCGGACATAATCCTTTGCTCGGCGCCTCCCCTTCGGACTGGGTGTCCGAGCCCTGGTCCTTCCTATCTCCATTCGCCTCTCCCGCCACCTCGGGCCTCTCACTTCCCTCGGTCGCAGGAGACTCGGACATGTATACCAAGTGAGTTACCATTTTCGGTTGCTTGGGTTTTCTTTTCTTTTTCCCTCCCTCCAGGTGATCAAGGTCTCCCATGGGCAGCGCCAATGACGAAAAGACCATATTCTGGAGGCTTGGGGCTGGGGACTCCAGGACTTGTATTGACTTTAGTAGGCCTGGCGAAGCTCCGGAATCCGGCGTTCGCCAAACGTCCTGGGTGCACTGATCCACGCCTCTGCCACTAATGGCTCTCGGCTTTCCCAAAGCCCACCCACCTGTTTTACACACACTTGGGCTTCGGGGGATTGAGGCTCGACCACGCCGACCATACCTTCCCGCTCTTGGCCCAGGTGATCGACCACCACCACCGCTTTCTCTTTCAGCGACAGGGCTTCCCTCAGCACCCCCAGGAAGGCATGGATATCCTCGATCTCCTCCACCAACACCTCCAGCTCTTCCTCGAGGTCTGCCACTTGCGGAGGGGGCCATGGCTCAGGGAATTGGCCCAGCTACACCGATCTTTACGCTTTTTAATCTTCTTTTTCAGGGCTGCCTTCACAGACTCCAGGTTGGACAGCCTCCGGATATGATAAATCAGGTAATCCTGAAAGCCCTATTTCCCCGGGCCAAGGATGGTGAGTAGCCTCAGGGAGAGAGGGGCCCGCTACAGGCCTCTTGACCTCGCCTGGACCTAGGATGAGTTCCAGGCGAGTCGGTTGTCCCTAGCTGGGTACTCAGTGCAAGCTCAAACAACACCACCTACTCAGCTCAATCCCAAGTTCCAACTACGAGCTTTTTAACTGCAGCAACTTTAATATACGTTATTGGAGCTGGAGATATTTTATTAAAAATCGAGCTACATAAAAGAAACAATTTCTAGTACAAAAACAATTTCTCCAGAATTCAAAAATCAAATACTTAATGTCAGAAAGCAATTTTTCACTACATACAAAAAAAACATACATGACTAATTCTATCTAGGGCCACACATAAAAAAGGAAAAAGGAAGTTACTGCACTTCTAAGATAAAACAAAAAAACAGCCTATAACTTATTTGCTCTCTAAGGGACTAAAAAACAACTCTATAACACATTCTAAAACTAAACAAGCTTGATTATTAAAGTCCCATACACAGGCTGAAAAGAAAAGAATAAGAAGTTGCTGCACTTCAAGCACAAAACAACATGGCTTGTGTAGAAAGGGATCAAGGGCGAAAAAAGAAGAAAGAAGAAGAAGAAAAACAGGAGTTTGCTTCACTCCGAGGACTTCAAGAGTTACTTCACTCTATAAAATCTGAACAATGAAAACATTATCACTACATTTATAAAACATAACTCAAATTCTCAAAAAAAAAAAGATCTAGATGATTTGCGAGTTACCAAACCAATCAACAGCAGCAGCAGGGTGACATGATGGTACAATGTTATAAGGCTTTGATGACCAGTTGGAAGAATGTGGTACCCTGAGGAGCAAGGATAATAAAATTACTCTTTTTCCAATATCACATTACCCACCTACCCAGCACTTGACCCTTTGGATTGGACCGGCAGGGACGTTAGGTTGCCCAGGCAGGATTTGCTGTTTCTGTGTATTGACATTTTGACCTTCATGATCTGTTTGAAAACCTTCCCTAAAAGAAGGTTTAACTACAGTTAAAATCTACACAGTAGAGATATAATGTATTCATAGAATCAATATTATTGCATATGGAAAAAAACACATGAAAAAACATGGAACATTAGCGTATATATAATATACAATACAATATACAATACAATATATGCAATATATATATAACAATTCATTCACACAGTGAGGAGAGACATGCACTCCTCATATACTCCTATTTAACCCCTTGACTCCTTGGGAGCTATCAACTCCCATAGCAAAAAAAATTAAAAAAAAATGGGGGAAGAGAAAAAACCTGGCCATAAAGATATAACATTCTTGACTTTACACTTTAGCCTGCATATATACCACAAACATACTAGATAGTAAAACCTTTAAAGGTCAAACTGCAAACTACTCGCTTAAAATATGTACAAGCCTTCCCATAAAAAATATGACTTAAGAAAACAGAAAGGTGAAATAGAAATTTAGACAAACCACCGGAAAAGCATCAGGGATCCTCAAGGAGGCTCTATGTACATGCCCCTCCATAGAGATGTCCACCTCCTTCCCTCCATCCTTTGCCTCTCAAGACCCTTCAACTTCCAAAGTTCATGCAGGATGTTGTGTACCACCACTTCACAGGGAAGGACTTTCTGCCTAATGCTTACCTAACACCATG
>CM033472.1:48634284-48859156 GCA_019447015.1 Hymenochirus boettgeri
AGACGGGAAGCCCGCGCGGGCCTTCGCGTGTCGGCAGGGTTACCGGTGGGGAAGATGGGTACCCCCCGCGGAGGGGGTTCGCCCTGTTGTCCGTGGCTCCGCGCGGGCCGGCGACCGGTCGGGAGGGGGGGGGCTCGCCGCCGCTTCCCTCGCCCTCCCGGGCCGGCCCGGCACCCGTCGCGGGTCTTTGAAACCGCCCGCGCCAGGCCTGTCGCGCTAGTTACCCCGAACGGCGCCCGCGGGTAGGGGGGACCCGGGGCGGCCGATCGAGGGAGGCCGAGGGGAGGCGGGGCAGCTCGCCCCGGGAGGGGCGCGGGGGCTGAAGGGCAGGGTGCGCCTCCCTGCCTTTTTTTCCCCCCCGCCGCCGCCCGGACCCGGGGCCAGCGCTGCCCCCCCCGCACCGCCTCCGTCCGCTCTCGCCGGCGGCGCTCCGGCCCCGGACTCCTCCCCGCAGCTTCGACGTTTTTTCCTCCTCGCTGGGTTGGGGCGCCCGACGGGGCAGGGGGTTGTGGTCCCTCCCCGCCGTCCTGCACGCCCGCGGCTCGGTCGGTGGGCCCGCGCGCTACCCGTCGCGCCGGCTGCTCTCCGTTATGATCCTTCCGCAGTTCCACCTACGAAACCTTGTACGACTTTACTTCCTCTAGATAGTCAAGTTTGATCGTCTTCTCGTCGCTCCGCCAGGGCCGTCGCCGACCCCCGGCGGGCCGATCCGAGGACCTCACTAAACCATCCAATCGGTATAGCGACGGGCGGTGTGTCAAAGAGGCAGGGACTTAATCAACGCGAAGCTTATGACCCCGCGCTTACTGGGAATTCCCTCGTTCTGGGAAATAATTGCATCCCCAGTCCCTATCACGAACGGGGTTCAGCGGGTTCCCCGCACCTGTCGCGAAGGGTAGACACACGCTGATCCGTTCATGTACGCGCGTGCAGCCCCGGACATCTAAGGGCATCACAGACCCTTTTATTGCTCTTGCCGTGTGGCTGAACGCCACTTGTCCCTCTAAGAATTGGACGCCGACCGCGGGGTTCGCGTACTAGTTAGGCATGGGGGAGTCTCGTTCGTTATCGGAATTAACCATCAACGCTCCCCACTAAGAACGCCAGCCACCACCACCCACAGAATCGAGAAAGAGCTATCAATCTGTCAATCCTTTCCGTGTCCGGGACCGGGTGAGGTTTCCCGTGTTGAGTCAAATTAAGCCGCAGGCTCCACTCCTGGTGGTGCCCTTCCGTCAATTCCTTTAAGTTTCAGCTTTGCAACCATACTCCCCCCCGGAACCCAAAGACTTGGGTTTCCCGGAATGCTGCTCGGCGGGTCATGGGAATAACGCCGCCGGATCGCTAGTCGGCATCGTTTATGGTCGGAACTACGACGGTAATCTGATCGTCTTCGAACCTCCGACTTTTTTCGTCTTGTTTAATGAAACATTCTTGGCAATGCTTTCGCTTTGGTTCGGTCTTGCGCCGTCCAAGAATTTCACCTCTAGCGGCACAATCGAATGCCCCCCGGCCTCCCTCTTATCATGGCCCCAGTTCCGAAAACCAACAAAATGAACCGGAGTCCTATTCCATTATTCCTAGCTGAAGTATTCGGCGACCGCCCCTCTTGGAACATCTAATTTTTTCAAAGTAAACGCTTCGGGCCCCCGGGACACTCATTCAAGAGCATCGGGGAGGCGCGAGAGGCAGGGGCTGGGACAGGCGGTAGCTCGTCCTCGCGGCGCGCCGCCCTCAAAGATCCCAAGTCACTACGAGCTTTTAAACTGCAGCAACTTTATATACGCTATTGGAGCTGGAATTACCCGCGGCTGCTGGCACCAGACTTGCCCTCCAATAGATCCTCGTTTAAGGATTTAAAGTGTACTCATTCAAATTACAGGCCTCCGAAGAGTCCTGTATTGTTATTTTTCGTCACTACCTCCCCGAGTCGGGATGGAATTTGCGCGCCACCTGCCTTCCTTGGATGTGGTAGCCGTTTCTCTACGGCTCCCTCTCCGGAACAACCCCGATTTCTCCGTTACCCGTGGTCACCATGGTAGCACAGAAAGTACCATCGAATTTGATAGGGCAGACATCCGAATGTATCGTCGCCGTCACGGGACGTGCGATCGGCCCGAGGTTATCTAGGATCACCAAAGAGGCCGGGGCGAGCCCCGATTTTGGTTTTTGGACTGATAAATCACGCATCCCTGGGGGTCAGCGCTCGTCTTCATGTATTAGCTCTAGAATTACCACAGTATCCAAGTAACTCGATGGACGATCAAAGGAACCATAACTGATTAATGAGCCATTCGCATTTTTCACTGTACCGGCCTGTGTACTTACCTTGCATGGCTTAATCTTTGAGACAACATATGCTACTGGCAGGATCAACCATGGTAGCGCCCTGGCGTATCCGACGGCGGGGACGGCGGCACCGGGAGCGGGGGCGGTAGTGAGGGACCCGCGGGGGGGCCCCCAGCCGCCCCGTGACTGCCGCGGCCCGCCGCGGGGACCGTCGACGCGGTCGGGGGGTGCTCTGACGCGGGCCTGCCCGGCGCCGCTTCCCCCCCCCCTGGGAAGGGAAGGTCGGCCCGGGATACCCGCGCGGCCTCGTTGCGAGGACTTTGGCGGGGCGCGGAGGCGCCGGGACCAGGGGCCCTGCCATCCCCGACGACTGGGCAGCCTCGAGACGTGATGGCACGAAAGGGGTGCACTCGTGGTCCGACGAGTGAAACCAGGCGCGAAGGACGTGGTGGCGCCCCGCGGGGAGGTGGCGGGAGGCCCCCCCGTCCTCCCCCGTTGGGAGGGAGGGAGGGAGGGGCCCGCTCGCTCGCGCACGCAGGGTAAGGGGCCTGCCCGGCATGCGTGCACGGGGAACTGCTCGGGCCGTCTGTCAAACCATCAACGCGAGCAAACGCACCGAGTACGGGAACCGCGGCACCGGCTCAGAAGGTGTGGCGGCCGGCCGCGTCGGAGGGACCCGCCCGAAGGCGAGTAGAGCGACTGGTCTCTTGCGGCGCCCGCCCGCTGTGGGGCAGAGCCGAGCCAAGGTCCTCAGCGCGCCCCGGGCCGAGGCCGCCAATCGATCACCGGGTTGGGGCGGGGGGCGAAAAAGCCAGGGCCTGGGCGACTGCTTTTCCTTCCTCCACCCCGCCTCGCGAGGCATCTTCACACACACAACGCCAGGACCCCACCACCCCGAGGGTGGGGGAGAACCCCTCGCAGGCCACGGGAGCCAAATCCGATCCAATTGGAGAAAGAAAAGCAAGGACCACACCAAACGGGGCGGACAAATAGGAAGGGTGGGAACAAAAAAAAAAAAAACAAACACCCACTCACGTGTTCTTAAAGGTTTTCAAAGAGAATGGGGAGGAATTAGGGAAAAAAAAAAAAACTTAAGTACAAGAAAAGGGCCCAAAAATCCGGTCAGAATGGAAGGAGCAGGCCCTGGGAGGCAAAACGGGCCCGAAAAGAGTGGAAAATCCCGGGCCAAATAGACCCTTACGAGGGCGAGGAAACTAACCCCGGACGGGGGTAGGAAAAGGCGCACCCAGCGTGGAGGAACACGACCCCACGACGTACTATCCCCGCGAGCTGCCGGGAAAAGAGTCTTCTCGTCGGTATGACAATGACCGGAAGGCGGGAAAACCCCCACGGTGGCCGACGTTGCGGAACCTCGCGCTACGGACGACGGAAGCCAGTTTGACCTCATTCCGGAGGCGCACAAAAGAAACGTCGCTACCCACTCGCGGAAAACTCTACCCGCGCTGGGGACCTACTGTGGCACCCGGTCCCCCCGCGGAGCCTCGCGCACCTCGAGGCCGAGGCTGGGTGCTGGTTTGCGCCCGAACGAGACCGCAAAGTGCCCCTGCGAAGGCGAAACTACCGGGAAGGTCCCGGGAAAGCCGCGGCAAGCCCCGCGAAGCTCCCAACAGCCGCGGCCGGGCCTGGGTGCCTGGTTTTCGGCCGCGAAGACCGCCAGTGCCCCGCGAAGACAAACTACCGGAGAGGTCCGGGGAAGACCACGCGAGACCTCCCAATCAGCCGCCGGCGGCCGGCGGGCTGCCTGTTTTCGGCCGCCGAAGCACGCCAAAGTGCCCCTGGAAGACAACTACCGCGAAAGCGTCCGGGAAGCCGAAGCTGGAAGCCCCGCGAAGCCCTCCCACAACAGCCGCGGCCGAGTGGTGGGGGGCCCTGGGAGCCCTGGGTTTCTTGGCATGCAAAGCTCCCGGAAACGACTACCGCGGAATGTCCGGAAAGCCGCGTGAATCCCGCGAAGCCTCCCAACAGCCCGCGCCGGCCTGTCTTTTTAGGAGCCTGGTTTTCGGTCCGCGAAGAACCGCAGAGTGCCCCTGGAAGACCCAACTACCGGGAAGTCCCGGAAGCCCGGGAGCCCGCGAAGCCTCAACAGCCGCCCGGCCGGGCCTCGGGAGCCGAGTTTTCGGCCGCGAAGAACCGCAGAGGTGCCCTGGAAGTAACGAACTGCCGGGAAAATCTCCCCAAGTCCCCGGGGAGCCTCCCAACATCGTCGGCCAAAGCCCAACGAGAGCCTGCTTTTCGAACCGCCAACCAACCCTGGCACGGGCAAAGGGAAAACGGCCCACGGCCACACTGGTATCGCATCCGCTAGAGCCGCTCTCCCACCCAACCAGGCACAGCCTGCTTAGGTCTTCCGAGATCAGCTTTCGTCCGTACCGCCGCCCGCCACCACCACCCCGGGCACCGCGGACGCAAGTAAAAAGGCCTACCGACACCTGCGTATTCCCGGCAGGCGTCTCCCATCCAAGTACAAACCAGGTCCCGACCTGCTTAGACTTCGAGATCGACGAGATCGGGCGCGTTCAGGTGTGGTGGCCGTAGGCACGGTCAATCGACTCTGGACGCCATTTCAAGTCACGTGCGGCCAGGCCAAGGAGGCGGCAGGAAGGAAGGGGAAGGGCGTGGTGGGTGGTGCAGCGCTGCCGGCGGGACCGCTCCGGCTCTTCCCTCCAGCACCCAGGGCCCTGTCTACCACTCCAACGTCCAGGAGGGCGGGCGGCTGAGGCACAGGGTACGTACACTCCCCTTCGCGCCGGGCACTACTCCCTCCGCTGGCCGGAAGCTCTCGGTCTCTGTGACGCAACGGCACACCCAGCCCTTCCCCACGTCCTCCTCGCGGAGAGAGGACTCGGCAATGGGACCCTCGTACGCACCCGTGTCTCGGGACCGACAACATCCCCAGCGACTGACCCTACACCCACTTCCTCCACCCTTCACCCTCTACCTGCCTGCTGCCCAAAAAAACCCCCACAGGCCTACCGCCACACCCCCCCCGGAAACAGGCCACGCCCCCCTCGAATAGTAAGCCCCCTCCGAATATTAAGAGCCGGCCCGCGGCATATCAGCCGCACCTCCCAACGCCGCCGCCGCCCGCGCCACCCGCCCCGCGCCCTCCAGTCGCCCGGGGGGGGGGGGGGGGGGTGGGGGGGGGTGGGGGGGGGGGCCTCAGAGGCAACCGCTGGAGGCGTCGGAGGCGCAAGTGCGAAAAGCGGAGCGGAGAGAAGCACGCACGAACCCCCGCCCCTGTCGAGGGTGGTGGCCGCCGCGGGAGGTGGTATCCGTCTCCGGGACTGCCCCCCTGCGCGGAAGGATAAAAAGACAAAAGATTCGGCCCAAGGGCTGACTCAATAGATCGCAGACGAGGTAGTGTCGCTGCATCACGCACGAAACCCTGACCCAGAAGTCAGGTCGTCGTACAATGATTAGCACCATGGTTCCCCACAACTGCAGGGCGCTACGGGGGGTCTGGGGCGAGAGAGCGGGGCCCCCTTCCGTCGCCCCTCCGTCCACGAGGCTGTGCGGGCCGTGTCCGCACACGAGCCGCGGGCGGGGGGTCTCGTCGGGGTTTGTTCGGCGTGGGGCGCGGCCGGTATCCCGGGCCACCGGCTCCGCGGCGATCTGCGGTATCGTACGTTTCAGGGGGGATTCGAACTTAGAGGCGTTCAAGTCATAATCCCACAGATGGTAGCTTCTCCCGCATTGGCTCCTCAGCCAAGGCACATCACCAAATGTCTGAACCTGCGGCTTCTCTCGTACTGAGCATGATTACTATGCGGAAACCACATCATCAGTAAGGGTAAAATCTCACCTGTCTCACGACTGGTCTAAACAGCGCTCACGTTCTCCTATTAGTGGGTGAACAATCCCATCCACGCTTGGTGAATTCTGGCTTCACAATGTAGAAGAGCCGAAATCGAAGGATCAAAAAGAGACGTCGCGCTATGAATCGCTTGGCCCCACAACAACCAGTTATCCGTGGGTAACTTTTCTGACCCTCGCTGCTTAAAACCCAAAAAGTCAGAAGGGATCGTGAGTGCGACCCGACTTCACGGTCTGTATTCATACTGAAATCAAGTCAAGCGAGCTTTGCCCTCTGCTCCACGGGGGTTTCTGTCCTCCCTGAGCTCGCCTTAGAACAACCTGCGTTACGGTATTGAACAGGTGTACCGCCCCAGTCAAACTCCCCACATGCCATCTGTCCTCGAGGGGTCGCGCCCTGGCAGCTCGCCGGGGCCGTCTTGGAGCCAGAAGGCGGAGCCCCTCGCGGCTCGCCCCCCCCCAACGCCTCACCGGGTATGAAAAAAAAACTGATAAGAGTAGTTGGTTTTCAGCCTGGGGCGCGCCCGCCCGCGGAGGCAGGGCCTCCCACTTATCTCTACACCTCTCATGTCTCTTCACAGTTGGCGACAAGTCAAGCCTCAACAGGGTCTTCTTTCCCCCTGATTTCCGCCAAGACCGCGTTCCCTTGGCTGTGGTTTCGCTAGATAGTAGGTAGGGACATGGTGGAATCTCTTCATCCATTCATGGCGCGTCACTAATTAGATGACGAGGCATGTGGTGCTACCTTAAGAGAGTCATAGTTACTCCGGCCGTTTAACCCGCGCTTCATTGAATTTCTTCACTTTGACATTCAGAGCACTGGGCAGAATCACATCGCGTCAACACCCGCCTCGGGCCTTCGCGTGCTTTGTTTTAATTAAAAGTCGGATTCCCCTGGTCCGCACCAGTTCTAAGTCAGCTGCTAGGCGCGGCCGAGGCCGCGCGCCGGCCCCCGGCCCGCCGCCCCCGCCCCCCCGCGAGGGGGGCGGGTACGGGCGACGCGGGGAGAGGCCGCGCCGCACTGGGGGCGATCCACAGGAGGGCCCGGCGCGCGCCAAGTCGCCGCCGCCGGCCCGCCGCTGCCACGTCCCGGTCGCCCCCCCCGCCCGCCCCGTGTTCCCCCGCGCACCCCTTTCCCCCGTCCCCCAGGAGGGAGGGGGGAGGGGGCGGCGGCGGAGGGGACGGGGGGGCGGCGGAAGGGCGGGCCGCCGGGCGCCTCTCGCAGCCCGCGGCGCGTGCCCAGCCCCGCTTCGCGCGCCCCAGCCCGACCGACCAGCCCTTAGCGCCAATCCTTATCCCGAAGTTACGGATCTGACTTGCCGCTCCTTACCTACATTGTTCTACAACATGCCAGAGGTGTTCACCTTGGAACCTGCTGCGGATATGGGTACGGCCCGGCGCGAGATTTACACCAACCCTCTCCCCGCGGATTTCAAGGGCAGCGATAGCATCACACGCGCCCGCCGAACCGCGACGCTTTCCAAGGCGCGGGCCCCTCTCTCGGGGCAACCCATTCCAGGCGCCCTGCCCTTCACAAAGAAAAGAGAACTCTCCCCCGGGCTCCCGCCGCTTCTCCGGGATCGGTCGCGTTGCCCACTGGACGCCCCCTCCGGCGAAGAGGGGGGCGCCCGTCTCCGCCACTCCGGGTTCGGGGATCTGAACCCGACTCCCTTTGACGATCGCCGAGGGCGACGGAGGCATCGCCCGTCCCTTCGAACGGCGCTGCCCCTATCTCTTAGGACCGACTGACCCATGTTCAACTGGCTGTTCACATGGAACCCTTCTCCACTTCGGCTTTCCAGTTCTCGTTTGAATATTTGCTACTTACCACCAAATCTGCGCCGCGGCGGCTCCACCCGGGCCCTCGCCGGGGGGCTTCCCCGCGCTCACCGCGGCGGCCCTCCTACTCGTCGCGGCCTAGCCCCCGCGGCTCTCAGTGCCGGCGACGGCCGGGTATGGGCCCGACGCTCCACGCCATCCATTTTCAGGGCTAGTTGATTCGGCAGTGAGTTGTTACACACTCTTAGCGGATTCCGACTTCCATGGCCACCGTCTGCTTCCTATATCAACCAACACCTTTTCTGGGGTCTGAGAGCGTCGGCATCGGGCGCCTTAACGGAACGTTGGATTCATCCCGTCGCGCCATTCTGATTACCAAAATGGCCCACTAGGCGCTCGCATTCCCACGCCCGCGCTCCAGGCCACGCAGCCGGGCTTCTACCTCATCTTAAAGTTTGAGAATAGGTTGAGATCGTTTCGCGCCCCAAGACCTCTATCATTCGGCTTTACCGGATAAACTGAACGGCGGCGGGGAGAGCGCATAGCTTATCCTAGGGAAACTTCGGAGGAACCAGCTACTAGAATGTTCGATTAGTTTACGCCGCCTTACAACCAGGTCGGGCTCACTACGACCGATTGCAACGTCAGGAACCGCACGGACCTTCACAGAGTTCTCTCTGCTTCGCCACTGACCCAGGCTAGTTCACTCATCTTTAGGGTCCTATCGCGCGCCCATCAGCTCCACCTCCCCGACGGGGCGGCGAGAGCGGCCTGTGTGGTGCCGCCCGGTACCGCCCGCGAGAGGGGAAAGTTTGAGAAAAATTTTTTTCGGGGCCAGGGGATCGCCACCCTCAGCCGGGGGGCCCCGGCCTCACCTTCATTGCGCCACAGGGTTTCCGCGAGACGCGCCCTCCACTCGCGCGCGCGTTAGCCTCCTTGTCCGTGTTTCAGAAGGGTAGGGTGGGACACCGACGGCACCGCGCGACCCCTGGGCCCGCTGAGCGTGGATCCCCCCTCCGCCTCGGCGGCGGCGCGGGCAGCTGGGGAAATAAATCTCTCATGGCCAATCCAACATCTCACAAGTATACTACATTGCTGTGATGGATCATATAAGTTTGAAATACAAACACTATTCCTGTTATCAGTGTGTTGGCAGGCAGCTGGGGAAATAAATCTCTCATGGACAATCTAACATCTCACAAGTATAGTACATTACTGTGATGGATCATACAAGTTTGAAATACGAACAGTATTCCTGTTATACTGGGCCATCAGCCTGGGAGCTAGATGGTTATACTAGGCCATCAGCCTGGAGTAGATTTTCTTTTTCAGGGTGTTTGCGGCAAGCAGTTACGCCAGTTATGAATCTGCTTAACACAAGGAATCAGTTCAACACCTAGCACAGCAAGACAAAATACCCTGGGGTGATGGTAAAAGTGTTTGCTAATGAAAGGCTTGCAACAAGTTACGGCTGTTTGGCAGGCTGCAGGGAAACTAAATCTTCATAGCACAATCCAACTCTCAAATGTATTACTACATACTGGTGATGGATCATAAGTTTGAATACAAACACTATTCCTGTTATACTGGGCCATCAGCCTGGGGCTAGATGGTTTCAGTCAGTGGTGGAAGGGCAGTGGGAAATAAATCTCTCAGCCAATCCAGCATCTCACAAGCATAGTACACTTACTGTGATGGATCATTAATTTTGAAATACAAAACAGTATTCCGTGATTACTGGGCCATCAGCCTGGGAGCTAGATGGTTCAGTCAGTGTGTTGGCAGGACAGCTGGGAAATAAAACTCTTCATGGACAATCCAACATTCACAAGCATAGTAAATTATGTGATGGAATTCATATAAGTTTGAAATACAACAGTATTCCGTTATACTGGGCATCGCCTGGGAGCTGATGGTTCAGTCAGGTGTGGCGAAGGGGGAAATAAACTCTCATGGACAACCAACATTCACAAGTATAGTACATACGGATGGATCATAAAGTTGAAATGAGCATGTTCTGTTATACTGGCCATCAGCCTGGAGCTAGAGTTCTTTTTCAGTGGTTTGCAGGCAGCAGTTAGCCAGTCTAATGAATCTGCTTAACAAAAGGACAGTTCACACCTAGCACAGCAAGACAAAATTACACTGGGGGTGATGGAAAAGTGTTTAGCTAAATGAAAGGTTAAGCAACCAAGTACTGGCTGTGTTGGCAGCTGCAGGGGAAATAAAATCTCTCATAGCCAATCCAAACTCCAAATGTATAATACATTACTGTGATGGATCAATCGTTTGAAATAACAAACACTATTCCTGTTATACTGGGCATTCCAGCCTTGGAGCTAGATGGTTTCAGTCAGTGTGTTGGCAGGCAGCTGGGGAAATGAATCTCTCATGCCAATCCACATCTCACAAGTATACATTGCTGTGATGGATAATTATAAGTTTGAAATACAAACAGTATTCCTGTTATACTGGGCCATCAGCCTGGGAGCTAGATGGTTTTCAGTCAGTGTGTTGGCAGGCAGCTGGGGAAATAAATCTCTCATGGCCAATCCAACATCTCACAAGCATAGTACATTACTGTGATGGATCATATAAGTTTGAAATACAAACAGTATTCCTGTTATACTGGGCCATCAGCCTGGAAGCTAGATGGTTTCAGTCAGTGTGTTGGGAAGCTGGGGAAAAGAATCTTCTCATGGACAATCCCAAACATCTCACAAGTATAGTACATTATGTGATGGATCATACAAGTTTGAAATATGAACAGATTCCGGTTATACTAGGCCATCAGCCTGGGAGCTAGATTTCTTTTCTCAGTGTGTTTGCAGGCAGCAGTTAACCAGTCTATTGAATCTGCTTAAACAAAAGAATCAGTTTCACACCTAGCACAGCAAGACAAAATACACTGGGGGTGATGGTAAAAGTGTTTAGCTAAATGAAAGGCTTAAGCAACCAAGTACTGGCTGTGTTGGCAGGCTGCAGGGGAAATAAATCTCTCATAGCCAATCCAACATCTACCAGGTATACAACATACTGTGATGGATCATATAAGTTGAAATACAAACACTATCCTGTTATACTGGGCAATCAGCTCGGAAGCTAGATGGTTCAGTCAGGTGTTGGAGGGCAGCTGGGGAAATAAAATCTTCTCATGGACAATCTAACATCTCACAAGTATAGTAACATTACTGTGATGGATCATACAAGTTTGAAATACGAACAGTATTCCTGTTATACTGGGCCATCAGCCTGGGAGCTAGATGGTTTCAGTCAGTGTGTTGGCAGGCAGCTGGGGAAATAAATCTCTCATGGCCAATCCAACATCTCACAAGCATAGTACATTACTGTGAGGATCATATAAGTTTGAAATACAAACAGTATTCCTGTTATACTGGGCCATCAGCCTGGAAGCTAGATGGTTTCAGTCAGTGTGTTGGCAGGAAGCTGGGGAAATAAATCTCTCATGGACAATCCAACATCTCACAAGTATAGTACATTACTGTGATGGATCATACAAGTTGATAATATGAACAGTATTTCCTGTTATACTAGGCCATCAGCCTGGGAGCTAGATTCTTTTCTCAGTGTGTTGCAGGCAGCGTAACCAGTCTATTGAATCTGCTTAACAAAAGGAATCAGTTTCACACCTAGCACAGCAAGACAAAATACACTGGGGGTGATGGTAAAAGTGTTTAGCTAAATGAAAGGCTTAAGCAACCAAGTACTGGCTGTGTTGGCAGGCTGCAGGGGAAATAAATCTCTCCTAGGCCAATCCAACATCTCACATGTATACAACATACTGTGATGGATCATATAAGTTTGAAATACAAACACTATTCCTGTTATACTGGGCCATCAGCCTGGAAGCTAGATGGTTTCAGTCAGTGTGTTGGCAGGCAGCTGGGGAAATAAATCTCTCATGGACAATCCAACATCTCACAAGTATAGTACATTACTGTGATGGAGCATACAAGTTTGAAATATGAACAGTATTCCTGTTATATAGGCCATCAGCCTGGGAGCTAGATTTCTTTTCTCAGTGGTTTGCAGGCAGCAGTTAGCCAGTCTATTGAATCTGCTTAACAAAAGGAATCAGTTTCACACCTAGCACAGCTAGACAATAGTGGGTAATGTTTAGCTGAATGAAAGGCATAAGCAACCCAGCAGATCTGTAGCAGTATAAAAATAACTATAAAGGAGATGTTGACATTTTAAAAGAGTATTTCATTGATACTTAAAACACAATAATAATTTTGCTTTTATTTAATCAATTTTTTATTATTTATGGTATTTATTGCCAAATTTCTTTGGTCTACACTCAGGAAGCTATTACATCGCCAAAATGAATCTGTTGGGAATTGAATCATTACAAAGAAGAACTTTAAACTTCCAGTACGATCCAGGGAGACAATACGATCGCCAGGAAATGGGGGTCAGGGGAGGAATTTGTATTTTTCCCAGTCAATCAAAAACTTGCTGGGTTTTTTTTCGCCTCCCTCTGGATTATTAAAGACAATCATTTGCATGCGGAAATTCTTTCAATAAATGTTTCTTTCATAAGATTGTTATGTCTCATGAGTCTGATTGGGAGGGGGGGGATATCATGGCCACTCAACTCGCAGGTATGCACAGTACCATAATGGGACATTATGTAAAAAGTTTTCCTTTTATACTAAATGTTTAGCTGAATGAAAGACATAAGAAGCCAAGTACAACTAACTTATTGTAGTTTAAACCTATGCATTAGAATGATGTGTACAGTTCAAATGTGATAGGTCAAACTTCTACAATGCTAGGGGTTGGGGTGGAAATTGAGGGGGAGGGTGGTCGGGGTGGGGGGGGAATACAGTTGGCATTAAACTCCCCACCTTCAGACTTTTATGACAAAAGTTGGTCAAATACAAACCTCTATCTCGGGGTCAATGAACTATAGGTTATAATTTGGGAGGTTGTAGACACCACCTGCTCTAAACACAGCAAATTGTGAGTAGATTGATCTTGTTCCCACTTATAGTAGTGCAAAGCTATGCTACATTTGCCCATTGAAATCAATGGCTTTCCTGAAAATGGGAGAAAATTCTACAGTGGTAAAAACTCCCCACCCTTCAGACTTTTATGACAAAAGTTGGTCAAATACAACCCTCCTATCTCGGGGTCACATGAGAACTATAGGCTTATAATTTGGGGAGGTTGTAGACACCCATCCCTGCTCTAAACACAGCAAATTGTAGTAGATTGGATCTGTTCCCGACTTATAGTAGTGCAAAGCTATGCTACATTTGCCCATTGAAATCAATGGCTTTTGTCCTGAAAATTGGGAGAAAATTCTACAGTGGTAAAAACTCCCCAACTTCAGATTTTATGACAAAAGTTGGTCAAATACAAACCCCTATTCGGTCAATGAATAATAGCTTATAATTTGGGAGGTTGTAGACACCATCCCTGCTTAAACACAGCAAATTGGAGTAGATTGGACCTCTTGTTCCCAACTTATAGTAGTCAAAGCTATGCTACATTGCCCATTGAAATCAATGGCTTTGTCCTGAAAATGGGAGAAAATTCTACAGTGGTAAAAACTCCCCACCCTTCAGACTTTTATGACAAAAGTTGGTCAAATACAAACCCTCCTATCTCGGGGTCACATGAGACTATAGGCTTATAATTTGGGGAGGTTTCAGACACCATCCCTGCTCTAAACACAGCAAATGTTGAGTAGAAGGATTGGTTCCGACTTATAGTAGTTCAAAGCTATGCTACTTTTGCCATTAAATCAATGGCAGGTATTAGGTTAGCTCTATACTATGATCACATGGTGCAAAGACTTTACATTTGTAGTTCAGACATTTACCTCTACTAAACACAGCAATTTGAGCTGATTGGACCTCCTTTGGACTATAGTGTACACGTAACGAGATGCATATAGGTAGAGATTATCATTGGGGAGGTTGTAGACACCCATCCCTGCTCTAAACACAGCAAATTGTAGTAGATTGGACTCTTGTTCCCAACTTATAGTAGTGCAAAGCTATGCTACATTTGCCATTGAAATCAATGGCTTTTGTCCTGAGAATAGGGAGAAATTCTACAGTGGTAAAAACTCCCCACCCTTCAGACTTTATGACAAAAGTTGGTCAAATACAAACCCTCCTATCTCGGGGTACATGAACTATAGGCTTATAATTTGGGGAGGTTGAGACACCATCCCTGCTCTAAACACAGCAAATTGTAGTGATTGGATCTTGGTTCCCGACTTATAGTAGTGCAAAGCATGCTACTTGCCCATTGAAATCAATGGCTTTGTCTAAATTGGGGAAAATCTACAGTGGTAAAAAACTCCCCACCCTTCAGATTTATGACAAATGAGTTAATACAAACCCTCCTATCTCGGGGTCACATGAGACTAAGGCTTATAATTTGGGGAGGTTGTAGACACCCCCTGCTCTAAACACAGCAAATTGTAAGTAGATGGATCTCTGGTCCCATTATAGTAGTCAAAGCTATGCTACATTTGCCCATTGAAATCAATGGCTTTGTCCTGAAAATTGGGGAGAAAATTCTACAGTGGTAAAAACTCCCCACCCTTCAGACTTTTATGACAAAAGTTGGTCAAATACAAACCCTCCTATCTCGGGGTCACATGAGACTATAGGTTATAATTTGGGAGGTTTAGACACCCACCTGCTCTAAACACAGCAAATTGTGAGTAGATGGATTGGTTCCGACTTATAGTAGTTCAAACTATGCTACTTTGCCATTAAAACAATGGCGTATTAGGTTAGTCTAATCTCATGATCACATGTGCAAAAACTTACATTTAGATTCAGAAATTTATCTATCAACCAACATTACTGATGGCCTCCGTCGACATATTACCACTAACCGAGATTATATGAAGAGACTTATATTTGGGGAGGTTGTAGATACCCATCCCTGTCTAAACACAGCAATTGTGAGTAGATTGGACCTCTGTTCCCACTTATAGTAGTGCAAGCTATGCTACATTTGCCCATTGAAATCATGGCTTTGTCCTGAGAATTAGGGAAAATTCTACAGTGGTAAAAACTCCCCACCCTTCAGACTTTATGACAAAAGTTGGTCAAATACAAAACTCCTATCTCGGGGTCACATGGACTATAGGCTTATAATTTGGGGAGGTTGTAGACCCATCCCTGCTCTAAACACAGCAAATTGTAAGTAGATTGGATCTCTGGTTCCGACTTATAGTAGTGCAAAGTATGCTACATTTGCCCATTGAAATCAATGGCTTTGTCCTGAAATTGGGGAGAAAATTTTACAGTGGTAAAAACCCCACCCTTCAGACTTTTATGACAAAAAATGGTCAAATACAAAACCTCCTATTCGGGGTCACATGAGACTATAGGCTTAAATTTGGGGAGGTTGTAGACACCCATCCCCGCTCTAACACAGCAAATTGTGAGTAGATTGGACCTCTTGTTCCCAAATATAGTAGTGCAAAGCTATGCTACATTTGCCCATTGAAATCAATGCTGCTTTGTCCTGAGAATTGGGGAGAAAATTTACAGTGGTAAAAACTCCCCACCCTTCAGACTTTTATGACAAAAGTTGGTCAAATACAAACCTCCTATCTCGGGGTCACATGAGACTATAGGTTATAATTTGGGAGGTTTCAGACACCCATCCCTGCTCTAAACACAGCAAATGTGAGTAGATAGGATATAGGTTCCGACTTATAGTAGTCAAACTATGTACTTTGCATTAAATCAATGGAGGTATGGTAGCTCCTATATATCATGATCACATGGTGCAAAAGACTTTACATTTTGTAGGTTTCAGAATTTACCTCTACTCAAACCACAGCCAAGTTTTGAGGATTGGACTCAGGTTGGACTAAGTTGTACCACGTAAAACGAGATTTATTATGGTAAGAGACGGTATATTTGGGGAGGTTGTAGATACCCATCCCTGCTCTAAACACAGCAAATTGGAGTAGATTGGACCTCGTGTTCCCAACTTATAGTAGTGCAAAGCTATGCTACATTTGCCCATTGAAATCAATGGCTTTGTCCTGAAATTGGGGAGAAAATTCTACAGTGGTAAAAACTCCCCACCCTCAGACTTATGACAAAAGTTGGTCAAATACAAACCTCCTATATCTGGGGTCACATGAGACTATAGGCTTATAATTTGGGGAGGTTTCAGACACCCATCCCTGCTCTAAACACAGCAAATGTTGAGTAGATAGGAATAGGTTCCGACTATAGTAGTTCAAACCTATGCTACTTTTGCCTTTAAAATCAATGGCAGGTATTAGGTTAGCTCCATATCTCATGATCACATGGTGCAAAAGACTTACATTTTGTAGGATTTCAGACATTACCTCTACTCAAACCACAGCAAGTTTGAGCTGATTGGACCTTCGGTTCTGGATTATAGTTGTAACACGTAACGCGAGATTGCATATGGTAAGAGACTTATCATTTGGGGAGGTTGGTAGCACCATCCCTGCTCAAACACAGCAAATTGTGAGTAGATTGGACCTCTGTTCCCAACTTATAGTAGTGCAAAGCTATGCTACATTTGCCCATTGAAATCAATGGCTTTGTCCTGAGAATTGGGGAGAAAATTCTACAGTGGTAAAAACTCCCCACCCTTCAGACTTTTATGACAAAAGTTGGTCAAATACAAACCCTCCTATCTCGGGGTCACATGAGACTATAGGCTTATAATTTGGGGAGGTTTAGACACCCATCCCTGCTCTAAACACAGCAAATTGTGAGTAGTGGATAATAGGTTCCGGACTTATAGTAGTTCAAACCTATGCTACTTTTGCCTATTAAAATCAATGGCAGGTATTAGGTTAGCTCCTATATCTCATGATCACATGGTGCAAAAGACTTTACATTTTGTAGGATTTCAGACATTTACCTCTACTCAAACCACAGCAAGTTTTGAGCGGATTGACCTCGGTTCTGGACTTATAGTTGTACCACGTAACGCGAGATTGCATATGGTAAGAGACTTATCATTTGGGGAGGTTGTAGAACCCATCCTGCTCTAAACACAGCAAATTGTGAGTAGAGGACCCTTGTTCCCAACTTATAGTAGTGCAAAGCTATGCTACATTTGCCCATTGAAATCAATGGCTGCTTTGTCCTGAGAATTAGGGAGAAAATTCTACAGTGGTAAAAACTCCCCACCCTTCAGACTTTTATGACAAAAGTTGGTCAAATACAAACCCTCCTATCTCGGGGTCACATGAGACTATAGGCTTATAATTTGGGGAGGTTTCAGACACCCATCCCTGCTCTAAACACAGCAAATTGTGAGTAGATAGGATAATAGGTTCCGGACTTATAGTAGTTCAAACCTATGCTACTTTTGCCTATTAAAATCAATGGCAGGTATTAGGTTAGCTCCTATATCTCATGATCACATGGTGCAAAAGACTTTACATTTTGTAGGATTTCAGACATTTACCTCTACTCAAACCACAGCAAGTTTTGAGCTGATTGGACCTTCGGTTCTGGACTTATAGTTGTACCACTGTAACGCGAGATTGCATATGGTAAGAGACTTATCATTTGGGGAGGTTGTAGACACCCATCCCTGCTCTAAACACAGCAAATTGTGAGTAGATTGGACCTCTTGTTCCCAACTTATAGTAGTGCAAAGCTATGCTACATTTGCCCATTGAAATCAATGGCTTGCTTTGTCCTGAGAATTGGGGAGAAAATTCTACAGTGGTAAAAACTCCCCACCCTTCAGACTTTTATGACAAAAGTTGGTCAAATACAAACCCTCCTATCTCGGGGTCACATGAGACTATAGGCTTATAATTTGGGGAGGTTTCAGACACCCATCCCTGCTCTAAACACAGCAAATTGTGAGTAGATAGAGAATAGGTTCCGGACTTATAGTGTTCAAACCTATGCTACTTTTGCCTATTAAAATCAATGGCAGGTATTAGGTTAGCTCCTATATCATGATCACATGGTGCAAAAGACTTACATTTTGTAGGATTTCAGACATTTACCTCTACTCAAACCACAGCAAGTTTTGAGCTGATTGGACCTCCGGTTTGGACTATAGTTGTACCACGTAACGCGAGATTGCATATGGTAAGAGACTTATCATTTGGGGAGGTTGTAGACACCCATCCTGCTCTAAACACAGCAAATTGTGAAGAGATTGGACTCTTGTTCCCAACTTATAGTAGTGCAAAGCTATGCTACATTTGCCCATTGAAATCAATGGCTGTTTGTCCTGAGAAATTGGGAGAAAATTCTACAGTGGTAAAAACTCCCCACCCTTCAGACTTTTATGACAAATGTTGGTCAAATACAAACCCTCCTATCTCGGGGTCACATGAGACTATAGGCTTATAATTTGGGGAGGTTGTAGACACCCATCCCTGCTCTAAACACAGCAAATTGTAAGTAGATTGGATCTCCGGTTCCCGACTTATAGTAGTGCAAAGCTATGCTACATTTGCCCATTGAAATCAATGGCTTTGTCCTGAAAATTGGGGAGAAAATTCTACAGTGGTAAAAACTCCCCACCCTTCAGACTTTTATGACAAAAGTTGGTCAAATACAAACCCTCCTATCTCGGGGTCACATGAGACTATAGGCTTATAATTTGGGGAGGTTTCAGACATCTATCCCTTCTCTAAACACAGCAAATTGTGAGTAGATTGGACCTCTTGTTCCCAACTTATAGTAGTGCAAAGCTATGCTACATTTGCCCATTGAAATCAATGGCTTTGTCCTGAGAATTGGGGAGAAAATTCTACAGTGGCAAAAACTCCCCACCCTTCAGACTTTTATGACAAAAGTTGGTCATACAAACCCTCCTATCTTATGATCACATCAATTTTGGGGAGGTTTCAGACACACATCCCTGCTCTAAGTCCGTTTAAAAAAATGTGCAAAAGACATGCAATTTGTAAACCAAAGTGTTTATTAAATTTCACATTTTATTTGTAAACTAAGCTATAGTAGTAAGAAAACATAATTTAAGAACAAAGGAAGCAGCAACAACAATACATATACTTACATTTGCCCATTTAAATCAAGGATAACTTTTTCATGCGGGTTGGGGAAAAAAATCCTACAGTGGCATAAGCTTACTACCCCTTAGACTTTAATGACAAAAGTTGGTCAAATACAATACGTCATAAATCAGCATGACAGGATGTAATAAACTTATAATTTGGGGAGGTTTCAGGCACACATCCCTGCTCTAAGTCTGTTAAAAAATTGTGCAAAAAACATGCAATTTGTAAACCAAAGTGTCTATTAAAATTCACATTTTATTTGTAAACTATGCAATAGTAGTAAAAAAAAAAAAAAACATTTTTATTTAAGAACAAAGGAGGCAGCAACAACAATACACATACTTACTACCGCAGTCATTTATGTTGAATAAACATATACAAAAGGTCCCAGTTAAAAACCAAAGCTAAAAAAGAAGGAGGGGGATTCCTTCCTGGCTCCACATGGCAACTTGTTTTTATTTTATACATAGTACTACAGCATATGTATTAGTACCAGCAACGCTCAATATTTTTATTTGATTATATATATTAGCAAAGACTAAATAATATAAGAAAGCTGCAAAAAAGATACATGTAATTTACACTGATAAAACCATACATTTACTACACATTGTTAAAAACATATTGCAAAATAAATAAACATTTTTGTGCATTTTTATTTACCTGGGGAGAGAAATTGTCCTTGAGTCCAGTAAGTCCATCTCAGTCATCAAACCAAGGTATATCTGCCCCCTCCCCATTAAATTATTTCCGGTTCACGCCATAATCAAAGAAAAGTTCTGTGCCCACATTCAAATTATAGTTTGCCACAAATAGAATGTGTGGGTCAGGGTCCTCATCAAAATAAGTCAATTTCGGTTTAATGTTCGGGTGTTTCTTTGAGTGGTTTATTTTTCACCCAATAGTGCTACTTATTTCTGGATGGCATGGGCATGGTACTGTCTGAGTATTGATGCACATGTGTTTTCCTTGTTTGTCTCTGAAAAAAAATAAATATCCCATGTCCTCAGTTACCATGGAGTCTACCATCTGCTGTCCTTCTTTTGCAGATAAAAGTGGTCCATGGTAATCACAAACCACTTGTCCTTTCTCAAACTCCTTTTGCGTAAATACAGTTTCTCATTTAAGTTTATCTACCACAACAACTAGTCCAGACCATTGCTGTGTTGTCACGGCTCTTCTTAGATCCTCTTGATTGTCTGCATCCTTTTCTTTCTCCTTCCAGCTTTTGATAATGTCTTCAACTGCAGGTACATTCTTCTTCCAGCCTTTGCTTTCAATGTATGCACAAATCTGGCGTTCAGTTGGCTGGCGGTGCTTGAAACGTGCTAAAAAGAATAAAGAGATAGTGAGTATACAAGAGAGATACTTTTTTTTCTACATATTTAGTCTTTTCCAAAAATAATATTCTAGACAATTGCTTACCAATGACATCACAGATTCTTATCTTTTTCTGTTGTCTCCTCCATCTGTCATGGCAGTATTGGCCATGAGGTTCGCTGAATGTTCTGCATGTTTTTACAGATGGGGGATCTCCTTCAGCTCCTACTGGGAATCTTGTTTCGACTTCCAGAAATATACTTTCTTTTTCCTTCTTATCTTCTTGGTCTTCTGGTGAGGTGTCCTGGTCTTCTTCTCTATGAGTGTAAAGGTCAAACATTAGACAATAACAAAAACGATGACAGAAAGGACATACCAACAGTTAAAGTACCAACATTTACATACCTTTCATCATGTATAAGATATAGTTGATGGCATGCCATGAAAACTGTACCAAGTATCTTTTCTGGCAATGCCAAAGGGCTTCCCGCCTGGTCCATCTTCAATGTCTTCTTGACGATTCTCTGCTGTTCTTCTTCATATTTCGGCAGGGTAAACTTAATATATATATTCTTGGCCTCCTGGCCAGTAACTGTAAAGGCGCCAAACCTGGTGAGTGGAAAGGAAAACCTATTAGTATGCTTTTCTATTATATTTGTTATTCTTTACTGTCAAGTTTTTGGGTTTTTTTTATACTCACCTTTGCTGCAACCTCCTGATGTCGTTGCTGGGGTTGCTAATCTTTACGCCCTTGCTTGAAAGGAAAAAGTAAGGCTGGTCTACTTTCCCTTTTTTAAACAGCAGTGGTCGCACCCCTGTGAAATAACTGTCAAACCAGCTTTCTTCAACATTGGACAATACCACCACTTCGCCTGGGCACTTTTCAACCTTTAAAACTGCAGCATCCATTGGGGTATCTTTATATAGGAGATCTTCATGTTTTCTTTCCAGCCAATCCTTCACCTATTAAACACATAAAGTGTGGGGGGAACCTTGTTTAATACTTCAAAGAGATACATGGTATTCTTAAAAAAAAAAACTACAGTAAGAACAAATAGAATTTTTTTTTAGTATAATATTAACACATTGTAAGTCAAACTGAAGCAACCACAGCAAATATTCTCTAGATGCAATCTATCACCTATATATCAACCCTTTCCTGAGAGTTTGATAACAAGTCAGAACAATAACTATATCAGTGGCAGAACTACCAGCCCCTCAGACTTGTATGTTATATCATACTTATAAATAATACAATAAGAAAAACAAATTTTAAAAATACTCTTGTACCTAAACTAGCATATCATTGATATAAAAATATATTGCATATATGTATATATAGTATATCATATGACTTTTCGATAGGTACTTACAGTTAAGTTCTGTACAATTGCTGGTTTATGGAGGTGCTCTATAACCATCAGAGTCTCCAGAAAATATATAAAGGATGTGCTGTCCTTTTCCTCCAACTCTTCTTTGTGACAGACTCTGTCAATTAAGGTTCTAAAGTGTGGAAGTACCCTTCTTATCACGTCCACACTTTCTCCTGGGGTAGTAGCTTTTCTGTTGAGATAATAAAAATAATATTTAAAATACTTTCTTAGTAACATACTTAAACCATAGGTTAAGGCTATTGGACAATTACATAAGCAAACAAGGTTATAAAGTGTAACATGTTTTATATATATATCATATCATATATAACATATATATATATATATATATATATATATATATATATATATATATATATATATATATATTCATCATTAACATGTAAAAGAAACAACACAAGAGCAAGTAATGTTGTCCTCTTCTTCAGTGGTTTGTTGGGGTTTATCTGTGATGATGCTCCCTTTCTCCTCCAAGAAGTTGACAACACCGTCGAGGTTGTGTTGAGAATCAAACCGAGCACTTAGCTCTTTGTAGCTAACAACACTGAGGTTCCTCACCACATTCCTCATCTTACTTGTTGCCTCCTCCGCAAGCATTGAAATGTCTGCATCTGCTGCATCCTTCTTGCAGGGCCTGACGAAGATGCAAAGGCAATCTGTCTGTCACCTTTGAGCAAAATTGGAGGGCAAGTCTGGTGCCAGCAGCCGCGGTAATTCCAGCTCCAATAGCGTATATTAAAGTTGCTGCAGTTAAAAAGCTCGTAGTTGGATCTTGGGATCGAGCTGGCAGGTTGTGTGTTGGAGAGCTCTGTGAGACCCTGCGTTTATTGAATCTTAGTGTGTGTTTGGTGCAACATCAGCCAGCCCAGTCCCCCGTGGGGTTGCTGGGCTTGGCCCAACCATGGAGGATGTGGAGCCTAGGCCGGGGCCCTCGTCTTCCCGTGCTGACCACCATCTAAAGCTGGGGGATGAGGGTTTCCAGGAGGCCTTAATCGGAGGAGTCAGGCGACTTATGGTGTTAGTAGAGAACAAGAAGTCCCTTAAAGGGAAGATAAAGAAAAGAAAGGACAGATGCAACCGCACAAATTCCACCTATCGTGCAGTGTACAGGGAACAGATAAAAGACATGGAGGAAGACCTAGCGGATATCGAGATAGAAATGGAGGCCATTAAGGTGATGCTAGGAGCGGCGGGAGAAGCCCCGAGCCTGTCCCCCCGTGAGGTGACCCCGGAAGAACAGCCCTGTGGCCAGGGGGAAGGGGTTTCAAGCCCTGTGAGAGAGGAGGAGAGCCCCAGTGAAGCCCCCCTGGTGCAGGAAACCGGTGAGTACAGAAGGGAAGGTGAGGAGTGTGATAGTGTTTCGGAAGCCGACCTTAATGTGTCTGAAAGTTTGAAGTGTGAAGGTTCCGTGTCTGCAGTGCCCGAGTCCCTGTTAAGTGAGTCCGAAAGCCAAGAGAAGAGGGGGAGTGAGGTGAGCTGTCAGCAGCAGAGGCAGAGAACCCGAGTGAAACGATCCCCCCGGCCCAAGTTGGAGGTGTGAGCGGTGTGGAGGAGTGGGGTGCGCCTGGCCCTGGAGCAACAAGGGGCATGATGAAAGTCATCAGGGAAATAGAGTCCCCAGGCCCGAACATGCACGCCATGGTGTTCTCCTCCTCGGCCCTCACACCGGAAGATTGTGAATATCTGGAAGAGAGGAGAGGAAAAAAGAAAAAGAGGAGGAAGAGAAAAGACCAAGTACTCACCAAACTCGTGTATGTCCGTGATGGGTCGGTGGAGTCTCCCATTGCTGAGGGGGGTGAGAGGCCCGAGGCAGCGGGAGAGTCGGGAGAGGATTCCTACGAGTCAGCGGCCGAATCCATGGTCAGCGAAGAGGCGGAAATGGAGTCGGACCACGTGGTTTTGGTGGTTCCCGGATCCGGAAGCTAGTACCGTACCGGAACCGGAAGTGACGAGCAGCGAGGAACACCGGAAATGTGCGGAAGAACAGAGTGCAAAAACTGCCCGGGAAATGGCGGATATGGCGGAGGTCCCCTTCTCCTCAAGGCCTGTGTCACCCCTCCTTCCTGTGTCTACCTCTCCACCCCTCCATCCCTATTGTATCTGTTGTGTCTGTTTCTAACCCCGGTACGTCTTCTTTGTCTTCCCGTAATTTGTCTGCACAGGTAGAAGCCCCAGATAAATCGGCGCCTGCGAAAGTTCCGGAGGTACCGACCCAAGGCCAAGGTCGATTCCCGACAGAAAAGCCAGCTTACTGTTATGCAGCGGCGGCAGCAATGGCGTCCCTAAGGGCGGCAAACGCATCATACCGTGGGATACCGGTCCCTAGCCTCGCTACCCCAGCGCGGAGGAATGTAGTGGACCTGGAGTGGACCGGTGAAGGGGGCTGTTCGAGGGATGACCTCATCGATAGGTTATTACAGGCAGGTTTCCGTGCGGCTGACCTAAATGCGGTAATTTCTGGGCTAAAAAGAGGTACGTTTATTTTGAGTTTTGTACGACCTCAACTGTTAGATTCTTTTTTTGAAACTGTTACAGCGGCCCCAGAGGTATGGGATAAGTTTAAAGTTACCCCTGTGTCGAAACCTGGAATAGTAAAGGTTACAGTCAAGATCTTTAACGAATCAATTCCTGTGTGTGACATAAAAAGATGGTTGGGAAGGTATGGCACAGTCAAATCTGACCTAAATAGGTGCCTAGACAAAAAGGGAATTTGGGATGGGGGTTGGAGTGCCCTGGTGAAATTGAATGTATTTAACAATATAAAACAGCACATTCCCAACTCGACTTTTATAGGCAAAGAGAGGGTCCTGTGCTTCTATGCCGGGCAGCCAAGGCAGTGTTGGCGATGCGGTTCGACAAGGCACCTGAGCAGCTTCTGTGATCAAGTGAAGTGTGCTTTGTGTCTGGGCCTTGGCCACACTGCCAAGGAATGTGCAAATAGCATCTGTTGCAATCTATGTGGAGAGTCGGGGCATGCTTATAGTAGCTGTCCAGAGTCCTGGCAACAAATAGAGTGTGAGTTGGAGAATGAACTAGGCCCCCCAGAAAGCATTCCTTATGTCCCGGTTCCTAAGGCACCTGTCCCTAGGCCCCTGGTCCCCTTAATCCCTCGCTCGGGCCCTAATATTAAGCCCCCTGCACAGAAAATCCCCTCCCCCCAGGTCCCCCCCGGTAAGACCCCAACATCTAAGGTCCCTTCCCCTCAGGTTCCCCCCGGTAAGACCCCCATGCAGAAAGGTCCCTTGCAAAAGACCCCAACATCTAAGGTCCCTTCCCCCATGGTTTCCCCTGTAAGTACCCAAATATGTGAGACTCAGGTCCTTCCCCCCAAAAAAGTACACCCTATTCCAGCCCCTAGGAAAATAACGCAGGATAAAGGGGCAGAGGGTTAGAACATGGTGGGAAAGGGTAAGGGAAAAGTAGCAAAAATGGTCAGGGTTGAGCCTCAGGTTATTATGGTAACAAACCAATATAAAGTACTGGAGGATGCTGGTGACGGGGGGGAAAATCCAACCCAGAGGGAGCAGGATGGTGTGGACCATCATGATGGGGGAGCGGGGGTATCCTCCGTTGACCCATTAGGGTGCTCACAGGAGACCTCTGGGGGGGAGGATCCGGCCCTGGAGCCAATATCGGTAGAGTTTGCAGAGACTCTTCCCTCGGGGCTTTCGGCCAAGAGGGAAGGGTCTAGTAGTGAGGAGAGGAGGGTTAAGCGGGGCAAGTGAAAACTTTCCCCTCCTTAAACACCCTGAAAATGGCTGGCTCCCCTCCGTATCTTTGCTGTGCGTCGATTAACGTCGCCAGCATGAAGTCCGTAAGAGCAGGTAGTATGGCCTTATTTTTGATCCAAACTATAGATGCGGATATTTTCTTTTTGCAAGAGACCAGGCTAGGCACTCTAGCCGATATCCATCTCAATAAAAGGAGGTGGACCTGTGGCCCCTCCTTTTGGTCTCTTGCGGCTGAGCCTTACGGCAGAGTGGCTGTCCTTTTTAAGACAGGTAGAGTGATAGTTAAACGGGTGTTCGAGTTAGAGTTGGGACGATGTATGGTCTTGGACGTTCTGCTGGAGGGTTCCCCCTTTAGACTTATTAACATCTATGCTCCTCAGACTAAGTGGGGGAGGAAAGAACTTTTCAGCAGGATTAAGCCTTTTCTTTTTACTGCCCAGCCGGTGGTGTTTGGTGGAGATTTTAACACCATCACTAGGCCGAAGGACAGGGGAGGCTCGGCTGGGCGTCTAGGGTACGACAGCGTTTTTTTAAATAGTATAGTTAGTGAGGCAGGTCTGGTGGATGTCCATATTCGGCACTCCCCAGACCTCACGGGGTACACTTATTATCGAGGTAATTGTAGGTCGAGGATAGATAGGTTTTTTGTTAAGGGGAATTCTGACTGTCAGCCTCTCGAGGTTAGGCCGATGGAATTCTCCGACCACTGTATGGTTATTGTGTCTTTGAATGTTCCGGAGACCCCTCCGAGAGGTAGGGGCTTTTGGCGCCTCAATTCGGCTCTTCTCGAAGAGGAGTGTATAAAGCAGTCTTTTTTGGTTTTCTTTCAGGACCAGGAGACCCTCCGGGATGTCTGTCGTGATAGGGTGGAGTGGTGGGAGCTAACCAAACGGAGAACCGCATCGCTCTTTCGAAGCCTAGGGGAAAAGAGATCTATTGGTAAATATCTGACCTACCAGATCCTGAAGAAGAAGCTTGACAGGTTGGTCTCTGGTCATGGTGATCATGGGGAAATCGCTAGAGTTAAGTTTCTTATGAGAGATTATCAGTATGACCGGCTGAAGTCCTTGTCTTTTGAGAGGGATTATGGAGTACACCACTCGCCTGACCCTTATCAAAATTGCAGGGAGTCAGTCGCCCGCAGGACGATTAGCGGTCTGTGGAACAAGGACGGTGTCCTGGAGAGCAGTCCCCAGGGCATCTTGTCAGTTGTTACAGAATTTTATACTGATCTCTTAGGAGGAAAACAGCTCAACCGAGGTGACATGGAGAGCTTCTTAAGGGAAACCCCTGTCCTGACGAATGTGAGTGTTCCTTGGGACCTCCTGGAGGCTGACATCAGGGTAGAGGAGGTTGTGGCAGCGATAGAAGGCCTTGCGTCTAAGAAGTCGTCTGGGCCCGATGGGCTTACGGCAGAGTTCTACAAGGCCTTTTGCGATGTCTTGGCCCCTAACCTCGAGGAAGTGTTTACAGACTCCCTCCGGAAGGGTCTTCTTCCGTACTCCATGAGGTGTTCTGCCTTGGTGTTACTGTCGAAAGGGTTGGATCCTTCTAGGATTGAGAATTGACACCCCATAGCCCTTCTCAATACCGATAGAAAGATTCTGGCAAAGATTTTTTTCAATCGCCTGTTTGAGGTGGCACACCGAGTGCTTTCTCCCTCGCAGCACTGTACAGTGAAAGGTAGAACCACTTTCACTGCTGCGTTAGAGGTCCGGGAGGCTCTTTCGCGGTGCAAGGCTAACGAGTGGGGAAAGTATCTCTTGTCTTTGGACCAATCGAAGGCCTTTGATCGAGTGAACCATGAGTACTTGTGGAGTGTCCTGGCTAGATACGGTGTCCCGGGGCGCTTTATCGATTGGCTACGAGTATTATATAAGGGGGCAGTGAGCCTCCCCCTTGTGAACGGTTGGTTGGGGAAACCCTTCAGGGTGGCCTCAGTTGTCAGGCAGGGATGTCCCCTGAGCCCTCTGTTATACGTCTTTGCCATACATCCTCTTCTGAAGAGGTTTGATGGCGGGAGTATGGCAGGGGTGCCCCTGGTGCCTGGGAAAGCCCTAAGGGTTACTGCCTATGCGGATGATGTTACCCTTGTAGTCTCTAGCTTTGCTGAGGCTCAAGTGGTGGCGGACGCTCTGCAACTCTATTCTGCAGCCTCAGGTTCCCTAATCAATCCGAACAAGTGTAAGGCTTTCTGGATGGGGAAGGAGGGCCAGCCAGCCTTCCAGCTCCCGGACATGTTCCCCAGACCCTCGCCCGAAATTAAGGTTCTAGGGATCCAATTCGGCCAGGGCGATTGTGCTGAGCTAAATTGGGGGGCTAGGTTGGAAACCGCATCTGCCAGAGTAGGTCAGTGGAAGGGGAGATCTTACACCCTAGAGGAAAGGGTTTCCCTGATCAAAACCTTCCTGGTCCCGTTATTTCTGTATACCAGCGTGGTGTGCCTCTTGCCAGAGAAATTCTATACAAGGATTAATGGTTTGTTCTTCCAGATGCTCTGGGGGAACAGGCTCAATCTCGTCAAGAGAAGTGTTACCAACTTCGAAGGCAGGAGGGGGGTTTGTCTATGATAAACCCCGTGGTGTTCTTCACGAACATGTTTATTAAATATAATCTGTCAAACCTCCTTCTGGAGATGCCTTCTTCGTGGGTAGAGATCTTCAGGACTTGGGTAGACCCTTTTCTTAAGGAATGGGTAATTGGTGGCTGTGTAAAGAGCATGCGGGTACCTCACGGCCCTCTCCCGCCTTACGTGACACTGGTTTTGAAAGTAATGAGAAGGTGGAACATAGGGGTGGAGGAGGTCAGATCCTCTAGTAGGAGGGCCATCGATCAGAGGGTCTTGGTTTCCTACTTCTGTGGGCCACTTGCCTTGAGGGACTGCCCAAGAGACATTATGAGCATAGGGCTCTCTTTAGTTTCTTCCCGTAGGGTCCCCCCGAAGTTTAGGGACGTCGCTTGGCGCTCTTTCCATGGGAAACTCTACGTGAGAGGTAATCTGAAGTATCGGAACTCCAATGACCGTGACTGCCCAAGGGAGGAGTGCGTGGGTAACCAGGAGACCATGGACCACTTTCTGCTTCAGTGTCCTTTCAATGTAGAGGTATACAAACTGGTGTCCAGCAAGCTCGGAATTACACCCTGCCTCTCAGGTATGTCGTACCAGGAGTGGGTGTCCAGTAGGCACCGTGGGTTTGCTTTAAGCACGTTTTTTCTAGTTAGCGTGATAGTTAGGTATTACACGTGGAATGCACGGTGCTAGGTAAGCATTAGGCAGAAAGTCCTTCCCTGTGAGGTGGTGGTGCACGATATCCTGCATGAACTCTGGAAGGTGAAGGGTCTTGAGAAGCAAAGGATGGAGGAGAGGAGGTGGACATCCCTTTGGAGGGGCATGTATATAGAGCCTCCTTGAGGACCCCTGATGCTCTCTGGTAATAGTTTTAAATTCTATGGGCACTTCCTTTTTTCCCTAGGCCATTCTTTTTTTAAGGGAAGGCTCGTATTGTTTTAAGTGAGTAACTTACAGCTTGACCATAAGTTAAGAAGATAGTATGTTATTATTTAAAAAGTGTTTCATGGCATATTGTTCCCTTTCCCTTTTTGTTGTTTTTCCTCCCCCCCCCCTGTGTTTTCATATAGATTGTTTTTTGTGTTGCAGCCTCTCCTCATCAGAAGTAAAGAAAAGGAAAAATGCTATGTATTGTAAGGTGGATACTGTGTGTTACATAATTTGATGCTATGTATTGTATTATTGCCCACTGAGTGGGTTTTTTTTTTTTTCCTTCTCTCTCTCTTCCCCAAGGGAAGTGTACCGTCTGCTAGGTAGACAAGCTAAGATAGTTATCCCTAAAAGGGGAAAAAGTTCATATGTGTGTCCGTGTCTCTTTTTCTTTTGTGTCTCACCTTCTAGGTTATGACCTCCAGTGGCTTGTCTATGTGTGGCCCTCTCCAGTTCACCCAGGTAACTCCTTACATATAAATATCGGAATACGATGATTAATTTTGTTTTCTTTTCATAGTGAATTAACTTTGGTTATCATTTGCCGAGTTCCACCATATTGTCTGTTAAGAGCTGCACAAGACCAGTACTATCTTGAGTTAAAGTTATCAAGAGTTGTCATCAAGTCAACACTGCAATATCATTTCGCTTCTGAATCGCCATTATCCTGCAATTTGATAATGTTCTGTTTTGTTTTAAGTTTTGTTAACTTTTTCTCTTGGTAGGTGATGAAGATCGGGAGTACCTGCGAAAGAGAGGGAAGAAAAAAAGAGGAAAGAACAAAATGCAGGCAACAAAGCTTGTGTACGCATCGATGGAACCGGAGTCCGAGAGGAAAATCACGATTCAAACCGACATGGAAGATCGTTCCGAAATCGAGACCCAGGTGGCAGCTCGGGAGATGGAGGAGGAGCCAAAGGGTGAGCCGTGTAAGCCACCGGAAGTCACGGGTGAACCACGCCCACCGAGCGTACTGGCGCACGAGAGCGCCGTAGCTTCCCCAATGGCGGCCGATAAGGAAACACAAGCCAAGGAGATTCGGGACTCGCCGAGTGGCAGTCAGGTGGTGCCGATCTCCCCAGGGCCCGAGTGTCCCCTCCCTAATGTGTCCTCTGTCCCTGTGGTCTCCAATCCTTCTGTTCCTGTCTTGTCTGTCGTTCCCCCTGTAATGTCCCCTGTTTTGTTTCCTCCACCAGGTACCGCTTCAATTTCTTACGCAGCGATGGTAGCGGCGGGGCCATCTCGTGTAATGCCTCCTCGCATAAACATCGCACAGCAGAATCTCCACTCTCCGGCCCCGGCGCCGACAAGGAGGAATGTTGTAAACCTACAGTGGACGGGGACTGGCACCTACTCACGCGACGATCTGGTAGAAAGGTTGTTTGGGGCAGGGTTTACAATAAATGATTTGTATGCATTAATCACGGGATTAACCCCCGGTTTCTTTATATTAAGTTTCTGTAGACCCCAGGGCCTGGATTTATTTTTTGAAGTAATTAGCAAGAACCCCGCTCAGTGGAAGGATTTCAAAATCATCCCAGTCTCTAGGCCTGGATTTGTTAAAATATCTGTAAATGTTTTTAATGAGTCTATTCCGGTTGGAGACATAAAGATCTGGTTAAAGAGATTTGGTACGTTAAAAGGTGAACTAATCAAGAGTACAGACAAAAATGGGATATGGGATGGGGGGTGGAGAGCCCTTGTCAAGTTAAATTGCATTAATAACATAACACAGCACATCCCGAATTCTGCCTATATCGGGAAAGAGCGCATAATGTGTTTCTACCCAGGTCAGCCAAGACAGTGTTGGAAATGCGGCTCAACGAGGCACATGTCAAGTTTTTGTGACAAAATTAAGTGCGCCCTGTGCTTGAGCTTTGGCCACACTGCCAAGGAGTGTGCGAATAATATCTGCTGCAACCTGTGTGGCGAGACGGGGCATGCTTACAGTAGTTGTCCGGTCTCATGGCAGCAAATAGAAGAGGAGATGGGAAGGCAAATGTCAGATGGTAATTTTAAACCTGAAGTCGAGCTGGTTGTTACCCCTTCCCTTCCCCAATCCCCTGGTCCCACTACCCCCCTCGGTATCCCCAATCCCCTTGCCCCTCCTGGTATTCCCAATCCCTGTAACCCCCCCAGTATTCCTAGCTCCTCTAACCCCCTGCAGGTTGTTTCCTCTCCTCCCAATTCCCCCTTAACCCTGGCCAAGACCCTCCCCGTCTCCCCCCCTAAACAGATAACTAAGTCCATAGTTCCAAAGACAAGTGCAGCGCAAAGTACAAAACCATCCCAAAAAGCAGGGTCATCTCAGCAGGCAAACAGCAAGAATAAAACATTGCAGATCAGGCTACAAAAAGTGTCTGAAGCCAAGATGAGGGGGCAGGGCCCTGTCCAGAGTGTCCCAATTTTGGCAGCTAAGGGGAAAATGACAGCTAAAAAGGTGGGGAAAGGGAAGGGAATTGGAAAGCAGGGAGAGGGTGGGAAACCAGGGGAGTGGCAACAAGTGGGGAAGGGTAAGAAGGGAGGAGAAAACCCCAAAATAGCCACTTCAGAGGGTCCTATTCCTCTAGCAAAAAATCCTTTTCAAGCCTTAGAAGATGGATCGCTGGGTCAGGGGGAACTGGTGGCAGGTAGCTGTCACCCAGAGGGAGAGGGGGGGCCCAAAAAGGCCACCTCTGTACCTCACTTAGGTTCTAAGAGTCCTGACCCAGGGAACCAAGATATGGTGTTAATAGATTTGGAACTAGCAGAGACCCTCCCCGCGGGGCTTTCAGCCAAACGGGAAGGGTCAGACGACGAAGGGAGAAGCGTCAAACGCCGGTAAGTGGAAACTTCCATATAGTTCCAATTGCTCTGTACAATGGCTAACTCCCCTCCATACCTTCGCTGTGCAACAATTAATTTCGCCAGCATGAAGTCTGTGGGTGCACGTAGAATGGCTTTATTTTTGCTCCACGCTATAGACGTGGACATTTTGTTTTTGCAGGAGACCCGGCTCACCACATTGGCCGATATCCATCTAGCAAAAAGAGGGTGGCACTGCGGGCCCTCTTATTGGTCTCTTGCAGCCGAGCCCTACAGTGGAGTGGCTGTCCTTTTCAAGACAGGAAGAGTGACAGTCAAACGAGTAATTGAGCTCGAGATGGGTAGGTGTATGGTCCTGGATGTCCTGCTGGAGGGCTCCCCTTTCCGGCTAATAAATATATATGGGCCGCAAACTAAATTTGGAAGGAAGGAGCTCTTCAGCAGGGTCAAGCCCTTTCTTTTTACGGCCCAGCCAGTGGTGTTTGGTGGGGATTTTAACACCATCACTAGGCCGAGGGACAGAGGAGGCGTGGCTGGGCGGTTAGGGTACGATAGCGTTTTTTTGAACAGTATAGTTAGTGAGGCAGGTCTGGTGGATGCACACATTTGATGCACCCCAGACCTCACGGGTTACACGTATTATCGAGGTAGATGTAGGTCGAGGATAGATAGGTTTTTTGTTAAGGGGGATTCTGCCTGTTTGCCTCTTGAGGTTAGACCGGTAGAATTCTCCGACCACTGTTTGGTTATCTTGTCGTTAAACATTCCACAGACCCCCTCGAAAGGCAGGGGTTTTTGGTGCCTTAATGCGACCCTTCTCGAGGAGGAATGTATAAAACATTCTTTCTTGGATTTCTTTCAGGACCAGGAATCCCTTCGGGATGTTTGTCGTGATAAGGTGGAGTGGTGGGAGTTGATCAAAAAGAGGACAGCACAACTCTTTCGAGGCCTAGCAACCAAGAGATCGGAGGATAAGTACTATGCCTATCAAGTCCTGAAGAGAAAGCTCGACAGACTAGTCTCTGTTGGTGGTGATCATGGGATATTGCCAGAGTCAAGTCTCTCTTGAGGGATTGCCAGTATGATCGGCTATCTTCCTTGTCTTTTGAGAGGGATTATGGGTCACACCACTCGCCCGATCCCTATTGGAATTGCAAGGAATCGGCTGCCCGCAAGCTGATTAGTGGTTTGCGGAACAAGGACGGATTCCTGGAGAGCAGTCCCCAGGGAATTCTGTCAGTTGTTTCAGAATTTTATACGGATCTCTTAGGAGAGAAGGAGCTCAGCCAGGATGAAATGTCGGGCTTTCTGGGAGATACCCCGGTGGTAAATGATATAGATGTTCCTTGGAACGATTTGGTGGCAGATATTAGGGTGGAAGAGGTTGTGGCAGCGATAGAGGGCCTTGCGTCTAAGAAATCGACTGGGCCTGATGGGCTCACGGCCGAGTTCTACAAGGCCTTTTGCGATGTCCTGGCCCCTAACCTCGTGGAAGTGTTTAGAGACTCCCTCCGGAAGGGTCTCCTTCCTTACTCCATGAGGTGTTCCGCTCTGATTCTGTTGTCAAAAGGGTTGGATCCTTCAAGGGTTGAGAATTGGCGCCCCATCGCCCTTCTCAACACTGATAGGAAGATTCTGGCAAAGGTATTATTCAACCGCCTGTTTGAGGTGGCACACCTGGTGCTTTCCCCCTCGCAACACTGCACGGTGAAATGTAGAACCCCTTTCACCGCTGCTTTAGAGGTTCGGGAGGCTCTCTCACGTTGCAGGATAAACGAGTGGGGAAAGTACCTCCTGTCATTAGATCAGTCAAAGGCTTTTGATTGTGTGAATCACAAGTACTTATGGAGTGTCCTGGAAAGGTACGGTGTCCCGGGGCTATTCGTTAATTGGCTTAAAGTTTTGTATACAGGGGCGGTGAGCCTCCCGCTTGTGAACGGTTGGTTGGGGAAACCCTTTCGAGTGGCCTCAGGAGTCAGACAAGGTTGCCCCCTGAGCCCCTTGCTCTCTGTCCTGGCCATAGATCCTCTTAAGAGGTTTGATGGAAGGATGTTGGCAGGGGTTCCTCTGGCTCCTGGGAAAGCTCTGAGGGTTATTGCCTATGCGGATGATGTTACCCTTGTGGTCTCCAGTTCGGCTGAGGCCCAAGAGGTGGCGGACGTGTTGCAGCACTATTCGGCTGCTTCAGGCTCTCTGATTAACCAGAGCAAGTGTGGGGCCTACTGGATGGGGAGGGGGGGCCAGCCAGCCTTCCACCTCCCGAACATATTCCCCAGACCCACCCCAGAAATAAAGGTTCTAGGGATCAGGTTCGGCCAGGGAGATTTTTCCGAACTAAATTGGGGGGCAAGGTTGGACATCGCATCGACCAGAGTAGGTCAGTAGGTCACCTTGCAGGAAAGGGTTTCCCTGATCAAGACCTTTCTGATTCCGATATTTTTGTATGTCAGTACGGTGTGTCTGTTGCCAGAAAATTTCTATGCAAGGATCAATGGCCTGTTTTTCCAGATGCTCTGGGGAAATAGGCTCAATCTCGTTAAAAGGAGTGTCACCTACTTACGGAGGCAGGAGGGCGGATTGGGGATGCTCAATCCGGTAGTATTCTTCACGAATACCTTTTTGAAATATAACTTTTCAAACCTCCTTAGAGAGAGGCCTCCTCCGTGGGTGGGGATCTTTAAGACTAGGGTGGACCCTTTTCTTCGGGACTGGGTGAATGGCGGCTTGGTAAAGAGTATGCGAGTTTCTCATGGGCCTCTCCCACCTTACGCGGCACTGTCTCTGAAAATCTTACGAAGGTGGGGTATGGGAGTGGAAGAAATGGTACACTCTAGTAGGAGGGCTATCGATCAGAGGGTCCTTTCCTCGTACTTTCATGCCCCACTTGCCTTGAGGGATTGTCCAGGCGATATGTTAAGTATAGGGCTCTCTTTAGTTTCTTCCCATAGGGTTCCCCCGAAGTTTAGGGACATCGCCTGGCGTTCTTTTCATGGGAAGCTCTATGTGAGGGGTAATCTGTATAGAAACTCCAATGACCGAGACTGCCCTAGGGAGGAGTGTGTGGGTAACCAGGAGACCATGGACCACTTTTTGCTTCAGTGTCCTTTCAACATGGAGGTTTATAAAATGGTGTCCACAAAGCTGCATATTCGACCTTGCCTTTCTGGTCTTTCGTACCAGGGGTGGGCATATGGGATGTCTGATAGGCATGGTGGGATTGATTTGGGCACTTTTTTCATAGTTAGCACAATAGTTAAGTATTACACGTGGAACGCACGGTGTCAGGTAGGCATTAGGCAGAAAGTCCTCCCCTGTGAGGTGGTGGTGCACGATATCCAGCACGAACTGTGGAAGGTGAAGGATCTTGAGAGACGGATGATGGAGGAAAGGAGGTGGTCATCTCTGTGGAGGGGCAAATACATTGAGCCTCCTTGAGGATTCCAGAGTCTCTGGTGGTCAAGTTTAATTTCTATTCCGGCACCTCCAATTTTCCCCAAGGTCATTCTTTTTTTATGGGAGGGCACATACAGTTCTAAGTGAGTAACTTACCAAGTTTGACTTGTATGTATGGAATGGTTTCCGGTATATGTTAGGTGTGTGAGTGAGGCCCCTTAAGTGGGGAGTAAAGAATGAAAGGTTGGTCGGGTGGGCTTCTCCCTTCCCCGGAATGTGACAAGATATTATGTTTTATGTGGTAACTATACCTGTAATGAAGTGAAATGGGGAATAAAATGAAGCAAGCATATCGACAAACGCTAACTTGACAAAAGGAAGGGAAATATGATGTAAGGTACAAGGGGATCACATGCTGTATTCAAATATGTTGGATGTATTGAATATATTAAATATACTAAATATGTTAAATCTGTGGTAGTACCTTGCATAGTATACCTTTGGGTAATATCGAATGTAATCGGTAATTGCAAAAAGTAATTGATTGATAAGGTGAGGAATGCTCTGTGACTGGTGATTAATATAACATACGGTAATAAGTATCAAGGGTGCCTCAAACAGCCTCTGAAAAATCATCAGGTCGTCGTCGTGTAGAGATCTGGTAGGTGTCAGTCCTCTTTTTTTTCCATGTCCACTAACGTAATTTCCCTCTTTTTCCAGATATTGCACCAGTTCAAAATAACGGTACCACCAGCTTTTAAAGGAAACAGCAAAGTACCAAATCTGTGACGCAACAGCGGTTTATTTTTTATTTTTTTTACGGTTGTGTAGGAATTGTATTGGGTTTACCTCTTTTCTGTTATCTCCAGTGATTAAACTGTTACTTTGATTTATGGAAATACATCGGTGATTGAACTGATTCATATTTAATGAATTAATTTAATAGTTTTTTTCAGTGATTGAACTGTTTTCTTGACTAAATTTCTTTTGTTACAAAATGTAACTTTGATATGTTTTCTCAGTGATTGAACTGTTTTCTTTGTTGCAAAGTGTAATTTTGATATGTTTTTTTCAGTAATTGAACTGTATGATGTTACAAAATGTAACTTTGATATGTTTTCAGTGATTGAACTGTTTTTTTGTTAAATTGTAGCTTGTTTTAAAAAAATAAAAAATTATCCAGCTCCAATAGCGTATATTAAAGTTGCTGCAGTTAAAAAGCTCGTAGTTGGATCTTGGGATCTGTGCTGAGCGGTCGTGTGGAGGAGAGCTCTGTATCTGTATCTAGAGAGAAAAACTTACCTGTGTCCCTGCCGTTTTGGCAGACCTTCTACCCCACTAAGGGTAGTGCTAAGAACCGGCCAAGCTTTATCCTAAACTCGGCGGGGGATAGAAGAATACTCACCCGGGCCTTGTGGGCCATGGATCCTGAGGAGGGCCCCTCTCCCCTCGGAGGCTGCTCACCATCTGGTGCCCGGGGAGATGGGGTTCCAGGACTTCCTGGTATTCAAAGTACAGAGGATAGATAGTTTTTTTGTTAAAGGGGATTCTACTTGTCTGCCTTTAGAGGATAGGCCGGTAGAATTTTCCGACCACTGTATGGTTATAGTGTCATTGAATATCCCGGAGACCCCTTCGAGAGGCAGGGGCTTCTGGCGCCTATATTCGGCCCTTCTCGGGGAAGAGTGTATAAAGCAATCTTTTTTGGCTTTCTTTCAGGACCAGGAGACCCTTCAGGATGTCTGTCGCGATAAGGACCGCATCGCTCTTTCGAAGCATAGGAGCAAGGAGATCTGTTGGTAAATATCTCACCTACCAAGTTCTAAAGAGGAAACTTGACTGGTTAGTCTCTGGTCACGGCGATCATGGGGAGATTGCCCGAGTTAAATTCCTCATGAGAGAATATCAGTATGATTGGCTGAAGTCCTTGTCGTTTGAGAGGGATTACACCACTCGCCTGACCCCTATCAGAACTGCAAGGAGTCAGTCGCCCGCAGGACGATTAGTGGACTGTGGAACAAAGACAGATGTGAGCATTCCTGGAGAGCTCTCCCCGGGGCATCTTGTCGGTTGTTACAGAGTTCTACACTGATCTCTTAGGAGGAAAACAGCTCGACCGGGATGACATGGAGAATTTTTTAGGGGAAACCCCGGCCCTGACAGTGAGCATTCCTTGGGACGTCCTGGAGGCTGACATCAGGGTGGAGGAGGTTACGGCAGTGATAGAAGGTCTTGCATCTAAGAAATCGCCTGGACCCGATGGGCTCACGGCTGAGTTCTACAAGGCTTTTTGCAATGTCTTGGCCCCTAACCTTGGAGAAGTGTTTACAGACTCCCTCCAGAAGGGTCTTCTTCCATACTCCATGAGGTGTTCTGCTCTGGTGTTATTGTCAAAAGGGTTGGATCCTTCTAGGGTTGAGAATTGGTGCCCCATAGCCCTTCTCAATACCGATAGAAAGATTCTGGCAAAGATTCTTCTTAATCGCCTGTTTGAGGTGGCACACCGAGTGCTTTCTCCCTCGCAGCACTGCACGGTGAAAGGTAGAACCACTTTCACTGCCGCGTTAGAGGTCCGGGAGGCTCTTTCACGTTGCAAGGCTAACGAGTGGGGAAAATATCTCTTGTCTTTGGACCAATCGAAGGCTTTTGATCGGGTAAACCATGAGTACTTGTGGAGTGTCCTGGCCAGATACGGTGTCCCGGGGCATTTTATTAATTGGCTACGTGTTTTGTATGCGGGGGCAGTTAGCCTCCCCCTTGTGAATGGTTGGTTGGGGAGACCCTTCAGGGTGGCCTCGAGTGTCAGGCAGGGATGTCCCCTGAGACCCTTGCTATACGTCTTTGCCATTGATCCTCTTCTGAAGAGGTTTGATGGAGGGAGTCTGGCAGGGGTGCCCCTGGTGCCTGGGAAAGCCCTAAGGGTCACTGCTTATGCGGATGACGTCACCCTTGTAGTCTCTAGCCCCGCTTAGGCCCAGGAGGTGGCGGACGTGCTGCAATTCTACTCTGCAGCCTCAGGTTCCCTGATCAATCAGAACAAGTGCAAGGCTTTCTGGATGGGGAGAGAAGGCCAGCCAGCCTTCCACCTCCCGGAAATATTCCCCAGACCCTCACCTGAAATTAAGGTTCTAGGGATCCAATTCGGCCAGGACCATTGTGCCGAGCTAAATTGGGGGGCTAGGTTGGAGATCGCATCTGCCAGAGTAGGTCAGTGGAAGGGAAGATCTTACACCCTAGAGGAAAGGGTCTCACTGATCAAAACCTTCCTGGTCCCATTATTTCTGAATATCAGTGTGGTGTGCCTGTTGCCAGAAAAGTTCTATACAAGGATTAATGGTCTGTTTTTCCAGATGCTCTGGGGAAATAGACTCAATCTTGTCAAAAGGAATGTTACCTACCTTCGAAGGCAGGAGGGGGGTCTATGATAAACCCCATAGTGTTTTTTACAAACACCTTTGTTAAATACAATATTTCGAACCTCCTTCTGGAGACGCCTCCTTCGTGGGTGGAGATTTTCAGGACCTGGGTTGACCCTTTCCTTAAGGACTGGGTAACTGGTGGCTGTGTAAAGAGCAGGCGGGTTCCTCACAGCCCTCTCCCACCTTACGTGACACTGGTTCTGAAGGTAATGAGAAGGTGGAACATAGGGGTGGAGGAGGTCGGATCCTCTAGTAGGAGGGCAATCGATCATAGGGTCTTGGCTTCCAATTTCTGTGGGACACTTGCCTTGAGAGACTGTCCAAGCGACATTATGAGCATAGGGCTCTCTTTAGTTTCTTCCCGTAGGGTCCCCCCGAAGTTTAGGGACGTCGATTGGCGCTCTTTTTACGGGAGACTCTACGTGAGAGGTAATCTGAAGTATCGGAACTCCAATGACCGTGACTGCCCAAGGGAGGAGTGTGTTGGCAACCAGGAGACCATGGACCACTTTCTGCTTCAGTGTCCTTTCAATGTGGAGGTATACAAAATGGTGTCCAGCAAGCTTGGAATTACACCCTGCCTTTCAGGTATGTCGTACCAGGAGTGGGTATCCAGTAGGCACTGTGGGTTTGCTTTAAGCACATTTTACCTAGTTAGCGTGATAGTTAGGTATTACACGTGGAATGCACGGTGTCAGGTAAGCATTAGGCAGAAAGTCCTTCCCTGTGAGGTGGTGGTGAACGACATCCTGCATGAACTTTGGAAGGTGAAGGGTCTTGAGAAGCAAAGGATGGAGGAGAGGAGGTGGACATCTCTATGGAGGGGCATGTATACAGAGCCTCCTTGAGGACCCTTGATGCTCTCTGGTAAAAGTCTTAATTCTAAGGGGAATTCCTTTTTTCCCTAGGCCATTATCTTTTTAGGGGAAGGCTCATACTGTTTTAAGCGAGTAGCTTACAGCTTGACCATAGTTTAGGAATGTTTTTGTGTAAATTCGAATATGAGAATATTGTTCATATATGTTGAAATTTATTGATGCCTCATGGCATAGTATTCCCTTCTTTTCTCCCCTCTTTCCTTCTTATGTTTTCCCTTTCCTCCCCCCCTTCCCCCCCTCCCTCACCCCTTTTTATAATTGTATATTTTTGTGTTACAGCCTCTCCTCGTCAACAAAGAAAATGTCTTGTATTAGTGAGAATACTATGTATTATAAAAATGCTATACTGTGTATCTTTATTACCCACTATGTGGTTTCCCTTTTTTTTTTTTTCTCTTCCTACTGTGTAGTAATAGGATTAAGAATTGTTCCTAATTGGGAATTGTGTCCTTTTGTGTCCTTTTTGTTCTGTTTTTGTATACCTTCAGGTTGGTTACAGTCCTCAGCGGCTTGTCCTCGGGTGACCTTCTTCAGTCCACCCAGGTAACCTTCTCCTAAAAACAAACATCACATTATATCATGTCTAATATGGTTTTCTTCATCTTAGAATATCTGTCAGTAATTTCTCCATCATACCGCTTCGTTAAATCCATCCGTTCATCCGCAAAGATCGTAGTCACTGCCATCTCAGGAATTGTCATCTACCTCAGACAGCATCGTCTTCTTTTTTCATTATCGTTATCCTAGAATGCCGATATCTTATAAGTTATTTTCATACTTAATTTTTCTAGTTATCTAGCATAAGCCAAGCTTAGTTTTGTTTAAAAGGAGTTAGTCCTGTTCTTTATTTTTTCCGTTAAAATGTTCTTAAATAAAGTTTATGTCTTAGGTGAAGAAACCTATAGGGTGTTTCTTTAGATTATCTTTTGTAAAATTATCTTATAAGATACATAGGTACAATTTTTATTATAGTAAAGTAACTTATTTTCAGTTATAGTTTTTCATTATGTATAGTGACGCAACTTATTTTATGTTTTGATGACAAAATCTGTTATGTAAAGTGAAGTAACTTTCTTCTGTTTCTGATCCAAAGTTATTATGGTCCAAGCATAAACCAAGCTTAGGAAGTATTCCTGTAAATTCCTGTTAACTCCATTTCTTTTGTTTCATGGGTGGGAAAAACCTATGAGGTGATTAATTTAATCTTTGTGTAAAATTTGGTAATAAATTTCGTTATAGTGAAATAACTTAGGTTTAGTTATAGTTCTATAAAGTGATGTAACTCATTCTTTTGTTTGATGGAAGTATTATGTTAAATTTTTAAAGTGAAGTAACTTCCTTTTCTTTGTTTTGACCTGTTGTTGATTTGATATTGTTAAACTTGTAGCTTGAAAAATCAAAGCAAAATTTCCAGCTCCAATAGCGTATATTAAAGTTGCTCCAGTTAAAAAGCTCGTAGTTGGATCTTGGGATCGAGCTGAGCAGACGTGTGGGAGAGAGCTCTGTGTTTCTACCGTTTATTCAAGCTAAGTGAGTGCTTTTGTGTAACATCTGCCGGCCCAGTTCCTCGTGGGGTTTCTGGGCTTGGCCCAACTACTAAATGGAGGATGCTGTGCCTGGGCCGGAGCCCTCATCCTCCCGTGCCGAACAACATCTTAGGCCGGGGGATGTGGGCTTCCAGGAGGCCATTGTGGAAGGAGTCAGGCGACTCATGGTAATGGGGGAAAGCAAAAAAGCCCTCATCAGCAAGATTAAGAAATGGAAGGACAGATGCAATAGGACCAATTTGGCATACCGCGCGGTCTACCGCGGACAAATTAAAGATCTTGAGGAGGACCTAGCGGATGTCGAGGTGGAAATGGAGGCCATTAAAATCATGCTGGGAGCGGCAGGAGAAGCCCTGAGCCTTTCCCCCCACGATGTGACCCCGGAAAAACAGCCCTGTGGCCAGGGGGAAGGTGGTTCAAATTCTGTGAGAGAGGAGGAGAGCCCCAGTGAAGCCCCCCTGGTGCAGGAAACCGGTGAGTGTGACAGGGAAGGTGAGGGTGAAGTGTGTGAAAGCAAGCATAAAACTGTGCCTGAAACCGTGCCTACTGTGTCTGAAACTGCGCCTGAAACCGTGTCTGAAGCTGTGCCAATTGTACCTGAAACTGTGCTTGAAACTGTGTCTGAAAGTCGGGAAGGTGGGGAGTGTGAGGTGAAGCTACCAGTGGTAGAGGTAGTGACCCTCAGCGAGGCAACCCCCAGCCCAAGAAGTATGTGAGAGTGGTGAGGAGTGGAGTACGCCTGGCCCCGGAACAGCAGTGGGCCTGCTGAAGGTTATCAGGGAGGTGGAGTCCCCGGGCCCCAATATGCATGCCATGGTGTTCTCCTCCTCCGCCCTCCCACCGGAAGATCTAGAGTACCAGGAGGAGAGGGTAGGAAAGAAGAAAAAGAAGAAGAGGAGAAACAAGATACGTACCATGCTGGTCTTCGTCCAGGAGGGCTCAGTGGCGACGGAGTCTCCCATTGCCGGAGGGAGTGAGTCCTGAGGCAGCGGGACAGTCGAGCGCAGGCGAAGAGTTGTATGAATCGGCTGCGGAATCCATGGACGGTTCGGGGGTGGAGTCGGAGGCCGAGCTGGGCCACGTGGTTATGGAGAATCTGGAACCGGAAGTTAGGTCTGCACCAGAACCGGAAGTCGCGGCTAGAGCTAAAAGAGCCGAGAAGGGTTTGAGCGTGAAAACTGCCCGGGAGACGGCGGATGCTGTGGCAGAGGTCCATGTCTCCCCAAGGCCTGTGTCATCCCCTCCCTTTGTGTCCAACTCTAAGGTCTCCGTCCCCAATGTGTCTGTTGTGTCTGTTTCTCCCCCTGTTGTGTCTCCCGTTTTGTCCGCGCAGTTTAAAGCCTCGGCAAAATCCTCACCCGCAGCTAAAGCACCGGAGGTCCCAGCCCGGGCTCCAGGCCGGTTTCCTACCGAAAGGCCTACATATTCCTACGCAGCAGCAGTGATGGCGTCCCTGAGGGCGGCGAATACTTCGTACTACGCAATTCAACTCCAACCCCACTACCCCAGCACGGAGAAACGTGGTAGACCTCGTGTGGACTGGTGAAGGCGGCTGCTCTAGGGACGATCTGGTAGATAGGTTGCTCCAGGCAGGTTTTCGTGCAATCGACCTGAATGCTGTAATATCAGGGCTTATAAAAGGTACGTTTATAATCAGCTTTCTGAGACCCCAGCTTCTAGATGCCTTCTTTGAGGCAGTTGCAGCAGCCCCAGAGGTATGGGATAAATTTAAAATAACACCGGTATCTAGGCCAGGACTCACTAAAGTCACGGTGAAAATTTTCAATGAGTCCATTCCAGTATCAGACATTAAAAAATGGTTGGGTAGATACGGAGTGGTGAGATCGGACCTTACGAGGTGCCTGAACAAGAAGGGTATTTGGGGGCTGAAGCGCCCTGGTTAAGTTAAACGTCTTTAACAACATAAGACAGCACATTCCTAACTCGGCTTTTATCGGAAAGGAGAGGGTTTTGTGTTTTTATGCCAGGCAGCCGAGGCAGTGTTGGCGTTGCGGCTCGACAAGGCACCTGAGCAGCTTTTGTGATCAGGTGAAGTGTGCCTTGTGCCTGGGCCTTGGTCATACTGCTAAAGAATGTGCAAACACCATCTGTTGCAATCTTTGTGGAGAATCGGGGCATGCTTACAGTAGCTGTCCGGAGTCCTGGCAACAAATAGAGCGTGAGCTCGACAGGGAACTAGGGCCCCCAGAGAGTCCATTTTCTGTCCCTGCCCCTAAGGCACCTGCTCCCCAGACCCCTAGCCCCCCAGCCCCCTACACATAAAGCCCCTACCCCCCAGGTTTCCCCCTGTAAGACCCCCACGCCAAAAATCCCAACAGCCAAGGTCCCCAACCCCAAGGTTCCCCCTGTGAGTGCCAGAGCCCGGGGTACTCCGGTCTCTTCTCCCCAGGTCCGCCCTGTCCCAGCCCCTAGGAAGAGAGCGCAGGAAAATGGGGCAGAAGGTTGGAGTACGGTGGGTAAGGGGGGAAAAAGGCTAAGCTGGTCAGTATGTGGAATCCCCAGATCGTTCTGGTGAGGAGGACCATCATGATGGGAAAGCGGGGGTTTCCTCCGCTGGCACATCAACCGGCTCGACCTCTGGGGGGGAGGATTCGGCCCTAGAGCCAATCTCAGTGGAGTCTGCAGAGACTCTTCCCTTTGGGCTTTCGGCCAAGAGGGAAGGGTCTAGTAGTGAGGAGAGGAGGGTTAAGCGGGGCAAGTAAAAACTTTTGCCTCCTTAAACACCCTGGAAATGGCTGGCTCCCCTCCGTATCTTCGCTGTGCATCGATTAACGTTGCCAGCATAAAGTCCGTAAGTGCAGGTAGTATAGCCTTATTTTTGATCCAAACAATAGATGCGGATATTTTCTTTTTGCAAGAGACCAGGCAAGGCTCTCTAGCTGATATCTACCTCAATAAAAGGAGGTGGACCTGCGGGCTCTGCTTCTGGTCTCTTGCGGCTGAGCCTTACGGCGGAGTAGTTGTCCTTTTTAAGACAGGTAGAGTGATAGTTAAACGGGTGTTCGAGTTAGAGTTGGGACGCTGTATGGTCTTAGACATCCTACTGGAGGGTTCACCTTTCAGACTTATAAATATCTACGCTCCCCAAACTAAGTGGGGGAGGAAGGAACTCTTCAGTAGGATTAAGCCTTTTCTTTTTACAGCCCAGCCGGTAGTGTTTGGTGGAGATTTTAACACCATCACTAGGCCGAAGGACAGGGGAGGCTCGGCTGGGCATTTAGGGTACGACGGCGTCTTTTTGAATAGCATAGTTAGTGAGGCGGGTCTGGTGGATGTCCATATTTGACACTCCCCAGACCTCACGGGTTACACCTATTATCGAGGTAGATGTAGGTCGAGAATAGATAGGTTTTTTGTTAAGAGGGATTCTGCTTGTCTGCCTCTAGAGGTTAGACAGGTAGAATTCTCCGACCACTGTATGATTATTGTGTCTTTGAATGTCCCGGAGACCCCTCCAAGAGGCAGGGGTTTCTGGCAACTTAATTCGGCGCTTCTGGGAGAAGAGTGTATAAACCAATCCTTTTTGGGGGTTTTTCAGAACTAGGAGACCCTCCGGGATGTCTGTAGCGATAAGGTAGAGTCGTGGGAGATGACTAAGCGGAGGGCCGCGTCGCTCTTTCGAAGCATAGGTGTAAAGAGATCTGCTTGTAAATATCTCACCTACCAAGTCCTGAAGAGGAAGCTTGACAGGTTAGTCTCTGGTCATGGCGATCATGGGGAGATTGCTAGAGTTAAATTCCTCATGAGAGACTATCAGTATGACCGGTTGAAGTCCTTGTCTTTTGAGAGGGAGTACGGAGTACACCACTCGCCCGACCCCTATCAGAACTGCAAGGAGTCAGTCCCCCGCAGAACGGTCAGCAGTCTGTGGAACAAGGACGGTGTTCTGGAGAGTACTCCCCAGGGCATTTTTTCAGTTGTTACAGAGTTCTATACTGATCTCTTAGGAGGAAAGCAGCTCGACCGGGGTGACATGGAAAGCTTTCTAAGGGAAACCCCGGTCCTGACGGATGTGAGCATTCCTTGGGACGACTTGGAGGCAGACATCAGGGTAGAGGAGGTTGTGGCAGCGATAGAAAGTCTTGCGTCTAAGAAATCGCCTGGACCCGATGGGCTCACGGCCAAGTTCTACAAGACTTTTTGCGGTGTCCTGGCCCCTAACCTCATGGAAGTGTTTACGGACTCTTCTTCCGTACTCCATGAGGTGTTCTGCTCTGGTGTTGTTGTCGAAAGGGTTGGATCCTACTAGGATTGAGAATTGGCGCCCCATAGCCCTTCTCAATACCGATAGAAAGATTCTGGCAAAGATTCTTTTCAATCGCCTGTTTGAGGTGGCACACCGAGTGCTTTCTCCCTCGCAACACTGCACGGTGAAAGGTAGAACCACTTTCACTGCCGCATTAGAGGTCCGGGAGGTTCTTTCACGTTGCACGGCTAACAAGTGGGGAAAGTATCTCCTGTCATTGGACCAATCGAAGGCCTTTGATCGGGTAAAACACGAGTACTTGTGGAGTGGCCTGGCTAGATACGGTGTCCCGGGGAGTTTTATTAATTGGTTACGAGTTTTGTATGCGGGGGCAGTTAGACCCCCCCTTGTGAACGGTTGGTTGGGGAAACCCTTCAGGGTGGCCTCAGGTGTCAGGCAGGGATGTCCCCTGAGCCCTCTGCTGTACGTCTTTGCCATAGATCCTCTTCTGAAGAGGTTTGATGGCGAGAGGTTGGTGGGGGTGCCCCTGGTGCCTGGGAAAGCTCTAAGGGTTACTGCCTATGCGGATGATGTTACCCTTGTGGTCTCTAGCTTTGCTGAGGCCCAAGGAGTGGCGCATGCGCTGCAAGTCTACTCTGCAGCCTCAGGTTCCCTGATCAATCATAACAAGTGTAAGGCGTTCTGGATGGGGAGGGAACAAATCCGTGCAACAGGTTGTTCACTTTCCAACCCAAACACCGAGTAGAAGAAACATTATGGACCTCCAATGGACGGGAACGGGCACCTACTCACTTGACGATCTGGTAGAGAGGTTGTTTGGGGCCGGGTTTGTAGCGAATTACTTGTATGCACTCATTTCAGGTTTGACCCCGGGTTTTTTTATTTTAAGTTTTTGCAGACCTCAAGGTCTGGATTTATTTTTTGAAACTGTTGAGAAAGATCCAGCCAAGTGGAGTGATTTTAAAATAACTCCGATTTCAAGACAAGGGTTTGTGAAGGTATCAGTAAAAGTGTTTAATGAGTCTATACCTGTCTCTGACAAAGATTTGGTTAAGAAGGTTCGGGGTTTTGAAAGGGGAATTAATAAAAAGTATGGATAAGAGCGGTATCTGGGATTGGGGGTGGAGGACGCTAATTAAGCTGAATTGTATTAATAATGTAACGCAGCAGATTCCGAATTCCGCTTACATAGGAAAAGAACGGGTGATGTGTTTTTATCCCGGACAACTGCAGCAGTGTTGGAGATGCGGCTCTACTAGACACATGTCCAGTTTCTGTGATAAGATCAAGTGCGCCCTGTGTCTGAGCTTTGGCCACACTGCCAAGGATTGTGCTGATAACATCTGCTGCAACCTGTGTGGTGAGACTGGTCATGCTTATAGTAGCTGTCCGGTCTCTTGGCAGCAAATAGAAATTGAAATGTCAAGGCAAATGTCAGAGGGTAATTTCAAGTCAGCGTCAGAACAGGTTGTTATTCCTCCCTCGCCAGCCCCCCCTAACCCTCCGAGCCCCCCTAACCCTCCAAACCCCCCCAACCCACCTAAACCCCCTACTCCTTCCGGTTTTGCCTCTCCCTCCCCCGGTACCACTCTGCCCCAGACCCATGTTTCCTCAACCCCTCCCTCCCAGCAGGCGATTGAGCCGGTGGCGCCAGAGGGATCAGGGGTAAAGAACGTTCAAAGGGCAAGAGTAGCCCAGAAAATAGGGGTAGCACATCCGTTTATTAACAAAGATAAAATGTTGCAAATCAAGCTTCAGAAGGTATCTGAAGCCAAGGCAAGAGGACAGGGGTCTAGTCTAAATATGCCTACCCTAGCCTCTAAGGGAAAAGTAACGACAAAAGGGACAGATAAGGTAAAAGGGAAAGGAAAGTCAGGGAAAGCAGAGGGAGAGTGGCAAAGAGTAGGGAAGGGTAGAAGAGGGGAGGGCGCCCCTACAAAGGTTGCTGCAGAAGGCCCCATCCTATTGGCAAAAAATCCTTATCAGGTTTTGGAGAATGGTTCGTCAGGTCAAGGGGAACCGGCGACAAGCAGTTGTTGCCCAGAGGGGGGCCTCAAAAGGGCTGTCTCTCCTCCTCACCCAGGTTCCTCGAGAGACCCTGATCTGGGGAAACAGGAAATGGTTGTAATTGATACAGAGTTTGCAGAATCTCTTCCCACAGGGCTATCCGCCAAGCGGGAAGGGTCTGATGACGAAGGGAGAAGGGTCAAACGTAGGTAAGTGAAAACTTCCATGCAGTCTCAATCATTTTGTAAATGGCTAACTCCCCTCCATATCTTCGCTGTGCAACAATTAATGTTGCCAGCATGAAGTCCGTAGGTGCACGTAGAATGGCTTTATTTTTGCTCTACGCTATAGACGTGGACATTTTATTTTTGCAAGAGACCCGGCTGACCTCCTTGGCTGACATACACCTGGCAAAGAGGTTGGCACTGTGGGCCCTCCTATTGGTCTCTTGCAGCCGAGCCCTATGGTGGAGTGGCTGTCCTTTTCAAAACAGGAAGAGTGACAGTCAAATGAGTGATTGAACTTGAGATGGGTAGGTGTATGATCTTGGATGTCCTACTGGGGGGCTCCCCCTTCCGGCTCATAAATGTGTACAGGCCACAAACCAAATTTGGGAGGAAGGAGCTTTTCAGTAGGGTCAAGCCCTTTCTTTTTACTGCTCAGACGGTAGTTTTTGGTGGGGATTTTAACACCATTACTAGGCCAAAAAACAGAGGAGGCGCGGCTGGGCACTTAGGATACAACAGCGTTTTTTTGAACAGTATAGTTAGTGAGGCGGGTCTGGTGGATGCACATGTTCGATGCACCCCAGATCTCTCGGGTTACACATATTACCGAGGTAGATGTAGGTCGAGGATAGATAGGTTTTTTGTTAAGGGGGATTCTGCTTGTTTGCCTCTTGGAGGTTAGACCAGTAGAATTCTCCGACCACTGTTTGGTTATCTTGTCATCAAACATTCCGCAGACCCCCTTGAGAGTCAGGGGCTTTTGGCGCCTTAATGCAAACCTTCTTGGAGGTGGAATGTATAAAAATCTTTTTTGCATTTCTTTCAGGACCAGGAATCCCTTCCGGATGTTTGCCGTGATAAGGTGGAGTGGGAGATCAAAAAGAGGACAGCACAACTCTTTCGAGGCCTAGCATCCAAGAGATCGGAAGATAAGTACTATGCCTATCAAGTCCTGAAGAGAAATCTTGACAGACTAGTCTCTGTTGGTGGCGATCATGGGGACATCGCCAGAGTCAAGTCTCTCATGAGAGATTGCCAGTATGACCGGCTGTCTTCCTTGTCTTTTGAGAGGGATTACGGGTCACACCACTCGCCCGATCCTTACCAAAATTGCAAGGAATCGGCCGCCTGCAAGCTGATTAGCGGCTTGTGGAACAAGGACGGATCCCTGGAGAGCAGTCCCCAGGATCCTGTCAGTTCTTTCTGAGATTTATACGGATCTCTTAGGGGAGAAGGAGCTCAGCCAGGATGAAATGTCAAGCTTTCTGGAAGATACCCCTGTAGTAAATGACGTAGATGTTCCTTGGAACGATTTGATAGCGGATATTAGGGTGGAGGAGGTTGTGGCAGCGATAGAAGGCCTTGCGTCTAAGAAGTCGCCTGGACCCGATGGGCTCACGGCCGAGTTCTACAAGGCCTTTTGTGGTGTCCTGGCCCCCAACCTCGTGGAAGTGTTTAGAGACTCTAAAGAAGGGTCTCCTTCCTTACTCCATGAGGTGTTCTGCCCTTATTCTGTTGTCAAAAGGATTGGATCCTTCAAGGGTTGAGAATTGGCGCCCCATCTCCCTTCTCAACACTGATAGGAAGATTCTGGCAAAGGTATTATTCAACCGCCTGTTTGAAGTGGCACACCTGGTGCTTTCTCCCTCGCAACACTGCACGGTGAAAGGTAGAACCACTTTCACCGCTGCGTTGGAGGTTCGGGAGGCTCTTTCGCGTTGCAGGATAAACGAGTGGGGAAAGTACCTCCTGTCATTAGATCAGTCAAAGGCTTTTGATCACAAGTACTTATGTAGTGTCCTGAAAAGATACGGTGTCCCGGAGTTATTCATCAATTGGCTCAAAGTTTTGTACGCCGGGGCAGTGAGCCTTCCGCTTGTGAACGGTTGGTTGGGGAAACCCTTCCGGGTGGCCTCAGGAGTCAGACAAGGTTGCCCTCCTGAGCCCCTTGCTCTATGTCCTGGCCATAGATCCTCTTCTTAAGAGGTGTGATGGCAGGGTGTTGGCAGGGGTTCCTCTGGCTCTTGGGAAAGCTCTGAGGGTTATCGCCTATGCGGATGATGTTAGGCCAGCCAGCCTTCCATCTCCCGAACATATTCCCCAGACCCTCCCCAGAGATAAAGGTTCTAGGGATCACATTCGGCCAAGGAGATTTTTCCGAACTAAACTGGAGGGTAAGGTTGGACATCGCATCGGCCAGAGTAGGTCAGTGGAAGGGGAGATCTTACACCTTGCAGGAAAGGGTTTCCCTAATCAAGACCTTTCTGATCCCGATATTCTTGTATGTCAGTACGGTGTGCCTGTTGCCAGAAAATTTCTATGCAAGGATCAATGGCCTGTTTTTTCAGATGCTCTGGGGAAACAGGCTCAATCTCGTTAAAAGGAGCGTCACCTACTTACGAAAGCAGGAGGGCGGATTTGGGATGGTCAATCCGGTAGTATTCTTTACGAATACCTTTTTGAAATACAACTTTTCAAACCTCCTTCGGGAGAGGCCTCCTCCGTGGGTAGGGATCTTTAAAACATGGGTTGACCCCTTTCTTCAGGACTGGGTGAACGGCAGCTTGGTAAAGAGTATGCGAGTTTCTAATGGGCCTCTCCCGCCTTACGCGGCACTGTCTCTGAAAATTTTGCAAAGGTGGGGTATGGGAGCTGGGGAGATGGAACACTCTAGTAGGAGGGCCATCGATCAGAGAGTCCTCTCCTCGTACTTCTGTGCCCCACTTGCCTTAAGGGATTGTCCAGGCGATATTTTAAGTGTAGGGCTCTCTTTAGTTTCCTCCTGTAGGGTTCCCCCGAAGTTTAGGGACATCACCTGGCGTTCCTTCCATGGGAAGCTCTATGTTAGGGGTAATCTGAAGTATAGGAACTCTGATGACCGAGACCCCTAGCCCTAGGGAGGAGTGCGTGGGTAACCAGGAGTCCATGGACCACTTGCTGCTTCAGTGTCCCTTTAACATGGAGATTTATAAACTGGTGTCCACAAAGCTGCATATTTGACCTTGCCTTTCTGGTCTCTCGAACCAGGGGTGAGCATACGGGATATCTGATAGACATTGCGGGCTTGATTTCAGCACCTTTTTCTTAGTTAGTACAGTAGTTAAGTATTACACATGGAACGCATGGTGTCAGGTAGGCATTAGGCAGAAAGTCCTCCCCTGTGAAGTGGTGGTACACGACATCCTACACAAACTGTGGAAGGTGAAGGATCTTGAGAGGCGGATGATGGAGGAAAGGAGGTGGTCATCTCTGGGGAGGGGCATATACATTGAACCTCCTTGAGGACTCCTGATCCTCTGGTGATTGGTCCAATTCTTTTTTGCACTCCTTTTTTTCCCCAAGGTCTTTTTAAATTTTTCTGGGAGGGCACATACAGTTTTAAGTGAGTAGCTTACTAAGTTTGGCCTGTATGTAAGGATTATCGTTTTATGTATAAGTGAAAATGAGTTCCCTCAAAAAGGGAGATGGTGTAAAAGGATTTTGAATGGACAGTTGAATCCCTTCTATAATTGTGCAATGTATTTAAAATCTTTTCTTTTCTTATATATATATAATAACAAATATACACTGTGTGGGGAAAATACATATAGGTAATATGATGTAAAGCATTGTATATGTGGTTTTGGTTGTTTGTTTGTTTTACTTTATACGGTCTCATTAGGGCTATCAGTGGGCCCTAACCTCCTCAAAAGTAATAATAATTAAAGAAAAAATATACGCATGGGGTAGGAGAAATATATAGGAAATACGATGTTAAGTATTGTATAGATGTTTTGATTGTTTTGTTTATTTTTTTTGTACGGTCTCTTTAAGGCTATTGGTGGGCCTTAACCCCAAGAATAATAATAAAAATAGTATGCATACGGTATAGGAGAATGCATATAGAAAATATGATGTAAAATACTGTATATATGGTTTTTATTGTTTTGTTCAATTTTACTTTGTGTGGTCTCATAAAAGTAATCAGTGGGTCCCAAACTCCTCTCAAAAAAAATCACCAGATCGTCACGGGGGAATCTAGTAGGTGCCATGTTTCTCTTTTATGTCCATTGATGTGTTTTTTTATCTTTTTTCCTAGTTATCATCAGCAATGATACCAACAAGAGTCGTTGTAGGAAACATCAAACTTCTACTGTCATCACATATTTCCGTGAATGTTCTGTGATTTAAACAGCAAACTGATTAATTTCTCGATAAAATGATAAGTTTATGTCAAGTTTATATCTGTTGTATTCAATTAGATCAACCGGACTTGAAGTTTAGTTCTTGAAGACGTTTCGCTAGTCATCCGACTGGCTTTCTCAATTCAGAATGACTTGTACAAGAATCTGTGGCACTTATGTACCCTGGAAAATCCCAATTAGCATATCACAGCCAGGTGTTAAGGGCGTGATTAGATAGTGGCTAAGAGGTGTTATAGGAACGCCCAGAGTAAGGTGTCAAAACAGCATTGTACATGGCAGACAGATGGTGTTGAACCCCCCCACCTCTATTTAAGCTTGGTTTCTTTATTTTCACATAAATGGCCTCCTTTACACCTCTCTTGAACCAGTCACGTTCCTTTGCCAATATGTTAACATTACAATCTTCAAAGGTATGTCCTTTATCCTTAAGATGCAGGTACACGGCTGAGTCCTGACCCGAGGAATTGGCTCTTCTGTGCTGGGCCATACGTTGATGCAGTTGTTGTTTGGTCTCCCCCACATACAAATCAAAGCATTGGGGGAGTGGGAGCATTGCCTGAGTGGGTTATCTTTCATAACACGGGATCAAATGGTGCAATAGACATCTGATTTTGGGAGTTTTAAAAGGCACCCTGCTCTATCCACAGCAAATTGCGAGTAGGTTGGATCTCCGGTTTCCGACTTGTAGTAGTTCAAACCCATGCTACTTTGCCCATTGAAATCAATGGTTTACTTTTTCATGAGGGTTGGGTAAAAAAGTCCTACAGTGGCAAAAACTAACAACCCCTCAGATTTTAATAACAAGTTGGTCAAATACAATCCATCATAACTAAGGACATTTGAGACACCCATCCTTGCTCTAACCACAGCAAAGTATGAGCAGATTGGAGCTCTGATTCCCGACTTGTTGTAGTTTAAACCTTGGTTACAATCAGATTCTTTCAGAAAGAATCTAATTGTGTTTTCCCCAGATCCCAAAACTATTTACAGTAAGTTACTGTTTAATGTTTTAAAAAAAATTTTAAAAATTCCTTGAAATTTTCTTCAAATTTTCAAACGCGTCTCGAAAAAAACCTGCAGAGCGGAATTTTCGCAAAATCCGTGAATCACGGAAATCCCTTGCGGAACTGGGTTCAGATCAGCGATCCTGTCCATCACTATTCTTGATCTATTTATTGTAACTTTGTATAGAGTGTTATAGTTCAGTAGAAACATCACAGTAAAATACAACAGTTGTGCAGAGCTTGAATCAATCTGTCCCCTTAAATTTCCAACCAATAATAGATCAATAGGAGATGCATTGGATCATTCTATAATTAAAGTTATCCATCTGTCTTTCAATACTCACCCTCTCTATTAAGGCCGAGGCCACACTACAATGCAGCAAATCGTGCGTACAATTGCGAGCGGTATTGCACAAGTTTTTTTGTTTGTTCATGATTCTTGTGCGTTTTGCGTTTGCACGCATTACCGAAATGCATGCGCATCGGAAATCATCCGATTGTGTCAATGTGAGGTCCTATAAAGAACACACTATCCTGTCATGTTTCAATCGTATTATATTTTATCAGTTCAGGACACAGCTTAAATAATATCATAAACCATGGTCTCAGAAGTGGGCATGGAGATGTTTTCCTTTCAGACCCCCTATCATTTATAGCAGGGATAAACAACCAGTAGGGGGATAGCAAACAGGCAGCTCTCCTGTCACATGTTTTACAAATGATGATATATACGTTTTGCAGCTTACACTGCTGTCAATCTAATATTAAGCACACCATTGCATACAACACTAAAAGGGAAGTGAGAAATATGTTCCTTTGTAAGCTTCCCTTGCCTCCCTGTAAAACTTCCTGGGGTGTGGCTTAACAGTCCATTTTGAAGATACCATTACAAAACAGTAAATTACTTTTATCCACCCCCATCAATATAGTACCTCCGAAAAATCCAATGTATTCCCCATGAAATTATCTGTTGTATTCAATTAGATCAACTGGACTTGAAATGTAGTTCTTGAAAAGAACTACATTTCAAGTCCAGTTGATCTAATTGAATACAACAGATATACCATGACCTGGATGAATGAGAACCTTCACAAGCATATCCCCATGAAATTATAAATTTATTTATATTTTATATAATATAAGGGAATATATATTATATATATATACATATACACACACACACACACATTTACATACATACATACACACACACCAAGACGAAAGCTAAGCACTCCAAGGATTCTTTAAATATTTATTATGCAATGGTAGGTCAGCTGGGCCGTCATCAGGGTTACAGACCTATAGGAAAACTAACAATAAAAAGGCAAAAACACTCCCCCCACCCCCCTCCACGTGAACAAATGCAAAGGCTACATACTACCCACAGCAACATAGCTGAGAGGCAGTGCAAAGTCCAGGTAAGTAAACATAACTAGCAAACTAAGAAAACCCACTGAACTAACACCAGTGCGCGTGCAATTCAGAGAACTGAACCACCCACAAGTTTCAAGTAACAGTGTCATAAATGAGCACCAAATAGTGCTGGTCAATATCGGGCTAAAGTGCGCATCCCAAGGGGAACTAAAGTGCTGGAAATAGAAGGAGAAGAAAGTTAATAGAGACAAAGACATTCACCAACTATTATAAAGTGCATTTGCCTATCAAAAGTAGCAGCAAAAATTAAGATGTGCAAAAGAATAGCAACAAGGTGCCTGCTAGTAAAAAACAGTAAAAAATTTAAAAATTAAGAGCAGTAACAATAAAGTGAGCACCAAACCAGACAACTAGTTATTTATTTCAATTTAATAAATAATTTAAAACAACCTATACTTTATAAAATGCTTTAAAATAATAGAGATTGAATGTAACTATCACTATTTCAATGAAACTATACAACCTCAGGTCCAATGCTAATTAAGTGTCTATGTGAATACCATTTTTAGCACCATTTTTAGCACCTGTCTATTGGTTCACCTTTCTCATAAGGTGTATAAATACTAGCTTCTCTGCTCATTTAATCAGACCTTGTGTGATCCTGAAGCAAGACATCTCCTGGAACACCAGAATATCTTGTGACTTGACTTGCAAGCTTTTGAAGCTAGTTCTTGTACCAGTACTATCTTTCTACTTTTGTTCTTTATCTTTTCTTTTGATTTAGCCCAACGATCTAAGCAACAGGATGGCATCTAAATTATAAGAACAAAATGCAACCTAATTGTTATGTTCTCCTCAACTAACTATTGTTGTACTGTTCCATTTTATCACACATTAACCTATTTTTTATTCCCTAGTGATATGGAATATTTGTATTATAATTAATCAATGGGTTATGTATATTTTAGCTTTGTAAGTATACTACATACATTATGCAATGACTGTGTAGACGTGGCACAAATATGAGATGTTAACATGGACCTCTGGGATATCTAGTCCCAATTGGATAACATATGTTTCTTGTTAAAGTTGTGTAAGGTAACAAACAAATGGCCATATAAGGTTACATGTCTAAAGTAAAAAGGGACGGCAAAGTTCTTTTCTATAGGATGGGCTTGTAACGTATGGTCAAGATTGTGTATAAGAAAGGGGTCCGTACAAGCTCTCTGTCACTCGCTATCCAGTTGAGTGACCAGCACATGTGTTTATATGCATATGCAATAAATCTCTACTATCGACTTTCAAGACTGGTGTGGCTCTACTTAATTCCCTAAGTTTTTGGTTCGAATGCGGGCACTCAAGATGCAAACCTACCTGTCCAAATGGGGTCAACTTTCAAAAGGAGGACAAAATCAAGGGCCCGGTGAGTTGTTTCTTACCCATATTTGTCCCTTTTTGGAAATGTTCTGTTGACGAGTAACTTTCCCTCAGTCTTGATTGTTGATATGTATTGACCTTTTCTGTTAACTTTGTACTAATGTTGTTCTTAGCCTGATGTGCGCCATATGTTTTGTGAATAGTTTGTGCATTGTATGTTAGCATGGATTTAGTTCTAGAGTAAAACCCCAATTTATTGTCTGAACACATTTTAATATTTTTTGTTTTGTCTTTTGAGATGTACTGGTTTATCTAAACTTAATTTTAAAGTTTGGAGGAAAGCAGCACAACTCTGTTTTAGTTTTATGAGTCTTTGGAATTTGAAAAGGACAGGAATAGTTTTATAAGCCTGAAGCAGCTTCAGGTCAGGAAAGTTAATGAGCCTTTTCAGTAGAACAGGTTGGGATAATTTACTCATTAGGAGTTTGTTAACCATGAAAATCCCAATTTGAAAGTTTGTGTGAATGTTGTCTGCTCAATTATTTGTACTACTAACATTTTTCATTATTGTTCTGACTTGATGTTGCTATGCATTGTACTGAGTTGTGTTTTATCTTTGATATTTTTGACAAACTGTTTTATTCTGGCTTCTGTGAATTAAATATCTTTAAGTTTATCTTATAGGTTGCCAACATATTAATGATTAATTAATGATTGAACATATTTGCAACTTGAATTGTTTATATGAAATTATTTCTTCACTTTTTAAAATTGTATCAAATGCTCTTTTCTCTGTATCTACTTAGAAAATCAAAGCTAGAGAATTTCAATGCGAGATGCTTAGTTTGTGTTTGTTAATGGTTCTCTAACTATGAGTTATGCAGTAATACAGAGTTGTATTGTTTTGAGAACTTAGTAACTATTGTAGTAGTCCCTGACGAGGAACTTTACCTTTTGATTGAAAGAGATCAAAAAGTTGGACACTGAAATAGTGATCAGAGCATAGAGTTTGTGTCCGGTTGAAATGACACCGGTTGTTTGGTAACCAATGGGTTAATCCTGATTGGTACATTTTGGACTAAATTCATTGAAGTATTTGTGAGGTGTAAGACCTCAAATTAGGTATCTATTAATAATAAAAGTGGAAGAATGACAATTATAAAGTATATGCATCAACTCTTTGTGGGAAAAAAGTAGATATGGGTTAAGTTAGCAATGTAAAATTATAATATTTCTGATGATAGTATTTGACTTCTGTGGGTTCTATTTTCATTTACCCCTGGATTTGACAGGATTAGAAATAAGTTATCAATTTTGATTGGAAATGTAGTAACAAATCTAAGATAGTTGAATAATGTGGTAGGATACAAGAATTAGACTCAGATGAGTTCCAGATGTTGGTATGTTTGATTTATAGCAAAAGAGAAAAAATTGTTAGTGCCAGCAAAGCAGCTGATCTGTTCCTTTAACTTAGTGCCCTTGGTGAATACAAGTGAATACAGTCTTTTTTTTTTTCTATATAGACATAGATGGTTCTGTAGTATAATTTTAGAATGGGATGTAAATGGTTTTAGATGGAATTTGTGTTGTTAATGTAGGAGTTGGAAAATGTATATGTAAATGAAGTTTTCAGAAAGTAATGTGTATCTAATTTATATAGAAGGAGAAAACATGAAAAGAAAAGTATGTTGTATATAGAAAGTAGAGGATTTGTGTGGTGATAGATTATGTGGAGGGGGTGTTCTTTCCCTCCTCCCTTTTTTCCCTCATAGGGAGTAGAAAGTGCATTCTAGGTTTGGTTTGTGGTTAGACTGTAATGGACTTACAGAATAAAGCAGAATATGCAATTTAGCACCTTTATTATGTTGGTTTCATTTTTGTTACAGGTAAGTTCCTGTTTTCTAGATAAATAAGTTTAAAGTGGTAATAAGAGAATAAGATACATTTTCTTTTTGTAATTTATAAGGTACCTGGGTTAAGTGATCACAATTTAAGAACTTTGCTTTTGTATGCATACTGAAAAATCTTGTGATATTAAATGAGCTCAATTTCTATATAAAAATAAGATCAATTGTTTGCAAACAATAACAATTTGTAATAGAATTTTAGATGGTTTATTAGATAAAAGCATAAAAAATTGCACATTTCAGCACACAGATTTCATTTGAAAAATATTTAATGTTTTTTATTGGGTTAGGTTGATCTTACGAGATTGGAAAACTGGTATTACCTATACTGTTTCTCAATAATACTCCTCATTGTTCATATCAAGGATAAGATGTGGATGCAATTAATTGAGTTTATTAACAGTCTTGTAGTGTTTTAAGATAATTTATGTTATTTTTCAGATGCAATCATTAACAGTCTAAATTCTCTTTAATTGAAAACAGCTGTGTGTGCAGATAGATTTTCTGTGTGCCTATAAAATTCCATTCTGTGTTGTATACCACAATGCTGATATTCTAGCAGGTTTTGTATACACATAGCTTTAATCTATGTGCAGAGGCCTGCAGAGGGGTGTGTGTGTGTGTGTGTGTGATGTGTATATATATATATATATATTATATATCTATATATAATACCACACACACATATATACATATACAAGTAGGAAACACTACCAACAGCTGAAGATTTTTTTTTTCTATGACCCTTATACAATTTTGACCCTTATAAAAAAAAACATCTGTTATTGACATGTTTCTAAACCCAGAATACAACCTTATTCTTTAGTAATTAAGCAGCTCTAAAGTTAAAATTATAGAATATGTGTCAAAATAAGGTTACCTTTAGAGTCTGAAAATAGATGAATTGGAAATGTGTAATATTTTGTTTTAAAGGTAAACATAGCATTTTAATTACTCACTCATGGTATTTGTTTGAAGAAGAAGAAAAATATTGGCCAAGTAGATTTGGGAAGTTTTAGAAACTGGTAGGTTGCAAAAAAAAAAAAAAAAACTGCCAACAAGGCACTAAGTAGAATGTATGTTCCATATCTGCTATTGAGTCAACAAAATGTGATAGTGATTTTCTTTAAGAAAAAAAAAATTGCTATCAGATCAAAAGAATGTAAATTCATTGTGATAGTATTTTTCTAGGAATGTTCATCCAAGGAAGGTTTAGCTATTGCTGGGGTTATTTGAGGCGTCAAAGTAGGGTCTACTTTAGTTTTAAAGGGTCAGTGTAATTTATGTTAAGGGTCACACCTATTTGGAAAACAGATAAATAGTCAATAAAGAAGTGGATGTCACAGCTATTCTGTAGCTAAGGAATTTGTGTAGTAGAGGAATACTGTACCTGAATTCCTGAGTAACTCAGAAGTTACAGTGTTTAGTTCTTGATATAAAATGATAGTTCTTTCATTTGAAATTTAATATACATCACATAAATAAAAATATAAGAAAAAAGTGGGTTGTGGATCTGTAAATTAAGGGAGACAAGCACACAGTCTCTTTTCTTTTGACAAATGAGAAAAGATTAGTATGTATTGAAAAATTTCCTAGGTCTATAGAAAAAAATATATTTTCATATATTTTAATTTTTCATAATGACCTTAAAAGAGAAGTGTGTTAAAAGTTCTTAAGATCAATTTTACTTAAATGTAAATAATTTTAGGTACACAGTTACTATGTTGGAGAAGGATAATTGTGTAATTGTTCACTTTTTAAGTATCAAGATTGTTTGAGTAGAGAAACATGATTTATTAAAGGAGAACTAAACCCAATTTTTATACTACAGAATCTGAAAACAAACCCCCCTAAAAACATCAATAAGCTATAAAATACCACTTCATTAAATTGTATTTAAGTAAATGTAGGCCTATTAAGAACTGGATGAAGTATCCAGTTGGATGAAGGTCTGAGCATGTGCAGAACAAAACTGGTCATTAACCAAACTGTGTGATAATAGAATGCTGTGAACTAAAGCACAAACCATGTTGTTTGGGTAGATTTCCAGCGCCCGTATCAAAATGAGGGGTAAGACACGGACTACTGGTTTTATGTAAAGGTGTTCTGCCTTCTGGTTCACTGTTGTTCTGTAGCTTTAATTGTCCTTTAAGATATGATCATATTGTATGGTCATCATTCGATACTCCTATGTACTGTAGGATTCTTCTCTAGTGAGTTGGATTTAGTATATGCAAGTAATATTTATAATTGGGACAATATTATCTGTAAACTTAAGTTCTTATTTAATGATAAAATTAAAATACACAATCTCCTTTATGTTACTATGGTATATTATGTTTCCTAGATATAAAATGGAAGAAAGTTTCACTCTGATTGTACATTTTAATTGTTAAAGGGCATGTCCACCCCCAAAACTAAAATTTAACCCCTTACTGGCCACATCAAGTAGTTTAAAACAATCCTTACCTTACATTCCTGCTCAAAATAGTTCCCCTGCTGTGCCCCTCCAAAGTCCAGGAAACTGCTGTGTAGGAGCAGTGTGTGACTCATGCTGTGCCTGAGACTTCCTCAACCTCATCAAGGTTGAGGCATGCTCAGTGCAGCCCTCCCTGCCTCTCAGCCAATCACGGACGCGGCTGCCGGTCCCGCCCCCTGCTTTCAATTCCATGCAAGCAGAGGGCCTGAACACTGCAGCGGAGGAGAGAGGGCAGGTAAGTAAGAATCGGGGGACTTTCTAACAATTATATTAATGCGGTTGGGGCTGGGGGAGCATGCCCTACCACATATCAAAAGTTAAATTTCGGGGTGGACATGCCCTTTAAATATGTCTAAAATGGTTAAATGGTTTAATGCCTAATAAGAAGGTTCTAATATGTCTTAAATAATGGTGAGGGTACAATACCATAGCATAAGAAAAGAAAATACCTAAGGCATTGCTACCATTTTAGAGGTTACATATGGATTTAAAGTATATTTATGTAGGATTGTATTAGTATGTGATTTTATAGTTATTAGGGTACAAGTAATGTTAATGATAATATAAAATTTGGGGGTATACAAATTGTGTATAAAATGGGCTCAAATTACAGAAAGCCTGGTCTCCAATAGCAATGTCTATCAGAAAAGACCTTTACTTGTGAAATTATATTGGAGAACTACCTAAGATGGGACTATATTTTCCTTATTATCTTAAAGCTATTGCATAAGATCCTGATATCATTCCCATTGCCAAGGTTATTCTTTATCAGATGCCATATTTCTGAGCAAAAATCATGTTCTATGACCTACTGACCTGAAATCTACAGCTCAAGTAAAAAGTGTATTTTTAGATATTTTCAACTTCTGCAACAGCTGTGAAAGTGGAAGGATGTCCAAATTGGATCTTTGCATTGTATTGGATACTATTGCTGCAAGTGCATATAGGGAAGCCACAATAATGCTTTAAATTAATTTGCACCATCTAATTCAAACCCAGCTACCCCAAACTGCCTTATTGAGGAGAGAGGTTTCCTTCGGGTTCCAAAGAAAATAGCCCAGCTACCCTATTAACCCCCTAAGATCCAGTGCTAAGGCTTAGGGTTCCTCATCAGGGTTTCCATCGGGTGAAGATGAGTATTAAGCTGTTGCTCTATGGATAGGTATGGCATAGAACTCGAACCCAAGTTCGAGCCGAACTGTTCGAGTTCGAGCCGAACCCGGACTTCTCGAACTATCTCGGACGTGGACTTTCAATATTTCCCAGACTTTTTAGGATTTATCGAATGTTCGAACGGTCGAACATTCGAAAAATCATCGAAATAAAAAGAAAAGAAAAAAAGTTGCCCACATGTACAAAATCACCCAATGGCAGCTAATTTGAGCATTGCCAGCCCCCTGGGTATAAGGCAATGCGACCAGCACCATTTAGTCAGTGTGTTTAGTGGAGACCTGACAGTGTAGGAGTTGGAGAGAGATTTTTGCACTTTTTGAGCTTTCTGTATGTGGATTTCAGTGTGGTGGTTTAGATCTTGTAGTTAACCACCCATGTATTCACACATCTTGAGACCCAACAGTCCTTTTAAGGACTAACCCCCCTATAAGTCCTTTGGACAATTTTTGTGTTAGACCTTTCAGAGGTCTAGGTGTCCTGTTTTTTTGTTTTTTTCTGTATCTGTGTGTCAGCGTCTGTGTGTTTGTGTAACTGACAGTGCTGCGTTCAGCAGCTTTTGCTGTCTGATCTGCTGTTTGCTGTCAGTTGTTGCTGTTTGCGGTTTGTTTGCTGTCAGTTGTGTGCCTGCCTGGCTCCGCAATAATGTTGTCAAACTGAAGTGAATCTACTGATACTCAATGGTGCTGTTCCTACAAACCCTATCCCCTTCCCAGCTTTCCCTCGCACGAAGCATACTCTGAGGGAGAGAAGCCAATGGGGTATGGGAAAGCCTAAATAATTATGTTTGTAGTCAATGTCATTTGTAAAGATGAAACACAGAGATTTGTTTAGTTTAACTTTTTTAGTAAACGTAAGCACCTTGCTTACATATTAATAATAATTATAACAATAATAAAAAAATATATAAACAAAAATAATAAACATGGTGCAAAAAAACCCCCAAAAAACAGCACCTATTTATCTTTTAAAATTTTGCGCTTAATGCGCAAAATGTCTCTGTGCATGGAGAGCAAGCGCCCTTCCATGCACCTCTTGCTCCTCTCCAAGCGCCTCAGACGCCTGTCTATATTCTCCAGCCGGCGCTGGCATGTTGGTCCCTGCTGGCGTGCTGATGCTGGTGCTGGCGGTGGCGGTGAAGGGGAAACTGGAGGGGGTGCTGGTGGAGGTGACCCTCCCTCCTCTGTATCACTCGCAGAAATAGATCCCACATCTGCAAATTTATATATTAAAAAAGTTAATTTTAATTATAAATAAAAAATGATAAAAAATAATGTAAATATTGTGAATATTTTTCATGTGTACTAACATTTACTAACATTAACTAACAGTTACATTTACTAATACTAACTAACATTAAGGACTAGGCCACACTAGCGCATTTTTCATGCGTTTGCGCACACGTTTCGCATTGACGTTTGCGCCCTCAATTTTTGCTAAAATGGAAATCGCGATTTCCGATGCGCATGCGATTGCGCGTCCGTTCGCGTTTTGGTAACGCATGCGTTCATTATTTCTTATGCGTTTCCATAACGCAAAAAGGTGAAAACGCATGTGCAAAACGCGATCGCAAAATGCACAAGAATCGCGCACACAATCGCGCACACAATCGCGTGCGATAACACTCGCGATTTGGTGTGCGATTCCTGTGCGTTGCAGTGTGTCCTCACCCTTACTAACATTAAAAAAATATATACTTTGAGTAGGTTATGAAAAAAGAGCTTTCAAAATCTGCATTATAATTAAAGATACACACAACAGATGGTGGCTCCCGCTCTCCCGGATCCTCCTCGCTGGTCCTTTCCCCCTTAGTTGCGTGCCCGCTAGCACTGGAGTGTCTCTCCTCCACACAAATCTGCTCAAAGAACGGATAAGGGAACATCTTAATAATATAGTGAAGGGAGATGAAAGGTCTCCAGTTGGACGGCACTTTAAAGATTGTAATGGCTGTGATATATCCTATTGTAGAGTTCAAGGGATAGAACTGGTAAAGACTAAGTTAAGGGGAGGAGATATATTAGATATTAATAAAAGGGAAGCATTCTGGATAATGGAATTGGAAACTCGGTCCCCTAGGGGGTTAAATCATAGATGGGATATTTCCCTTCTAGTATAAAATAAATAGGAATGTATTAAAGATCTTTAGGGTCCACTTGTAAGCTGTAAATCAGAATAGGGACTTTCCCTTTAACTTTTGTATTTTCTTGAGCCTGGGTTCTTTACTTAACTGCAACATTTTTGGTATTTGAAAATGTCACTGTATGAAGATACAATTGTTTCAAATGAGTTCTTTATCTGTATATTGTTTTTGTGCTGGATTTGTAACTAATGAAAGGAAATCAGCTGCTGAGACTGCGGAGCTGTCTGTTGGTGTTTTATGTTGCTTTAGTTCTCTCTTTCCATGGTGTTCTAGTTGAGTTATAATATGACCATAGTTTTTAGTATTACTATGGATTCTAATAAAAAGATTTTAGAATGGTGAATAAATATAAGCATAGAAGGGGTTAATCCAACAAATACTTGGTGGTGGATTTATTTGTGAATAGTTTTGTACTAATTACCTATTCTCTAACCTCATGTTCAATTGGAGTCTCTGATTGGAGAATTTTTAATTGGAGTTAATTGGAGCTAGCATGTTTATAAGGCAGTATTACTGGGTGCTAAAATCAGTCTATGATTAAGGGCTTGACAGCCTGAAATGCGTCAGACATCTTCCACCGTCCCCAGCTAACAAGCTCTGATCTATTTTAAATGAAGAAATAAAGCTGAGTTTTACGAAATTGGACTGGTGAGTTGCCGTATGTTCATATGCAGTGCAGCAGCACACTTTTTCTATGTTATAATTAAATATTGTAAATATTTTTCGTGTGTACTTGTCCTTTAACTAACATCTACTAACATTAACGGTTACATTAAAATTTGCTAACACAAATTAACACTAACATATGCACTTTGAGTCCTTAAGGAGAAAAGCACTAAAGGCCCCGCAATCGTTTGTGGCGGTTTGAAAAATTTCAAAGTGCTATCGCCAATCACAAGTGCTATAAAAGTAACAAGAAAAGTGCAGTTTTAGGGCTAGGCCACACTAGCGCGTTTCGCGCTCGCACCCGCGATTTTCGCTAAAATGGAAATTGCGGGAACGCGAAAAATTCCCGCGATTTCCGATGTGCATGCGATTGAGCGTCCATTCGCGTTTTGGTAACGCATGTGTTCACCATTTTTTGTGCGTTAAGGCAGCGTTTCCATAACGTGAAATGGCAAAAACGCAAACGCACAGTGTGGCCTCAGCCTAACTTCGTATAGTGGTGATACTTAGACATAGCTTGTCAGAAAGATCTGCCGTAGAACCTCCTGATTAGAGGTGCAAAAGGTGGTGATTTATTCAACTCAATCACAGATAAAATTTAATATATAAATGTGATACTTTCCTTGGACATTCCGCTGGATGTCCTGGACGTAGTTCCGTCTCTGCCGCTTGAGGTCTGACCACCTCTTTTGGAGCTGGTTAGATATTCCACAATCAGATGCTGCCATTGCATGGTGGCCATGCTTTCTGGTGGGGAAAGTAATGGTGGAATGACTACACCCACTTTCCAGACTCGATTTTAGATCCTGGATTGCATATAGAAGTCAATGGGAAGAAGGGATCGAATCCACGAGTAAAATGTCCATGGTATCTAGGCGCGAATATCGAATCTACGAGTAAAGTGTCCATTACAGCCTATACGCGAGCATCGAATCCGCGAGTAAAATGTCCATGTTACCTCGAACGTTCGAACGCGAAAGTAGCACGCGTGAGAGTAAAATTGATTGGATTGGATATTGGAACATGCTCCCCAGACCATTTCCCAGGTCCCACAGCCATTTACATTAAGTTACCATTAATATTTTAGTTTTGACTCAAAATTTTCTAACTATTTGCCTCCTATAGACTTTAATGGGTCCGTTTTCGAACTTTCAAACTTTTCCAATAGTTCGAAAGTTCAAAAACGGACCGAACTTTCAATAGTTCGACCATCTCTATCTATGGACAGATAACATCTTATTGCAATTGCATTCAACAACGGCAAAGACTATAAATTGGACTGATTATGGAGTATCTTTACATGCACCTAACCATGGCATGGGTCAATTTGATTACTTAGGAAGAATTTGATGATGAGTCCATTATGTTTGATAGATGGTTTTAATTGGGTTATAATTAGTTATAATGAAAAAATCTACAGGAAAGTGAAAAATTATAGATACTTGTAGCATGTAATGTAAAACACCGGAAAATGTTAAATACCAGAGAATTTTTAGATACACATGTAAAGCGTAAATTAATTTTAATATCCAATTTATTCATACCTTAGTTTATATGATGTTAATGAGAATAATTCTACATTTATGTAGTTGATCCGATTGACACCAATATAAGTACTTGTACCCTATTATTGTTTCTAAAGTAAAAGCAAACATTTGTTAAGAAGGAATTGTTTTTTAATTCCAATTAGATTAAGGGCGTGATGTGATTGACAGGGTAGTTTTAACTGAAAGAAATTAGTATGATTCTAATGTCTGAGTAGAGTATTAAATGTAAAATGTAATTTTGTTGTATCTTGTGTACCATTCCATAGATTTATGGTGTAGTATTTATAGTTACTTAGTAACTAGAGGGGGAAATGATATGGAATATTTGTATTATAATTAATCAATGGGTTATGTATATTTTTGCTTTGTAACATTATGCAATGACTGTAGACGTGGCACGAATATGAGATGTTAACATGGACCTCTGGGATATCTAGTCACAATTGGATAACATATGTTTCTTGTTAAAGTTGTGTAAGGTAACAAATGGCCATATAAGGTTACATGTCTAAAGTAAAAAGGGACGGCAAAGTTCTTTTCTATAGGATGGGCTTGTAACGTATGGTCAAGATTGTGTATAAGAAAGGGGTCCGTACAAGCTCTTTGTCACTCACTATCCAGTTGAGTGACCAGCACATGTGTTTATATGCATATGCAATAAATCTCTACTATCGACTTTCAAGACTGGTGTGGCTCTACTTAATTCCAGTTAGGAACCAGAAACGCTGCACTGTTGCCTGAAAATTCTGCTTTAAAGTGCAAGATTCCCTTCCCATTCACTTGAAGAGGACTTGCAGGAAATTTGCAACAGCAGGGGAGATTTAAAACCTGGTAAAGGAAGGAAGGGAAAGAATGAGAACCATCTTGGGGAGACTGAGCGTCGTGAAATTTTAAGATCTTGAATTCAACGTCATCAGTACTGAGTTCTATGAATAACTGCGTCTGGAGTTCTTCATGTATATATGAAAGCATGACACCGTTACATAGCTGAATGCGTAGATTCCAAAAATATATAGTATTTTGTAGTGGGTATTTCCAAGTTGAATAGCCTGTTCAAATTACAGCACACTGATTTTTTCTTGTAATTGCACATTTGCATGCATCCCATTTGAGCTAGTTGGTGGCCACGCCTCTGTGTGCACCCACGCATATGGTATACCGTTTGATTCAAGACATGTGGGAGATTGACATTTAGCAGGTTTTTTTGCTTGTCAAATGGGTTTAGGTAGGATTTCAAACTTTGAATCCCCTTATTTTATTTTTTACAAAATCTCCTAAAAGCACAGAGATCTATGGCGTACTATGTCTGGAATTCTTGTATTTTTTCTTGAAATTGCACTTGGGCATGTTTCCCATTTGAGCTAGTTGGTTGGCACGTCTGTGTGTAGCCACACATATGGCATAACGTTTGATTCAGGACATGTGGGAGTTAGTGTTTTTTTGCTTGTCAAAATGGTTTAGGTAGATTTCAACCTTTGAATCACAATTTTATTTTTCACAAAATCTTCTAAAAACACAGAGTTCTATGGATTACTGCGTCTTGAATTCTTCCTGTATGTATGAAATCTTGGCACTGTAATGTAGCTGAAGGAGTGTAGATTCCAAAAATATATAGTTTGTGGGGGGTATTACCAAGTTTCGGGGCTGTTTCCTTTGAAAAAAGCGTAGGCTGTTCAAATTAAAGAGCACTTTAATTTTTTTTCTTGTAATTGCACTTGGGCATGCGTCCCATTTGAGCTAGTTGGTGGCCACATCTGTGTGCATCCCATAAAAGAATGACACCACTGCGTAGCTGAAGGCATGTAGATTCCAAGAATATATAGTTTTGGGGGGTATTTCTAATAAGAGGGACATTTAGTCTGACATATCTGAAAAGTTGCTGTAATTGGGCCGCTGTGATTTGGCTCACTTTGTGGCTAGTCAATTCCACGTACACATGTGTAACCATGCATATGGTATACTGTTTGATTCGGGACATTTGGGAGATTGATATTTGGTAACTATGTTACATTTCATGGGATTTTGGCATGATTTCTATCTTCGAAAGTGGATTTTTGTTCATTTTTTTCAGAAAATTTGAGAAAAGTACGAACTTCTAAGAAGAACTGCGCCCACACCACTAATGGTATGAATGAACAAACAGCATTCTGTAGTTGAAAGTGTGCGGATTCGAGGAATATATAGTTTGTGGCGGGTGTTTTGTGGAGAAAAACTGCAGACTGTTCAAATTCAGAGTTGGCTGAATATTTTTGCTGTTTGAGACATCATGCATTGTCTCACTTCTGTGCTATTCGCTTCCAAGAGCACGTGTGTAACAACACATATGGCATACCGTTTGATTCAGGACATTAGGGAAATTGATATTTGGTAATGATTTCTTACATTCCATGAGGTTTTGGCATGGTTTTTACCTTTTGAATGTTGTTTGATGTTAATATTTTTAGAAAATCTGCAAAAAGTGTGAACTTCTACAAAGAAGTTTGCCCACACCATTGATGGTATGAATGAACAAACATAGCTGAAGGTGTGTCGATTTCAGGAATATATATAGTTTTTGGGGGGTAATTCTGAGTTAGGGGGGTGTTTTCGTGGAAAAACATGAATGGGGCATACTGTTTTACTCGGGAGGGGTTAGGCTTTCATATTTGAGATGCGTTTGAACTTTCCGCTGCAGTTTTTAGCTGATTTTACAGTTGAGGAAAAAAAGGAAAATGTGAGAAAAATAACTTACAATTGGACGAAGTGCTGTGCCCAGGTATCTGCATTTTGATCAAAAAATTTACCACACTCAAAATCCTGCAGGTGTGTAGTTTCTAAGAAGCTTCTTTTAGAAACAGTAAGATTTTTGTGTGTAACATTAAGACAACTATAAGTAAAAATTGGAAAAATCTATGAATGTGCAAATTTTAAATTTTTTGACATTTTACCCATAATTCCAGTAAAATTTCCAGAAAAGTTACAAAATTTTGTTACCATTTTTAAGTACACTTTGTGTTGAAAATAATGTATAATATTACTGATTTACTGGGGGCGTTTCCCATTGTAAACTTTGACTGAACCAAATGTGTCTAAAATCCTGAAAATTCTTCTGGCATTTAATGCATGCAAAGTAGTAAATTCTGCTGGCACTGAAAGGGTTAGGACTTTCTACATTATGTTATAGATATCTTTTAAGGACACTATAGGAAACTGCACTTCCTCCCTTCCTGGATTCAAAAAAGGGATTTGGAATTTAAAAAGAAATAGTCTGATTAACAAAGTAAATCCCTTATATTATATAAATAAATTTTTATGGATATTGCATTGAGTTTTTAGGAGCAACTAACTAGGTGGGGGTATATAGCATTATTACACATAAATGCCTGCTCTATACCATTAGGCTGTATTATATCTAGACACATGTCTTTTCCACAGGCAATAAATAAAATACTTTGCATGTCCCCGCCCATTTCTTTAAGTGAGAAATATGTGTTTATATGTTAGATTATTAAGGCAATGCTATTATAATAACATGATTCTATGAGGTACCTTCTGTTATAAGAAGGCTCTTTCATTTTATACTCTGTGTGGAGCTTTTAGCATATCTATCCACACCTCTCCCTAACATGTATATTCAATCAGTATTTTGTGTTACCAAGTACTAACCCTATAGGTTAGTTAAACTTGTGGTAAATACTAATAAATATGAACCTTGCATGTTAATCAGGATACTGTATAGGATTTAAGGTGGCTATACATATATCCGATTTTACTTATCCAACCAAGCGCTCATGCAATATTAGTTTGATATTGCCAGAACCACCTTTCCCATTCTTCACATTCGCGGGAGCACTCGGTCAGAAAAGTAAAATCGGATATATGTATGGGCTGCTTTTGATTGCCCAAAGGTGCTGTTTAGATTGCCTGGGTCAGTTCTCAGACCTGCAGGTTTATTCCACATAGACCCTCTATATTCTAGCTGGCAGGTAGTATAGGTAAAGGAGGATATAAGTGTGTGTTTGTTCATTTAATATGATGCGTTTATTTGGGTTTTTTTTAGGACCTTCAGACTAATTTTATTATTGCCCCCTGGATGTTTCTTGATGGTTCCTGTGAGCACTGCAACTACACATAGCAAAACATACATTTTCCACTGTGCACCAACGGGCACACTTTTGCTAGTATGTTAATAAATGTTGTATATTTTCTGTAACATTATTATACATACAATGTACTTTCTTTGTGATAATGAATAAACTGTTTTGATAAATATGGATACTTAACTGTTTTAATTAAGGTTATGTACTCTATAACTGGTAATAAATGTTTATTATTTTAAATCCACCTCTACATTTTGCTTGAGTGGGGTATCTTTCATAACTCTGGATCACATGGTGCAATAGACTTTGGGAATTTTGGGAGATTTTAGAAATCGAGTTACTTGGATAACTGTGGTAATTCTAAAGCCAATACATGAAGACAAGCACTGACCCCCAGTCCAAAACCAATCTGGGGCTTGCCCAGCTGCTTTGGTAACTCCTAGATAACCTTGGGCCGATCGCACGTCCCTGTGATGGCGACAATACATTAGGATGTCTGCCCTATCAACTTTCGATTGTACTTTCTATGCCTACTATGGTGACCACTGGTAACGGAGAATCGGGGTTTGGTTCCGGAGAGGGAGCCTGAGAAACGGCTACCACATCCAAGGAAGGCAGCAGGCGCGCAAATTACCCACTCCCGACTCGGGGAGGTAGTGACGAAAAATAACAATACAGGACTCTTTCGAGGCCCTGTAATTGGAATGAGTACACTTTAAATCCTTTAACGAGGATCTATTGGAGGTCAAATCTGATGCCAGCAGCCGCTGTAATTCCAGCTCCAATAGCATATATTAGTTGCTGCAGTTAAAAAGCTTATAGTTAGATCTGAGCAAAGTAAGATCTGCCAGTCCAGTTTCCCTGTGGGGTTCTGGGCTAGGCCAAACTACTCTAGCCATGGAGGAAGCAAGGCCGGGGCCCTCCTCTCCCAGTACTGCTAACCATCCTATGCCTTGAGAGGAGGGGTTCCTGGAGGCCATGGTGAACAGTGTCAAGCGGCTTTTGGCCCTAGGCAGACAAAAATTGAACCTAAAGAAAAAGCTAAAAAAGGAATAGACAGAAGGAACAAAGCCATCTCCACTTACTGGAAGGAGTACCATGTTCAAATTAGAGCAATGGAGGAAGACCTGGTGAGCATCAAGAAGGAGATTGGAGAGTTGGGTCCGTGGGTGAGGCTCCAAGTCTGAGGCCTTTGACTCAGGATTTACCCTGTGGTTGGCGGGAAGGAGGTTCTCCATCAGTGGCAGTGGTGGAGATTTCCAGTTGCCTCCCTTCAGCCCAGGGGGATTACATCTCACCTGAGGCAGAAGCAGAGGCCCATGTGGAACTGGGAGGCATACTACCTGAGGCAGAGGTGGAGTCTAAGATCCCAGCTGGTGTCGACAACATGATTGAAAAAGGAATGGATTGGGGAAGGGACCTGCTTGTGAGAAAACCTTACTGGAAGGCTGCTTAAACCTGGTTTTAAAGCAGGCAACCTATACGGAGTGCTTAGTGGTTTTAAGCCAGGAACATTTGTTATCAGTTTTTTGCAGCCCCAATGCTTACACCAATTTTTTTGAAATTCTTAAACTATTTCCCAATGACTGAGCTGGGTTTAAGGCAACACCAGTTTTCAGACCAGGTATAGTCAAAATAACTTAAAATATCTAACAAATCCATACCCGTGTCTGATATCAAAGAGTGGTTGGGCAGGTATGGTGTAGTACAATCTGAACTGCAAAGGTGTTATGATACAAATGGGATATGGGATGGGGGATACAGGACACAGGTTAAGTTAAATGTAATAAATAACATCAGACAGCATATTCCAAATTCGTCCTTCATTGGTAAGGACTGTATCCTGTGTTTTTTATGCAGGACAGCCAAGACAGTGCTGCCGTTGTGGCTCTGCTAAACACATGAGCAGTTTTTGTGATCAATTGAAATGTGCCTTGTGTTTGAGCCTTGGTCACACTGCCAAGGAATGTGCCAACAGAATTTGTTGCAATTTATGTGGAGAAGCTGGGCATGCTTATAGTAGCTGTCCAGAATCCTGGTTGCAAATATAAAGAGAAAAGGAATTGGGGGCCCTAGTAATTTCCCCCAAGTATTTCCCCTCCTCCTAGGCCCGCCCCCTTCCCCAAGGTCCTCTCCCCCTCTTAGGCCCCCTCCTCTGGAAAGGTTGGCAAGGACCATGCAGCTTGTGGATTCTTCCCATAGGTTCTCCCCCCAGAGACCCCCCCTTCCCAGGTCTGTGGTGGCACAGGAGCACTCTAGTGTCCATAATATGACCCTAATGAATTCATGAACCTCTAAAAGCCTGTAGAGACCCAATCCCAAGATCAGTCCTCCCGGCCCAGCCCTAACACTTCCAAAAAAAAACTGAAAATGGTGAACCAGAAAAGTTGGCAGCCTGCTAAAAGTAATAAAGGGAAATAGGGGGTGGATACCCAGACAATGAGTCACCTGTGGAGGTGAGGATTGGTCAATCTGGTCTGAGGGAGAGGGCTGGCAAATTTAGCCTCCCGAGAGGAAGGGCAGAGGTTTCTTCGGGCTCGTCCTCTAAATCAGACGAGACTTCGGACCCAGATAACCCGATCCTCACAGATATTAGCTTGAGGCAGAGACCCTACCCTATGGCCTTTCGGCCAAGAAGGTAGGGTCTAATTTTAAGGAGAGGAAGGCCAAGCGGGTTCAGTGAAAAACTTCCCCCTCCTCAAACATCCTGGAAATGGTTGGCTCCCTTCCATAACTTCGCTGTGCGACGATTAACGTCACCAGCATGAAGTCCGTAAGAGCAGGTAGTATGGCCTTATTTTGCTCCAAACTATAGATGCGGATGTTTATTTTTGCAAGATACCAGGCTAGGCACTCTGGTCGATTTATATCTCATCAAAAGATCATCAAAAGGCCTTGTGGGCCTTCCTTTTGGTCTATTGTGGCTGAGCCTTACGGCAGAGCGATAGTCAAACGGGTGATTGAGTTAGAGTTGGGGCAGTGTATGGTCCTTGATGTCCTGCTGGAGGACTCCCCTTTTAGAGACTGATAAATATCTATGGTCCTCAGACAAAATGGGGGAGGAAAGAGTTCGTAAGCAGGATCAAGCCCTTTCTTTTTACTGCCCACCTGGTGGTGTTTGGTGGAGATTTCAACACCATTACTAGACCGAAGGACAGAGGAGGCGCGACTGGCCACTTAGCGGCCAGTATGACAGCGTTTTTTGAATAGTATAGTCAATGAGGCAGGTGTGGTGGATGTCCACATTCGACACTTCCCAGACCTCACTTGATACACCTATTATTGAGGTAGTTCTAGGTCGAGGATATAGGTTTTTTGTTAAGGGGGATTCTGCATGTCTACCTCTTGAGCTTAGGCCAGTAGAATTCTCCGACGACTGTATAATTATGTCACGGAATATTCCGCAGACCCCTCCGAGGAGCAGGGGCTTCTGGCGACTTAATGCGGCCCTTCTCGGTGAGGAATGTATAAAGCAGTCTTTTTTTGGCTTTTTTCAGGACCAAGAGACTCTTTGGCATCTCTGTCACGATAAGGTGGAGTGGTGGGAGATGACCAAGAAAAGGACCACACGATTCTTTCGAGGCATAGGCATCTGAAGATCAAATAATAAATATCTCGCCTATCAGGTCCTGCAGAGGAAGCTTGACAGGTTAGTCTCTGGTCATGGTGATCATGGAGAGATTGCTAGAGTTAAATTCCTCATGAGAGGTTAACAGTATGATCGGTCGAGTTCCTTGTCTTTTGAGAGGGATTAAGAAGTACACCACTTGCCCGACCCCTATCAGAACTGCAAGGAATCAGTCGCCAGTAGGTTAATTAGCAGCCTGTGGAACAAGGATGGAACCTTGAAGACCAGTCCCCAGAATATCCTGTCAGTTGTTTCTGGGTATTATACTGATCTCTTGAGGAAAGCAGCTCGACCGGAGTGACATGTCGAGTTTCTTAGGGGAAACTCCGGTCCTGACTGATGTGAATATTCCTTGGGATGGTTTGGTGGCTAATATCAGGGTGGAGAAGGTCATGGCAGTGATGGAAAGTCTTGCATCTAAGAAATCACCTGAGGGGCGGAGTTCTACAAGGCCTTTGTGATGTCTTGGCCCCTAACCTTGTGGAGGTGTTTAAAGACTCCCTCCGAAAGGGTCTCCTTCCTTACTCCTGAGGTATTCCGCCTTGATCCTGTTGTCAAAAGGGTTGGATCCTTCAAGGGTTGAGAATTGGCGCCCCATCGCCCTTCTCAACACTGATAGAAGATTCAAAGGTGCTATTCAACTGCCTGTTTGAGGTGGCACACCTGGTGCTTTCCCCCACAAGAGGTGGCTGACGCACTGCAATGTTATTCTGCAGCTTCAGGCTCCCTGGATAATGAGAGTAAATGTAAGTCCTACTGGATGGGGAGAGTCTGCAAACCAGCCTTCTACATCCCGAAAATCTTCCCCAGACCCTCAACTGAATTAAGGTTCTAGGGATCAGATTCAGATTCAGCCAGGGCGATTTTGCTGAGCTAAATTGGGGGGCTAGATTGGACATCACATCAGCCAGAGTAGGTCAGTGGAAGGGGAGATCTTACACCCTGGAGGAAAGGGTTTCCTTGATCAAAACCTTACTGATCCTGATCCTATATGTCCGTACGGTATGCCTGTTGTCAGAAAAGTTCTATACGAGGATCAATGGTCTGTTCTTCCAGATGCTCTGGGGGGGGGGGGAGAAACAGGCTCAACCTCGTCAAGAGGAATGTTACCTACCTTCGAAGGCGGGGGGGGGGGGAGTTATTTAGGGTAAACCCTGTAGTATTCTTCATGAATACCTTTGTTAAGTATAAATTCAGTAACCTTCTGGAGAGGCCTTCTTTGTGTGTAGAGATCTTCAGAGTATAGGTCGATCCTTTTCTTTGAAATTGGGTGAACGGTAGTTTGGTAAAGAGCATGCAAGTTTCTCACAGGCCTCTCCCTCCTTACATGGCACTGGCTCTTAAAATTCTATGAAAGTGGGGAATGGGGGTCAAGGAAGTTAGGTCCTCAAGTAGGAGGGCAATCAATCAGAAGATGTTGTCCTCGTACTTCTGCACCCCACTTGCCCTGAGGGACTGTCCAACTGATACTTTGAGGTTAGGGATCTCTTTAGTTTCCTCCCATAGGGTCCCCCTGAAATATAGGGATATTGCTTGGCCTTCCTTTCACGGGAAGCTCTACGTGAGGGGTAACCAGAAGTATAGAAACTCTAATGACCAAGACTGCCCTAGGGAGGAATGTGTGGGACAGGTGGAAACCATGGACTACTTCTTGCTTCAGTGTCCCTTCAATGTAGAGGTTTATAAACTGGTGTCCACCAAGCTGAGCATTCAACCTTGCCATTCTGGTCTTTTGTACCAGGGGTGGGCTTATGAGGTATCCAGCCAGCATAGTGGTATCGATTTGAGCATTTTTTTCTTAGTTAGTACGATAGTTATGTATTACACCTGGAATACACGGTGCCAGATAAGCATTAGGCAAAAAGTCCTCCCCTGTGAGGTGGTGGTGCACGGTATCTTGCATGATTTTTGGAAGGTGAAGGATCTGAAGAGACTGAGGATGGAGGAGAGGAGGGGGTCCTTTTCTATTAGCACCTCCTTTTTTCCCCTGACCATACACTTTTTCTGGGAGGGTTTGTATCCCTTGACCTTAGTGTCCTTTGTGGGGTGTATGACTCTTCCTTTGTCAAAGCTACTTTTTTGATGGATGTTAAGTATGTATGATTTTAAGCCTTAGGGGCCTGGCTTTTCAGCTAAGTGTTTCAAGGGGGACAATGGATTGTCGCGTCACTTGAATGTGAATGAGGTTTCCTGTGGGGAAAATTAACACCTGATACTATAAGTATGTGTCATTTGGTGTGGTTGGTCTCTCTCCTCATCATTTATATTTTGCATTTTTGTAATTTTATTGGAAAATCTATGACTTATGTTTAGTAATATTATGGACACACTTTGTTATCCTATAGGAAATACTGTCCTTATACAGCTTATAAAAATGTCCTAGGTTTAACTATTTTTCTTTTTTTAAAAAGTCTCATTTTAGGACAACTAGGGTGTTTAACTTAAAATTTGTACTGTTTTTTGTTTCTGCCACATCAACACAACATCTGCTGTAAACAGTCTTCTCTTTTCCACACAGGTTGGATTGTCACCTTGTCATGCAACAGGTTCCAGAGTCTCTTGCACATCCACCGACTTCTTTTCTCCCAGAGTTTGCTTGTTCATAAAATTCTCCTGAGTCCTTCAAAAGTCTGGATAGGTGGGAATGACAAACAAACAACAACAACAACTACTATATCTCCTCAGTTTGACTCAGCCATACTGGAGTTCCTTCAGCCAATTTAGTGAAAATTTTTCACCTTAAAAAGGACAATTATACTCACCTTTTCCCCGATCCACTGCAGCATAGTACCCAGGGTGAGGACCTAAAATCGCTAAGTCCTAACCCTGGGTACTTTCCCTAACTCCTGCACTACTTACCGCAGCTATGGAGGAAGAGGAGCGAGGGTGAGGTGAGTATAGTTGTCCTTTAATATTAGTGATGTTAACTGTAAATCTTAGTTTGTATTTGAATGTTGTTTTCCTCACTCTTTAGTGAAATTGTTTCACCTTATCAATGATGTAAACTGTAAATCTTAGTTTGTAGTGGGCACTTTTTTTCTCAGTGCAGAAAAAACTGGGAAAGTTTATTTCTTAATTTTCTAATATGGTGATATAACCCTATATACTGTATTCTGTTAGGAAGTAGCCATTCTTCTTTTAGTTTCTAGTACAGGAATAAAACTATTTGTTATTTATAAAAAGCGAATTTAGCTATAATTTGATTTTACTGAGGTAACTATTTTTATCGTTTTACCACAGTTGGTACAGTATTGTTACTTTTTTTCCTTTTTTTCTAGTGATGTAACTAATTTGTTGTTTCAAGTGAGGTAACTTTCTTTTTGAATATTTCCCAGTTTTGCAAGTTTTTTCTTGTTCTATATGTTTAAAGTTTTCATGAAAAAAAGAGAACTTAGCTATAATTTGTTTTAAGTGAGGCAACTTTACTTTTGTTATCCTTTTACCATAGTTGGTACAGTGTTGTTAATTTCTCTTTAAAGCAGTGATGTAACTAATTTAGTTTTTGTACAGTTTTGCAAAGTTTCCTTGTTTATTATATTTAAAGTTAAAAATTTTTCAATAACATATCTTAAGCTCCAATAGCGTATATTAAAGTTGCTGCAGTTAAAAAGCTCAGAGTTGGATCTTGGCATCTGAGCTGAGCGGTTGTGTGTGGAGGAGCTCTGTGTTTGCCTAATTGTTTACCAAGTTCCAGTGTTGTTACCATCTGCCAAGCCCAGGTTCCCTGCAGGGTCTGGGCTTGGTCCAACTACTTACCTGGCCCAAGGGCAATGGAGCCTGAACCAGCTTCCCCCCTCCCTGCGGTGGCCTTCTATCCTGAGCCCGGGGAGGAAGGGTTCCAGGACCTGTTAATATGGAAGGTACAGAAGCTTACCAAGCTGGAGGCCAAAAAGTCCTGCCTCCAGAAAAAGTTACAAAAAAAGGAAAGATCGTCGTAACAAAGCAACCTCGACCAGCCAAGGCCTCTACTGCCACCAGATTGCTGACATTGAGGAGGAGCTGGAGATGGTGATGGGGGAGTTGGTGGAGATCCGGAGGTTTTTGGGGATGATGAATGAGGCCCTGTAACTGAAGGAAAGAGCAGTGGTGGTGGTGGTCAGGCATTTGGACCAAGTCATGGTGAATTCTACCCATGTGGATGAGGCCCAACCCCCCAAGAGCCTGGAGTATGAAAAGCCAAGTGTGGACCAGTTACCGGTGGCAGATGTGGCAGGACCCAGTAAAGTATCGGATATACCATGTGTGTAAGGGATTGAGTCACTGGTGGCAGAGGTGGCGAGGCCCTATACTATGCAGTCTGGAGGTTAGGGGGGTCAGTTACCTGTGGCAGAGGTAGCTGAGCCCGTTGCAAGCCCTCAGGGTTTCAACGGTAACATCACCCCCCCCATCAGTGGCAGTGGCGGGGGTCCCTGTATTGATCCTGTCTGGTGAGTTAAGCCACTCTCCACTGGTGGTAGCAGTGGAGCAAATCTTTAACAAATGGTCTTCTCTGTGTTGTCCCCAGATGAGAGCAACTACCTGAAGCGAGGATAGGGGAAATAGAAGAGGAAAGGGGGAAATAATAAAGGTAAGCTTATGGAGTCAATACGGTATGTTTATGGTCTCTGAACAAGGGGCGGCGGGGGCTCCCAATCGCAGGTAGTAAGAGGCCTGAGGTGGCGGGAGTGTCGGCTGAAGAGTCCGAGTCTGGAGCAGGTGAATCAGAGGCAGAAATTATGGAGGATGCTGGACCAAGCCACAAGGCAGCAACATTGCCCGTCAAGATGGCAGAGGGTCAAGTGTCTGTTTGTCCGGAAGTTATTGAGCATTTGGATAAAGACAAACAGCCAGAAATGGCTTGCGAGGTGGAGAGTTCTGGTTTAGCTTGGAAGGTCAGGAGTTTGGTGGCAGTTGCTTCTGCTTTCCCAAGGCCTGTGTCTCCCCTTCCTAATGTTTCTGATGCTCCGGGCTCCACCCCTAGAGTCCCAGCAACGTCTGTGTCTGCCCCTGTCTGTCATAGCAAATTTAATACCTGTTGTGCGCAGGTGCTTGCATCGGCCTCGGCTGCTAGAAGGCCTAACTTTACCTCTTCTCCTTTCAGGTCACTCATACAACCTTCCACTTTGACAAGTGGAAAATGTGGTGGATCTGAGTGAACTGGAGAGGGGTCATGCACCTGGGAAGACCTTACCGGGAGGCTGCTGAGGGATGGATTTAAAGTGGCAGATTTATATGCCATCATCTCAGGTTCAAAACCAGGGATTTTTATTATTAGTTTTGTGATTCCCCAGAACCTTGATGCTTTTCATGAAAATGATACTTATGGAAACTAAGTTATGAGGTCATTTTTTGGTATTCTTAAGGTTGATGCATTAGCTGAGGTTGTGGGGGCTGGGTCTTCTGGCAAGAGGGAGCGGGGTGACAGTCCTTGTCACCAATGGAGAATTCTCCTGCTAATCGATTCCTACTCAAGCTCTCAAGAGACCTCTGTGCCAGAGGACACAGTCCTTGTTGTTATAGATTTAAAGACAGCAGAGACCCTTCCCTTTGGTCTTTCAGCCAAGAGGGACAGGTCTGATGATGAAGATAGGTAGAGAAAAGGTCAAACGAGGTAAGTGAAACGTCCCCCTCCTCAAACAACCTGAAAATGGCTGGCCCCCCTCCGTATCTTCGATGTGCAACGATTAAAATCACCAGCATGAAGTCTGTAAGAGCAGGAAATATGGCCTTTTTTTGCTCCAAACAAATGCAGATGCTTTCTTTTTTGCAAGAGATCAGTCTGGCACACTGGCCGATATACATTGAAGTAAAAGGGCCTTGTGGCCCTTCCTTTTGGTGCCTTACGGCAGAATGGCTGTCCTTTTTAAGACAAGATAGGTGATAGTCAAATGGGTGAGTTAGGGCGGTGTATGGTCATAGACGTCCTGCTGGAGGGTTCCCCCTATAGACTTAGTAATATCTACATCCCCCAGACATAAAGTGGAAGGAACTCTTTAGCAGGATCAAGCCATTTCTTTTACCTCCCAGCCGGTGGTGTTCAGTGATTTTAACACCGTCACTAGGCCGAAGGACAGAGAAGGCTTGACTGGGGGTATAGGGTATGACATTTTTGAATAGTGTAGTCAGTGAGGTGGGTCTGGTGGATGTCCATATTAGACAATCCCCAGACCTCACAGGGTACACTTGTAGTTCGAGGATAGAGGTTTTTTGTTAAAGGGGATTCTGTCTGCCTCTTGAGGTAAGGCCATTGAATTCTTGGACCACTCTATGCTTATTGTGTCACGGAATGTTTCTCAGACCCCTCCGAGGGGCAGGGGTTTTTGGCACCTTAATGTGGCCCTTCTTGGTGAGGATTGTATAAAGCAGTCTTTTTTGGCTTTTTTTCAGGACCAAGAGACTCTTCAGCATCTCGGTCACGATAAGGTGGAGTGGTGGGAGATGACCAAGAAGAGGACTGTAGGATTCTTTTGAGGCATAGAAACTCAAAGATCGGTTAATAAATCTCACCTATCAAGTCCTAAAGAGGAAGCTTGACAGGTTAGTATCTGGTCATGGCAATCATGGGGAGATTGCTAGAGTTAAATTCCTCATGAGTTCTTGTCTTTTGAAAGGGATTATGAAGTACACCACTCGCCCGACCAGTTTCAGAACTGCAAGAAACTAGTTACCCGCAGGTCAATTAGTGGCCTGTGGAACAAGGATAGAACCCTGGGAGAGTATTCCCCAGGGTATCCTGGCAGTTGTTTCTGGGTATTATACTGATCTCATAGGAGGAAAACAGCTCAACCAGAGTGACATGTCGAGTTTTTTTAAGGGAAACTCCAGTCCTGACTGATGTGAATATTCCTTGGGATGATTTGGTAGCAGATATCAGGGTGGAGGAGGTCACGGCAGCGATAGAAAGTCTTGTGTCTAAGAAATTGCCTTGGCCCAATGGGCTCATGGGATCTTACACACTAGAGGAAAGGGTTTCCCTGATCAAGACCTTCCTGGTCCCATTATTTCTATACATTAGTGTGGTGTGACTATTGACACGGAAGTTCTACACGAGGATCAACTGTCTGTTCTTCCAAATTCCTCATCAAAAGGAATGTTACCTACCTACAAAGGCAGGAGGGGGGTTTATCTATGGTAAACACTATGGTATTTCTTACAAATATTTTATTAAGTATAATTTATAGATAATGTATAGAATATGCAGATACCTCATGGGCTTCTCCCGCCTTACGTGATGGTGGCACTGAAAGTTACGAAGGTGGAGGAAGTTAGATCCTCAAGTAGGAGGGCCATTGATCAGAGGGTCTTGTCTTCCTACTTCTGTGGGCCACTTGCCTTAAGAGATTGTCCAAGTGATATTATGAGCATAGGACTCTTTAGTTTCTTCCCATAGGGTCCCCTCGAAGTTTAGGGACATCGCTTGGCTCTCATTTCATGGGAAAAACTCTATGAGGTAATCTGAAGTACAGGAACTCCAATGACTGAGACTGCCCTAAGGAAGAGTGTGTGGGAAACCAGAAGACCATGGACCACTTCTTTCTTCAGTGTCCTTTCAACGTAGGAGGTATACAAACTGGTGTCCAGCAAGTTACGAATTACACCCTACCTCTCAGGTATGTCCTACCAGGAGTGGGTATTCAGGTGTCTGGTAGACACAGAAGAAGGTTTGCTTTGAGCACGTTTTACCTAGTTAGCGTGATAGTTAGGTACTACACGTGGAATGCACAGTGCCAGGTAAGCATTAGGCAGAAAGTCCTCCCCTGTGAGGTGGTGGTGCACGATATCCTGCATGAGCTTTGGGAGGTGAAGGGACTTGAGAGGCAAAGGATGGAGGAGAGGAAGTGGGCATCTCTGTGGAGGGGCATATACATTGAGCCTCCTTGAGGATCTCTGATGCTCTCTGGTATATGGTCTAATCTATATCACCTTCCCTTTTTTCCTTAAAGTCACTTAGGGGAAGGCTCATACGGTTTTGAAAGAGTAGCTTGCCACTTGACTTAAATTAAATTTTAAACTGTTGATAAGTCTCATTCAATAAGTATGAAAGGGTATGGGAGTGTTTTATGCCTTAAAGGCCATTCTGGGTTACTAATGTTTAGTTAAGTAACCTGTTAAATGAAACAGAACTGTCTGTGTAGTTCTTAGTAGTGTGAATGGGGAGTGTGTGGGGCCTCTCCTCATCCTAAGTTTCTAAGGGCTAGGCCACACTGCTATGCTTTTTTTGCGTTTGCGCTTGCATTTGCGTTTTTTTCCATATCATTGAAATGCGGCAAGTCACCGAAAGTGCGCGTTTTCGGGTGCGCTGCGATTTGCGTTCCGCATTTTAATTCGCATGCATTTTTCAATACTTAATGAAAAAAAACGGATGCGCAAACGCAACAAAATCGCACACGATTCTGTTTGCATTGCAGTGTGGCTGTGCCCTTAGAAATGTGTTGTTATTAGATTACTATATTGTATAGTAAAAAAAATAAATAAAATTCTACTGTGTAGAATTTTAATTTATATTGGTTTTCTTTTCAGAGGGTAATAATAAGTTGTAAGGCTTAAATATGTAGAACTCTTGTTCCTATTTGTTTCTCATGTAATTTTGTTTTCTTAAAAGGTTTTTCAGTCTCTGCGTTCCTCCTATGCCTACTGACCATCATACTTCCCATCGCATTTCTACAATACATCCCGTCGAGCAAAGACGTGTTGTAAATTTCATTTGTTATTTGATGTTTTGGCTTTATAACCTGTAAAATTTGCTTTTTGTTTTGCTGAAGTAACCTTTTCTTAGTTTATCCTTCTCTCTGTTTTTTGGCTACTGTAACCTCTCTAAATTCCTTTTATGGTGAAGTAACCTTTTAATTTGTACTGTAGCCCTTCTTTATGGGAATATAACTTCATATTTTTGTAGTATGGTTAGGATTAATTGTATTAGAATAGTTTAGAATTAAATATGTTTTTTTGGATAAGTTAATTCCATTTGAAATTTATTTATTACAGTAAATTAACTTGTTTGGAGCAATACAATCTTTGTTTTAAAAGATTGTATCTTTGGTCAGTCATAGGTTTTTTGAGCTCTGTTATTTACCAGAGGCCCAGACTACAAGTGCTGTTTTTTCAAGCCCTGTTATTTACCAGGAGCTTGGGCTAAAGAGTTTGTACAGCAAAGACCTAGGTGACCCAGTTTCCCCTGTGGGGACTGGGGAAGCCCCAACTCCAGGCCGCTCCTGACTATGGAGCAGGAAACAACTAGGCCCGGAGCCCTCTTACTCTGAGGTGGTCCGTTATATTGGACCCAGAGATGAGGGGTTCCAAAACTTTATCATTTTTAAAGTAAAGCATCTTTCTGAGCTGGAAGCATGGAGATTGTCTCTACAAAAGGCCCTGAAAAAGGAGAGAGAGATTCAACAAGGCCAACTCCATCAACCGTGGGCCCTATTGCCAGCAGATGTCATTACTGGAGGCAGAGATGAATTAAGATCATATGGGGCCCTAGGCAGGGCCATTATTTAAGGCCCCCTTTTTGTTTCATATATTGTATAGACTAATTTTTTTTACTGCTTCTGAAGCTGGGCCCCCAGAAGTTTCCTGGACCCTAGGCATGTGCCTAGGGTTGCCTTGTGGATAATCCTGCTCTCACTGGAGGAACATATGGCGGCCCTGCTGGAGGAGCTGGCCAATATACGCTCCTTCCTGGGGGTGCTGAGTGAGGCCCCGTATCTAAAAGAAAAGTTAGAGGTAATGGCATCGGCCCAGGCGGTTTAGAGATTCTTGCGAAAATCAGCAGCCGGTGGCAGAGTTTGCTGATCCGAGTGCAAAGTCATTTGGCGGGGGGGAAATCGGAATAGTGTGTGTATATGAACACTTAAATGTATCTACTCTTACATTTTAAAATAGTAGAACATCAAATTATTATACTAGAAATCTATGTCTTATACAGTCCAATTCCTATTTTTATATTTTCATAAGATTGCTAGTGTATATGTTTTTATATTTTTGATATTTGTTTAAAATATCAATTTGTTAGATCAAAATCTATAAATCAAAGAAATAAATATGGAAGCAAACCTTTATTTATTACTTCAAAGAGCTAAATTTTAAACAAAGAGAAGGAATTCTTCCTATAGGTGTTAAAGAAACCAGTGGATTAAGAAACTAGCACTTTTATATAAAACTATCATGCTTAAACCAGACCCAATATGCCAACTACATTCTTCCAATCTAAAAAAAAAAATCAAAGTGTGACATAAAATATGGGTTGGCCAATAAATGTTAATTGTGGTAGGGTTCTTTGCAAAGATAAGCATGAGTTTCTGAATTAAACTAAAAAAACAGCTCAGGTATAACAGAGGCAGCACATGTCTTTCCTTGTTACAGTCCAAAACAAGACTGGTTTGGGCTGCTTGGGAGCAGCTTTTTATACCCAAGGTCTCCCAGCATGCTTTGCATAGTAAATACAACAATATCAAAAATAATACAAAATACCTATTACTATAACATTTCCATAACAAGGATTTATTGTTACATACAGATTTAACATAAAGGTCTGCACAGTTAAAATAAAAACATCTTACAAACCAAATAATCACCTTACAAACAGCATTAGCAGATCCATGTGCACATCTGACAGTCATTAAGACACATATGTGCTTAAGCAAACTGCAAAATTTTGCATATAAAACCTTTCAGGTATAAACTCATTGTATACACCACTATAGGCTTTAAAGTTTTAACTTAGTAACATTTGTGCAAAATGTAATTGTTATATTTAATGCATTGCAAAGACAGCAAAATGAAAACATGTTTAAATCCTTAATTGCCTGATATCCAAACAGATTCAGCATGACTTTTAACCCTAGCATTGCTATGTAGAAACAAAGCTGTTTTGCATCCCTATGTACTGTGTAGGATAGGTGAAAGGGACATGAAGAATCAAAAAAAAGATAAAGGTGATTTTGCTGGCCAGCAGAAGTAGGAAATATAGGAAAAGAAAAAAGATTTTTCCCATCAGACACATAAGGAAAACAACATTAAAGGCAATCCTGTCACAGTAATGTAGCAAGTTTAGTTTCAAAGCAAGCAAAGTTATAAAGTGTAACACAAGTTATATTTAAAATATTTACCTTGTACCTTTAATTTTGAGCTGGGTTTATGAGCATTATATCTTTAAATTTGTATATTTTATCATTTTAAATGTCATATCATTTTGAAAGTCCAATTCACATTTCCTTATTGTATACAATTAAATGATACAATCTAATGAATCAGTTGTGTAATATATACACATATATATATATTCAGCCCGTACCTGCATCCAAAATTCAGCTTTCTAACCTGACCCACAAATCTGGTTAACTTCGGGGGAGGATACAATGCAGGATTCTAGAGCAGATCTCATCCCCAATTAACATACCTCACGACATTTGGGGGGCTATTGTTGTGCAATAATGGGATATTGTAAAATGTCCAAATTTGAGGGCAAATAATGTTGGTATTTACCCTAAAAAATAAATGTGAGGTGTTGTACCCCATTGCTAATGGTTAAGTTGATATGCCTTTTGGGCATACCACATCAATTTTCCCTTTAAGGTGTATCACACCAACTTAATCTTTAACGCATATCACATCAACTACCCCTTTAACACGTATCACACCAACTTACCCTTTAAGGCATATCGCACCAACTTCTGCTTTAGCACATACTGCATCAACTTCCCCTTTAGCGAGAATCACATCAACCCCCCCTTTAGCACGTATCACATGAACTTCCCCTTTAGCGCGTATCGCATCATCTTCCCCTTTAGCGCGTATCACATCAACTCCCCCTTTAGCACGTATCGCATCAACTTCCCCTTTAGAGTGTATCGCATCAACTACCCCTTTAGCGCATATCACATCAACTCCCCCTTTAGCATGTATCACATCAACTCCCTCTTTAACAGATATTGCATCATTTTCCCCTTTAGAGTGCATCACATCAACTTCCCCCTTTAATACGTATCACATCATTATTCCCTTTAGTGTGTATCGCAACAACTCCCCCTTTGGCGCGTATCGCATCAACTTCCGCTTTAGCGCATATCGCATCAACTTACCCTTTAACAATGGGTTAAGACATCTCACTTTAATTTATTTTTTACTGCAATCGATCATTATTGACACACAATGTCTCCCAAAAAACACAATTTGCTTGCAAAAATGACACATGGAAAGGAAAGGTGAGTGAAAATAGTGTGTACGTGGCCTTTAATACTGGGGTTTCAGTAGTTTGTGGGGAAAAGAGACACAAGGTGTCAAGTAAAATGAACCCCTTACAGTGCAGCTGTATTGCAGTGTGGGCAGTGTCGTCCCATTCACAGCTGTCATTGTCTTCCATTAAGTAAAACTACACAATTCCTTAGCTGCCATCTCTGAACTCTGCACCAGACTGCTAAAAACTGTGATCTCTATTGGTAACTGCCTGCCCAACCCCCAGTACAAGAGACTTATCCTGGATTGGTCAGTTTACCTCTCAATCTTGACTCTGGGCAATTCACATGTGAGAAGAGGTGACCGAGTGTGTGTTCACATGACACTGCTACATCACATGGTCTGCTGCTCCTCATAATTGACAGCTCTATCCTCCTATCACAGCAAAAAAATGAAGTAAAGCATTGTACTGCATTGAACAATCTAAGATATTTGGAAGGTGTGCAGTTAACTTGATTCACTCGATTCACCACCAGATGTCAGCACACAGGTTAATTAACTGAAAAAATGTTGAAAAAAGGGGGTACGAAGGCATTTTTAAAAGTTGTAAAGTAGCCTAAACTTTTCCCCAGGTCCTTATACATAAGTGTACCAAGTCTCATAAAAATTGTCCCAGTCGTTTAAAAGTTTTTCTGGAACATACAAACATACATACATAGGCTATAGATATCTATGTAGACTAGCAAAAGTGTGTCCGTTGGTGCACATTGGAAATTATGTGTGTGTATGTTTTGCTATGTGTGGATATAGTGGATATAGAATCTTTACACAGGTATATTTTAAACTGTTACTCAGACAGTCACCAGCTTCCAGAGGAACCAAATAGGATAATCCTGCAGGTCTGAGAGAAGACCCAGGCAATCCTGCCACACTGTGTAGTTGAAACTAAACATGCTAGATTAATACTTATTAGTATTCACCATGACAAGTGGTGATATTATAAAAGAAGGTACCTCACAGCATCATGTTATTATAATCACATTGCCCTAATAATCTAATGTATAAAACATTTCTTATTCCCAGTTTACCTAAAGAAATTGATTTATCCTTTATATACTCTTTTATACAGATCTAATTGGAAAAATTAGCTTCAAAGCAATGTTTAATAACTGATCACTACTTTTTATTTCAGTATTACAGTAAATCCTTGGTATATCTGCCTGGCTTTACCACTAAGCAAAACGTTAAGGACTTAACGCAAGCAAGCACCTTCATCCCAACCATTAATATTGTCTGCCAATTCAAATTATTCTAGCCAATCAGTCCACTACCTAGTTACCCCATCAAATGGATCATATTTAAAAATAGGTTTGGCAATTGGGCCTGGTAGAGCTAAGGAGTCTAATTGGGGAATTGCATCTGCAGGTACCAGGACAGAAGGATTTAAATCAAAACTATCAGTAGCAGCCTCCATAGTTTAATACAGAGAATAAATATACAGAGAAAACTGGGAGAATAAATGGTATTACCAGCACCGCTGCCACCAATTTGCACCAGATCACTGCTTTATGGAAGGATTATGGGTAGCATGGCACACAGTGGGTTACTCATGTGGTCTGGCACAAAGCAGACAGTGCACATAAACAGGTTCCCCACATACCATGTGCAGTAATCAGGGGTGTCCCTGTCTATGGTGCACCACCAATATTGACCAAGCCTGTGTATTGTGTGTCCTTGTAAATTGGTGTACACTTATCTGTTACCTCAGAGTTTGTATCCAATAAGGTAAATTGTCCAATAATCTGTCCTCCCAACAGGTGGTAACAGGATCTTATACACAGGATTTTATACACAGGATCTTATACACAGGATCTTATACATAGGATCTTGTGTTGCAGTCAATATCTTTCCAATGCACACACCACAACCTACTTTCACTTTCTCCCCTCCTAGCCATAGAGAGCAGGGATGTCTTGTCTTTTATCACTCACTGATACCACCTGCAGACTGGAGGTGGTATATAAGGAGCCTTGGTGTATATGTCTATTACAATACACATCACATCCTGTGTAGCAGACAGAAACTTGTTTTGGATTATACTCCCTATCACATGGAGCAGACAAAGGGGTGCGGTTTAACCTCCCATTTTGAGCATACCATGTTGAAATAGGGATCTCAGCTATGTATTTTGTATATTTTATCTTGTACCTAATAAAAGGCAGTGCTATACTTAATGTACATTTACTGATAATAATTTAAATGGCAATAGTGAGATTGTACACACATACATATACACTTTTCATATATGTAATATCCTATACCTCCACCACTTTGGTAGCTCCTAAAAACTCAGTGCAATCTCCTATGGAGATATACATTTATTTATATAATATAAGGGATAGATATATAGGGAACATGTATTTTTTTCACTAGGTTAGGATTGACACTGGGATACTGCCGTGAAGTGGCGTGTCAGTTAAGCATGTTTGTACAAACAATGTAACTAAAGGTATCCATTTGAACTTAAAGGGTATCTCCACTCGTATTTTGAAGATTTGGTAATCCAGTTCTATTGAAGAACGGGAGGTAAAGGAGCTGTGCCTTACCTTCCGTTCTTCAATAGAACAAACAGGAGCCAGGAGAGAAGGTAAGAAACTTACCCGCTGGCTCGCTCACCCGGCGTGTAGTCTGACAGGTCCAGACGAACCTTGTCTTCTATGTGCATGCGCGATCTATGCACATAGAAGACAAGGTCCATCGGGACCTGTCAGACTAAGCGCCGGGGGAGCGAGCGAGCGGGTACGTTTCTTACCTTCTCTACTGGCTCCTGTTTGTTCTATTGAAGAAAGGAAGGTAAGGCACAGCTCCTTTACCTCCCGTTCTTCAATAGAACTGGATTACCAAATCTTCAAAATACGAGTGGAGATACCCTTTAAGTGCAGGTGATTTGCCTTCATTGCTTGCATACATGTCTGACTCTTTTACCCTATTCATTTATAATTGTATGTGTAGTTGAGTGCTGGAGACTTTTGTGTAATGTATAAATTGCCATTCCTCCATTGCACCACACCAGAAAGTGTTTTTGAATTAAGGTTTGAGCTGCATATCCTTGGAATTGTGTATAATTATATATTATTTATATTAATTATATTATATATATATATAACTAGCAAAAGTGTGCCCGTTGGTGTCACAGTAGGTTTTTTATGTGTTAATTTTATTTAGTTTTATTTGCTGGAGTGTTAGTTACATATATTGATTAAAATATATGTGTAAGCTACCCACCACTTACAAGGCCCTCCATATTAGGGTAGTCCTATCTAAGAATGACATATTTTAAGTAATAATGCTGTTATTTTTGTAGTGTAATTATTATGTATTAGATACGTTTTTTCCTAATGATAACTTCCTGCGGCACTTGGAGCCTTTCCCATTAGTTTCATCTTCCAGGGATAGTTTGCAGCTGGTCGCGGCTGTAAACCAGGCTCCCAGGCCTCGCAGCGAGTGTTGGGAGGCTCCGCGGGGCTTCCTGCGGCACTTGGAGCCCTTCCCGGTAGTTCCGTCTTCATGGGGTAGTTTGCGGTTGTTGGCGGGCAAAAACCAGGCTCCCAGGCCCTGCCGCGAGTGTTGGGAGGCTCGGCGGGGCTTTCCGCGGCATATGGAGCCCTTCCCGGTAGTTCCGTCTTCCAGGAGAGAGAGACAGACCAGGTGCTGTCAAGTTGTATACATACAATACTGTACACACATTGTAACATGTAACTCCCACCTCCAGTTAATCCCCAGGGCTCTCAAGCAGGAACAGGCAGCGTCTCAATACCTAGCAACAGCAGGGATCGCCCACCATTTCTATAGGCAATGCCTTCTCTCCCAGTTAAACGGAACACTATTGGCTTTTACCTGGATTCCGATCAATGTGGAAGGGGTATGTAAGATGCTGTAGTTTACACACATGCGGCAGTAAGGAGGAACCTGGTGCTTGTTTAATATGGGGAACCTGGTGCTTGTTTAATATGGGGTATTCCCATTCCCATTGGCTGCTACAATACAGTCGGCCACTATTACAGTAATGTGACAATTTATAATAATTGTACTAACCTGGAAGCTGATCATTGTGAGCACTGCTGCTAACAGGACAGGAGAAAGAGAGAGAGAGAGATAGAGACAGACAGAGAGAGAGACAGAGAGACAGAGCGAGAGAGAGAGACAGTGAGAGAGACAGAGCTAGAGAGAGACAGAGTGAGAGAGAGACAGAGAGAGACAGAGACAGAGACAGACAGAGAGAGAGACAGAGAGACTGTACACTAAAGCAAAAAATAACATTTAGACACTTACCAGCATAAGAAGGAAACTTCCCTTCAGGGAAGCAGCCAAAACAAAGGGATCCTTTAGTAAAGCAGCCTATAGGAGAAAGAAAAGTCTTCAGTAAAGCAGTGCCATTTGGCCACGCCAACCCGCTCCCACTACACATTGCATTTGGATGTGAAGCTCTCTCCCACAATGCAATACAGCAGGATATAACTCTAAAGCATCCTGACACTCTCTCCCACAATGCAATACAGTAGGATGTCAGCTACACTTACTGGGAAAGCAAACTTATTTTTGATTGGCCATTAACTCGCACATGCTCACTAAGTCTCTACCACAATAAAGGATGTTACTGTAAAGCATGCATTGCATCTGGATGTGATGTAAACACAGCAACTTTCTTTTCATTGGCTAATAGTGCTACAGCAGCTACCAGGAAATTACAGCAAACGTCCTTTTATTTTCCCATGCAGAATTGAATAAATTTGAGAGGTGTGTCTATAGCTCCCATTTTGACCAGTCCATTCAAACGTGGGGAGATTCTGTATGTTAGTACTTTTTTATTTTTTATTTCATATGCCATTTACACACTGTTACATACTTATATATCTTTATTTAGAACAGATTAATAAACTAATTAATGTTATACCTTTTACATTACAATATACACTGTAACCATGTATAATATTATTTTAGCCTACCCCCACCTACATAGTACAGTCTAAAAACTCAATGCAATCTCCACAAAATGGAAAATATTTTTATATAAAGGAAGGATATATTAGACATGTATATTATATATATACTACACATTAAGCCCGCTACAATAACGGGCACTAGAAGCACAGAGTGTCCCAAGGCCATAGTCCTCCTCCATGTCCCAAGGCCAGAGTACCCTCTTAGTGTCCCAAGGCCAGGGGCCCCCTCTGTCACAAATCTAAGGGCCCCCATCTGTCCCGAATCCAGCCCCCCTCTATCCCAAATCCAGGGCCCCCCCTCTGTCCCAAATCAAGGGGCCCCTGTCCCAAGCAACCTTACCTGCAGTCTGTTCTCCCTCTGTGTGTTTCCTGTGTTTCTGTCCCTCCAGTGGTGATTCAATTGGAACTGCAGAGACTCTCCCTCTAGTGGTGAATCAATAGGAATTGCAGTGACACACACACAGATACAGGAATGCACACTTAGGGTTTTATTATATAGGATGATATATATATATATATATATATATACACACACACACACTCACATATATATATTAGACATGTATATTATACACACACACACACATATATATATTAGATATGTATATGATATACACACACACACACATATATATATATATATATATATATATATTAGACATGTATATTATATATATATATATATATATATATACATATGATAGACATTTATATTATAAGATACCATTCTTGCACTAAAATATTTGATTAATAATATGAAATATATATGTTGTATAACAATAGAGAAAACTGTAGAAAGTCAGTAGCATTTTTCAGAGAGCCGTCCAGACTCTCTTAAGTATAACGACAATTTTTGCTGATAAATAATGTTTTTTTTATATATCAAAACATGTACAATGCCCATGCACAGCGCAACATTTCAGGATACTCGCCCCCTTTGTCAAGCTGTGGACATCATCACTTTTACTTCAATACAATCAGTTTAAATGCAGTGATACAGGAAATTACATCATCAGACACATGACTTGGCCATCTTATTTGCATACACAGTACAAGGAAACCCATAAAATCCTAACTGGACTCAAAAGCTCTCATCTATTATCTGTCATACAGTAGCAGTATATATACAGAAAAACAGAAGGCACATACAGATAAATATTTAGAGGAACAGGTAAAGACTATAGTCTCTATTTAACCCTCTTGGGGCTAGAGACCCTAACCTTTTAATCCACCATACTTCCCTTCTTTTTAGTTGTAATGTCATATCTCCTTGAAATTTTTCAGGGATAGTCTCTAACATCATAAATTTAAAATCCTCGCTATTGTGGCCCATTTCTAAAAAGTGCTTTGGCACTGGTAAATGCACTAAGCCTTTGTGTATCGAGGATTTATGTTGAGAAATCCTATTTTTAACCTTTTGTGTAGTTTCCCCAATGTAAAAAAGTCCACATGGACATATCAAAGCATATATTGCAAATTTACCATCACAAGTAAAATGGCCTTGATGGAATATTTGCTCATTATTAACAGAATGCATAAAGCTAGTTCCTTTTTGAACCAACCTACAATGAACACAGTTAAAACATGGGTAGATACCTTTCTTTGCTGACCATGTATCTTTTTTTAGACATTTAGTCTCAGATTTTTTAGAAGCAACCACTGTGCCAATAGTTTTGCCACATCTATGACATGAGTGGAAGCAATTTAAAATGTTCAATCATCGCATGTGCCCTAGAAAGGATTTCCCAGTGTTGTTCCACTTTTTTAGAAACGGACTGGCTGCATGTGTCAAAATCAGATACAAATACCAATCCGTTTATCTGTCTCTCTTTTATTTGGTAATCTCTGTCGCACATTTTTAATTATATGTAAAGGATAACCTCGAACTTCAAATTTCTTACTGATAACGTCCAACTGTTTCTCTTTTTTAACAGAATCCGTTACAATCCGTTCTACTCTGCACATCTGTCTAAATGGAATAGCTTTCTTAATATGAATTGGTTGGTGACTCAAAAAATTTAAAATTTTATATTTATCTGTAGGCTTCACATATACAGTTGTTTTCAAAATGATTCAACCCCCAATGCTGTAAAGGGTTTTAGGGAATTCAGTATACATTTGTAAATGTGTTCAGAATGAAATATTAGAAGGACTTTTTAAAAAACCAAATGCAACTAAAATGACATTAATTGCTTTTGTAATACAGTATTAAATGTTTTTTTGTGATTTCTTCATTCACACAATTATTGAACCCCTTAAAGACTACCACTCTTAAGAACAGAGGTTCATTCAAGTGTTTTCAATCAGGTATTGAAAACACTTGTGAATGTCAATCAAAACAAACATAATAAGCACCAATTAGGCAGATTTAAAATGACTGTGATACTTAGCTCCTTCTAGACATTTACTGGTGTGTTAACAAACATGGTGAAGTCAAGAGAATGGTCCAGGAAGACAAGAGAAGTGGTGATTTCTCCTCACAGGAAGGGCAATGGATATAAGAAGATTGCAAAGATGTTAAACATACCAAGAGACACTATAGGAAGCATCATTCGCAAATTCAAGGCAAATGGCACAGTTGAAATGCTACCTGGTCGTGACAGAAAGAAGATGCAGACTTTGACGGCTGTGCGCTACCTGAAGCTCAAAATGGAGAAAAGTCCCCGTGTGACTGCTGAGAAACTGAAAAAAGGTTTGTCAGATGCGGGTACTGAAGTTTCAGCTCAAACAATAAGGCGCACATTGCGTAATGAAGGCCTCCATGCCAGAACTTCCAGGCGCACCCCCTTGCTGTCTCCAAAGAATAAGAAGAGTCGACTGCAGTATGCCAAAAGTCATGTGGACAAACCACAAAAGTTTTGGGATAGTGTTCTGTGGACTGATGAAACAAAATTATAACTGTTTGGGCCCATGAATCAACGCTATGTTTGGAGGAGGAAGAACATGGCCTATGAAGAAAGGAACATCTTGCCTACTGTGAAGCATGGTGGGGGGTCAATCATGCTTTGGGGCTGTTTTGCTTCTGCAGGTTCAGGGAAGCTTCAGCGTGTGCAAGGTACCATGAATTCTCTTCAGTACCAGGAGAAAAAAATGTGATGCAGTCCATCACAAACCTGAGGCTTTGGAGACGTTGGACCTTTCAACAGGACAATGATCCCAAGTGTACCTCCAAGTCTACTAGAGCATGGTTGCAGATTAAAGGCTGGAAGATTTTGGAGTGGCCATCGCAGTCAACAGACTTAAATCCGATTGAGAACCTCTGGTGGGACTTAAAGAAAGCAGTTACAGCATGCAAGCCTAAGAATGTGACTGAACTGGAGGCTTTTGTCCATGAAGAATGGGCCAAGATACCCGTAGATCGCTGTGTCAACTATGCTTCACGTATAAAAGCTGTTATAACTGGAAAAGGATGTTGTACTAAGTACTAAGAATGAATGTCACTTGGGGGTTTATTAAAACTGATAATGATGTGAGCACAGAAAAGACATTTGTGGTTATTTAATTATAAATGTTATGTAAGTGTCTTTTTGATTTAATTGTAAACAAGAAGACTGAAATGATCAAAATCAATGTCAAACTGGCCAAAACACTCAATTTCAGTGGGGGTTGAATGATTTTGAACACAACTGTAACTCAGGGGTAATGTCCTCTCCTTTTATCCATCCAAAAAATGATTTTTTTTCTTCATCAACAGTTAAGTAAAATTTTATAGATTGATGTACAGTATTAAGATGTAGGTGGAACTGTGACAGGGACGATTGATCACCCTGCCAGAGGATGAACATGTCATTAATAAATATTGGGCACGGTAGAGATCATCTTGATAAACGTGCTCATCCTCAAAATATGCCATAAAAAATTTGGCATAGTCCGGGGCTACATTCGACCCCATTGCAGTGCCACGCAACTGCAAGTAATATTCACCTTTAAAGAGAAAATAATTTTTAGTGAGAATAATCTCTAGGGCTTCCATAAAAAAGTCAGTTTCTACATCAGTAAACTTAGCACTGGACTCCAGTAACCTCCTGGATGCCGAGATGCCGAGATGCCCTCCCCATGGGGGATGGAGGTATAGAGACTGGCCACATCCATAGGGGCCAGTAAAAATCCATTACCATCAGCCCCCTGGAGACCCCTCAGCTTATCCAGGTAGTCAGTGGAGTCCTGCACATAAGACTTAGTATTCTGAACTAAAGGAGAAAAAACTTTATCCAAAACAATTGCCATAGGAGTAAATAATGAATCAATGCTCACCACAATAGGGCGGCCTGGAGGACATAACAATTTTTTGTGGATCTTTGGAACAGTATATAAATAAGGTGTTTTAGGATTCTCAATCATAAGATACCTTTTTAAGCTTTGAGACACTACACCCTTCTTTTCAAACTCATCCATAAAGTTATTTATACATGCCTTAAACTTCATTGTATCATTGTCTAATTTCACATATACATTAATATCTGTTAACTGAGACCAGATTTCGTTTTCATAATAGGATTTGTCTAATATGACTATTGCACCTCCCTTAACTGACGACCTTACTACTATATCATCATTATTTTTAATTGCCTTTAATGCACTTTTTTCTTCTTTAGACATATTATGATAGCGTACAGAAGTAAGGTCTTAATTAGCCAGAAGATCAGAAATGTCATTTTGGACATGTTTAATATATGTTTCAACAGTCCAAAATCTTGTGGAGTAAAGCCATGATCCTGAGTAGGTGTAAAGTCTGGAACAATTTGATTCACAAAATGAACCTTGAGTCTAAGGGATCTAAAAAATCTGTATAAGTTAATGTATAATTTAAAGGCATTACACTTAGTTGTTTCACAGAAATTTAAACCTTTAGACAACACTTTCTCCTTAACCGGTGTAGATTACTTGTACCTGTGGTTGATTCCCCTGCATTTGTAACTCCCTCTTCCACTGCATTTTGCACCATTGTCGAAGACCTCTTCGTCATTTGTTGCTCTTTCTTGAGTATCCGATAAAAAAAATGTATATCAGTGCCATTATGTTGATTGATATTTTTTGTTTGGCCCATTCGGACATCAGGTGCAGTGGGCACATTTTGGAGCCCCTTTCTTAAACATCGTATTACATTAGGGATCCACAGATGTCCACTTATACATTCGACCATATTTATAGTCCATCATATCTTTAGCATTTCTTTTCCTTTTGTTAGATTCCCCCTCTTTATGATAGGACATCAATTTCTCTGTATGATTAGTTATATAATTATTTAGTTCCACTTCCACCATGTTAGCTTTAATTAGGCCATCAACTTAATTTATCTCTAGCTGCACATTATTTAATTCTTCCTTGATACTTTCAACAGTCAAAAGCATTAAGTCCATAGAACATTTGTTCAAAATTTATAAAAAGCATACCTTATAGTGTTCATTTTCGGGGAACAAAGTAGGACGTAGATTTACCCTCAATACCCTTGGGATCTGCTATTGCACATAATACTCTGACAATGTAATCGCGTGCAGCTCAAGATCAACTTACCATTTTTTAACTTGTTCAAACTGCCGTTGTAGTTGAGCGACTACCGGTATGTCCAAGAATTCACTGGAGCTTGAAAATCCACTGAGTATATCGTGGGCGTCTCCATCCGTGTAGCTGAACCCTGTTGCATTGCTTTATGGGTCATCACGGATGTCCATAGTCTTGCAATGGTTATCTCTCTTTTTCAATCAGTTTTATTAAGAGCAAATCTGAAAGACAAATAGTTAACTGTGGAAAGTCAGTAGCGCTTTTCAATGCCTTTTCAGCCGTGTGCTGAACTCCAAACAGAGATCCATCCAGACTCTCTTAAGTATACAAACTGCAAAAGAACATTTTTTATATATCAAGCATGTACAATGCCCACGCACAGCAGGAGACTTGCCCCCTTTGTCAAGCTGTGGACAGAGATAAATGAAGTTGAAGGCCTAATTAAAGCTAACATGGAGGAAGTGGAACTAAATATTATAAATATATATAAATATATATTCTTTTGCAATGACGGTCGCACACCCACCTTTTTAATTGTTTGGTGCTGCAAAGTGAAACGGAGTGATACTGTCTTACTCCTCCTTCATATAAACATGCAGAGACTCCAGCACACAAGAAAAGTTATATTCATGCTTCTTTATTCCATCATACACGCCATCTATATGCGACGTTTCGGAAAACCCTGGTTCCTTTTTCAAGCTCAAAATGACATACACATGTGTTACAAATTATACCTATTTATACCATTCAAGAGGAAGTGACCTCACACATTGAGCATCACATTTAACCCTATAAAGGGAATAAATCAGGTTACAAGTATAAGTACTTCATATTGACATATCATATATACAAATATAAGTCATAGTCTTTATTTAATCCATTTGGTGACAAAGTCCCCAGTTTGTGTACCCACCATACTTCACGCTGTTTCAGTTTTAACTGTCTATCACCACCTCTCGGTGGTGTGCTTACACATTCTAACACCATAAATTTTATTTGTGTATCAGTATGTCCTTTTTCTGCATAATGCTGAGTTACTGGAAGTTTCATGTCCTTTAATCGTATGCTAAAACGATGTTGGGATATTCTCGCTTTTATTGCTTGTGTAGTTTCCCCAACGTACACAAGTCCGCAGGGACAACACAGTGCATATAATTACATACTTAGAGTCACAAGTGAAGTGCCCCCTTAGGTCATATTGATGTGACGTAAGGGGATGTGTAAATCCGTTGGCCTTGTGGACATAGGGACACTGGGCACATCCCAAGCAGGGAAACATGCCCACCGCACCCAAGCCCATCAAGGCAACAGGTCTCACTTTTTTTGTTTTATACATAGAGGAGGTCAAATGAGAACCGATGGTCCGTCCTCTACTATATGAAGTCACCGGTAATTGTTCAAATTCTTCCAGACCTGGATATGCATTTTGTATGATGTGCCAATGTTTCTTAATCACATTATTTATACGTTCACTTCCCAGTGTGTAACCTGTAACAAAAGGGATTCTCTGTTTAGTCTTTTTTCTATTTTCAGACTGCCATGGATTCCTACATTTTTCTAGCGCTGTGTCTATAACACCTGTTGGATAACCCCTTTCCTCTAATCTTTCTTTACATTCCCTGTAAGCTATTTCTTTATTCTCAACGTTGTTAGTTATTCTATCGACTCTTTTAAACTGGCTATACGGTATAGATTTTTTAATATGTGAGGGATGAAAGCTCTGGTACATCAACAATTGGTTACAATCAGTTGGTTTATGGTAAAATTTTTGTATCAAACTTTCCTTCAAGAGAACCTTTACATCTAGAAAATGTATCATTGTGGGATCAAATGCATAGTATATTCGATATTTTCATGCAATCTATTAATGGTTTGGTGGAATTCCATTAATGTCCCAATGCCCCCGCCATATGAGGAACACATCATCTATATACTGCCACCACGCCAGACAATGTCTGGCAAATGACGGCAACAGATAGATGTGCTCCTCTCCTGCCAAGCCATGAATGCATTGGCATATGACGGAGCGGCATTGGAACCCATGGAAACCACGCAGCTGCAGATAGTAATTACCATCAAAAGCAAAATAGCTTCTGTGTAAATTAATTTCAAAGCATTTTCAAAAAAGTTATTTGCTGTTCATCATACATATCACTTCTCAAGAGCAACCTCTTAGCTGCATTGATGCCATCTTTATGTGGGATGGCCGTATCCAGTGAGGATACATCCAGGGTTACAACAAAATATCATCTACAGAATTCACTTCAAGATTATTTAATTTATCTAAAAAATGTCCAGTATCTCTCAATAAACTGTGTATTCTGCACCAACGGCGAAAGGACCCTGTCCAGGAGGTCGCCAAAGGGCTGAACACCGAACCTATGCCAGCCACTATCGGACGGCCCGGAGGCTGGACAGGGTCCTTGTGCACTTTGGGCAGAATATAAAACACGGGAGTTATAGGATGTTCCACAGTTAAATATTTCTTTAAGCTCATATCTATGATTCCACTGTCATGTGCTGTGGCTATCAATTGATTATATCCTTTTTAATGTCCCAATGAAAAGGAACAAGATTTGAAACAAGCACTCACCCCACCGACAAACCAAATGCAGGAGGACCTGGAACCATGATGTCCGATTGCCGGAAGAAAGGGAGAGTTTAAACGATCTAAGTTCACGCGAGATCAGTGGGACTATGAAAGGGGACATGTGTATGATTGGTCAGCCAAAGACCACTGCGAGGAAGACCAGCCGGATATGAGCATGGCGCTCAGCGTAAGAATTAAGGGTAACCGGAGAACACACTACTCCTTTTTTGTCCGAGGACGGGCTAAACGCACCAGAAGGGCAATCCAAGAAGAACCCACTGAAGCAGCCGAAATCACAGCGATTACTATGCTCCACGAAAGTGCTAAACGGTAATAAATTTATTTAAGACTGTACTTACTGCCGTGCCTGTCTCTTTAACGCAAAGGCTTAGGATTTAATCCTGTGAGCCATTGGACTCTTTTCACTGGACATTGATCTTTATACATTTTTTCGTAAATTAGTTAAAAACGCATTTTTTCTTAAAGCCTAATGAACTAATGATATGTGTCATCTGGGTTACCACAAAGATTTTGGTTTAATGAATAGAGGTAAATATGTCCCTCCTTCTACTTATCCCCTGTTGAAACTATGTGAGTAAGTTAAAGTAGATATACTGCAGAGTTATCATGTATACAACGTGGTAAATCATATTCGAATCTAAGACGGAATGGGAAGCATTACGATTGTTAAAATCTAATAACAGTATTACGATCAAACCCTCAGACAAAGGGGGACGATCTGAATAATGGAAACTACTTATTATGTACAAGAAATCATGAAAACACTGTCTGTGTCTGAAGTATATCTAAAATTATCAAGAGATCCCGTTTGGGACATTAAAAAGGATATTAATCAATTGATAGCCACAGCACATGACAGTGGAATCATAGATATGAGCTTAAAGAAATATTTAACTGTGAACATCCTATAACTCCCGTGTTTTATATTCTGCCCAAAGTGCACAACCCTTTCCAGCCTCCGGGCCGTCCGATAGTGGCTGGCATAGGTTCGTGTTCAGCCCTTTGGCGACCCTCCTGGACAGGGTCCTTCGCCGTTGGTGCAGAATACACAGTCTTATCTGAGAGATACTGGACATTTTTTAGTAAAATTAAATAATCTTGAAGTGAATTCTGTAGATATATTTTGTTAGTAACCCTGGATGTATCCTCACTGTATACGGCCATCCCACATAAAGATGGCATCAATGCAGCTAAGAGGTTGCTCTTGAGAAGTGATTGTATGATGAACAGCAATAAACTTTTTTTGAAAATGCTTTGAAATTAATTTTCACAGAAGCTATTTTGCTTTTGATGGTAATTACTATCTGCAGCTGCGTGGTTTTCCATGGTTCCAATGCCGCTCCGTCATATGCCAATCATTCATGGCTTGGCAGGAGAGGAGCACATCTATCTGTTGCGTCATTTGCCAGACATTGTCTGGCGTGTGGCAGTATATAGATGAGTGTTTCCTCATATGCGGGGCGGCATTGGGACATTAATGGAATTCCACCAAACCATTAATAGATTGCATGAAAATATTGAATATACTATGCATTTTGTTCCCACAATGATACATTTTCTAGATGTAAAGGTTTCCTATGAAGGAAAGTTTGATACAAAAATTTTACCATAAACCAACTGATTGTAACCAATTGTTGATGTACCAGAGCTTTCATCCCTCACATATTAAAAATCTATACCGTAAGCCTTTAAAAGAGTCGATAGAATAACTAACAACGTTGAGAATAAGAAATAGCTTACAGGGAATGTAAAGAAAGATTAGAGAAAGGGGTTTCCAACAGGTGTTATAGACACAGCGCTAGAAAAATGTAGGAATCCATGGCAGTCTGAAAATAGAAAATACTAACAGAGAATCCCTTTTGTTACAGGTTCCACACGGGAAGTGAAGTATAAATAATGTGATTAGAAACATTGGCACATCATACAAAATGCATATCCAGGTCTGGAAGAATTTGAACAATTACCGGTGACTTCATTAGTAGAGACGGACCATCGGTTTCTCATTTGACCTCCTCTAGTATAAAACAAAAAAAGTGAGACCTGTTCCTTGATGGGCTTGGGTGCGGTGGCATGTTCCCTGCTTGGGATGTGCCCAGTGTCCCTATGTCCACAAGCCAACGGATTTACACATCCCCTTACGTCACATCAATATGACCTAAGGGGGCACTTCACTTGTGACTCTAAGTATGTAATATATGCACTGTGTTGCCCCTGCGGACTTGTGTACGTTGGGGAAACTACACAAGCAATAAAAGCGAGAATATCCCAACATCGTTTTACATACGATTAAAACATGAAACTTCCAGTAACTCAGCATTATGCAGAAAAAGGACATACTGATACACAAATAAAATTTATGTGTTAGAATGTGTAAGCACACCACCGAGAGGTGGTGATAGACAGTTAAAACTGAAACAGCGTGAAGTATGGTGGGTACACAAACTGGGGACTTTGTCACCAAATGAATTAAATAAGACTATGACTTATATTTGTATATATGATATGTCAATATGAAGTACTTATACTTGTAATCTGATTTATTCCCTGTATAGGGTTAAATGTGATGCTCAATGTGTGAGGTCACTTCCTCTTAATGTATAAATAGGTATAATTTATAACACATGTTGTATGTCATTTTGAGCTTGAAAAAGGAACAGGGTGTTCTGAAACGTCGCTATAGATGATGGCGTGTATGATGGAATAAAGAAGCATGAATATAACTTTTCTTGTGTGCTGGAGTCTCTGCATGTTTATATATAAATATATATATAACTAATCATACAGAGAAATTGATGTCCTTTCATAAAGAGTGGGAATCTAACAAAATGAAACGATTTGATAGAGATCTGATGGACTATAAATATGGTTGAGTGTATAAGTGGACATCTGTGGATCCCAAACATAATATGATGTGTGAGAAAGGGGGCTCAGAAACGTGCCCACTCTGCACCTGATGTCCAAATGGGCCAAACAAAAAATATTGATCAACATGTAGGCACTGATGTACAATCTTTTTTACAGGATACTCAAGAAAGAGCAACAAATGACAAAGAGGTAATTGACAATGGTGCAAAATGCAGAGGAAGAGGGAGTTACAAATGCAGGGGAAACAGCCACAAGAATAAGTAATCTACAACATATATCAACATCAGTTGACCCCGGTTGAGGAGAAAGTATTGTCTAAAGGTTTAAATTTCTGTGAAATAGCTAAGTGTGATGCCTTTAAATTAGACATTGACTTATACAAATTTTTTTAGATCCCTTAGACTCAAGGTTCATTTTGCGAATCAAATTGTTCCAGACTTTACACCTACTCAGGACCATGGCTTTACTCCACAAGATTTTGGACTCAGATTTAAAAGCAACTTTGTGCTGCCCACTACAAACTGTGCAGTTGAAACATATGTTAAACATGTCCAAAATGGCATTGCTGATCTTCTGGCTAATAAAGACCTTACTGCTGTACATTTATATATAATCTAAAGAAGAAAAAAGTGCATTAAAGGCAATTAAAAATAATGATGATATAGTAGTAGGTCTCAGATAAGGGAGGTTGCAATAGTCAATTGGAAAATCCTATTATGAAAATGAAATCTGTTCTCAGTTAACAGATATTAATGTATATGTGAAATTAGACAGTGATTCTCTGAAAAAGTTCAAGGCAGTATATATACCTTATGGATAAGTTTGAAAAGAAGGGTGTAGTGTCTCAAAGTTTAAAAAGGTATCTTATGGTTAGAATCCTAAAACACCTTATTTATATACTGTTCCAAAGATCCACAAAATTTGTTATGTCCTCTTATTTATTATGTCACCCCTATTGTGGCGAGCATTGATTCATTGTTTACTCTCTTCAGAATACTAAGTCTTACTTGCAGGATTCCAATGACTTCCTAGATAAGCTGAGGGGCCTCCGGGGTGATGGAAATGGAGTTTTACTGGCCCTTATGGATGTGGCCAGTCTCTTACCCCATCCCCCATGTGATGGCATCTCGGCTCCAGGAGGTACTGGAATCCAGTGGTAAGTTAAATGATGTAGAACTGACTTTTTATGGAAGCCCTAGAGATTATTCTCACTAAAAATTTTTTTCTCTTTAAAGGTGAATATTACTTGCAGTTGCATGGCACTACGATGGGGTCGAATGTAGCCCCGAGTTATGCCAATTCTTTTATGGCATATTTTGAGAATGAGCGCGTCTATCAAGATGATCTCTACCATGCCCAATTTTTTTTGATGACATGTTCGTCTCTCTGGCAGGGTGGATTATTCATCCCTGTCGCAGTTCCACCACAACATCTCAATACTGTACATTCATCTATAAAATTTGACTTAACTGTTGATGAAGAAAAATTCATTTTTTTTGGATGTGTTTATTGTAAAAGGAGAGGACATTAACACCGAGTTATATGCGAAGCCTACAAATAAATATCAAATTTTACATTTTTTGAGTCACCAACCAACTCTATTTTAAGAAATCTTACATTTAGTCAGATTTGAAGAGTAGAACAGATTGTAACTGATCCTGTAAAAAAGAGGAAAAGTTGGACTATCAGTAAGACATTTGTCCTAGGTTATCCTTCACATATAATAAAAAAGGCACGGCAGGATTACAAAATAAAACTAGATTCCGAATAAAGAGAGACAGATAAACAGATAGGTATTTGTATCTGATTTTGTCACATGCAGCCAGTCAGTTTCTAAAATAGTGAAACTGGGAAATCCTTTCTAGGGCATATCCGATGATTGAACATTTAAATGCCTCCACTTATGCCATATAGATGTGGCAAAACTATTGGCACAGTGGTTGCTTCTAAAATCTGAGACTAAATGTCCAAAAAATACTAAGTTAGCAAAGAAAGGTGTCCCCATGTTTTAACTGTGTTTATTGTGGTTGGTTCAAAAAGGAACTAGCTTATGCATTCTGTTAATTATTAGCAAACATTCCAACAAGGTCATTTTATTTGTAATAGTAAATTTGCATATATGTTTGATATGTCAATGTGATTATTTTACATTGGAGAAACCACACAAAAGGTTAAAAAATGGATTTCTCAATATAAATCCTCGATACATAAAGGCTTAGTGCATTTACCAGTTGCCAAATTACTTTTTAGAAATGGGCGACAATAGTGAGGATTTTAAATTTGTGGTGTTAGAGACTATCCTTGAAAAATTTCAAGAAATATGACATTACAATTAAAAAATAAGGGAAGTATGGTGGATTAAAAGGTAAGAATCTCTAGCCTCAAGAGGGTTAAAGGGCATTCCACCCCCAAAACTATAATCCCCCACTACTGGCCCCATCATGTTGTGTAGTTTAATCCTTCCCTCACATCCCAGCTCCATATGGTTCTCCTGTAGTCCCCCCCCAAAGTCCCAAAAACTGCCCACCAGGAGGCCTCAGGAGAAGTTTGGGCATGCGTACTGCAGCCCTTCTCCCCCTCCCTTCCCTCCCTCTCCCTCCATTAGGATTCCCTCCCCCTAGTGTAAAACCCTTTTTAGCAAACATTGCCCCTGTCCCCCCAACCCCAACCGCTATGTTAGTATATCAGAAAATGTCCAGAACATTACTTACCTTCCCTCTTGCCTCCCCTGCACTGAACTCCCGGCAGCCGCGTACGTGATTGGCTGCCACTCAGCCAATCACAGACGAGACTGCCGGTCCCGCCCTCTGCTTGCATTTTCTAGCAAGCAGGGGGCCTGGGAGCACAGCAGAGGCAAGAGGGAAGGTAAGTAAAGTTCTGGACATTTTTGATATTTACAAACATAGCGGTTGGGGCTGGGGGAAAGGGGCAAGTTTGCTAAAAAAATTGGACATACCAATTTAAATAGAGACTATAACTTTTACTTGTTCCTCTAAATATTTATCTGTATGTGCTTTCTGTTTTTCTATATATATATTGCTACTGTATAACAGTTAATAATGAGAGCTTTTGAATCCAGTAAGGATTTTATGGGTTTCCTTTACTGTGTATACAAATTAGATGGCCAAGTCATGTGTCTATAATGTAATTCCTGTATCACTGTTTTTAAACTGATTGTATTGAAGTAAAGTGATGATGTCCACAGCTTGACAAAGGGGGCGAGTCTCCCGAAACGTCGCGCTGTGCGTGGGTTATTGCACTGTTTTGATATATTAAAAAAACATTCCTTATCAGTATATATAATATATTATATTAAAATATATATATATATATACTAGCAAAAGTGTGCCGCTGGTGCACAGTGGAAATTATTTGTGTATGTTTTGCTATGGTAGTTGCAGTGCTCACAGGAATCATCAGGAAACATCCGGGGGGCAAATAATAAAATTAGCTGAAGGTCCTAAAAAAACACCAAATAATCGCATCATATTAAATGAACAAACACACATTTATATCCTCCCTTACCTATACTACCTGCGAGCTAGAATATAGAGGGTCTATGTGGAATAATCCTGCAGGTCTGAGAACTGACCCAGGCAATCTAAACAGCACCTTTGTCCGAACATCGCAAAATCCAGTCCGCTCGAGGATCCGCAATTTTGGAAAAATTAGAAAATTCGAAAACACATTAAAACCTATTAAAATAAAAGTTCTGCAAAACTGGGCCTCACTATTGGGCAATCAAAAGCAGCCCATGCATATATCCGATTTTACTTTCCTGACCAAGTGCTCCCGCGACATTAGACTGATCCTGCAAGAACCGCCTGTTCGTGGCATAAAAGGATGGGAAAGGTGGTTCTGGCAAGATCAAACTAATATATATATATATATTTATATTATATATATATTTATATGGTTGGATAAGTAAAATCGGAGATATATATATTTTATAGCCACCTAAAATCCTATACAGTATCCTGATTACCATGCAAGGTTCATATTTATTAGTATTTACCACAACAAGTTTAACTAACCTATGGGGTTAGGACTTGGGAGCACAGGATACTGATTGAATATACTTGTTAGGGAGAGGTGGATAGAGGAGCTAAAAGTTTCACACAGAGTATAAAATGAAATAGAGCCTTTCTTATAACAGAAGGTAATCATGTTATTATAATAGTATGCCTTAATTATCTAACATATAACACACATTTCTCACTTAAAGAAATGTGTGGGGACATGCAAAGTATCTTATTTATTGCCGTGGCAAAGGCATGTGTTCTAGGCGTGTTTACTTGGGACTTGTGAAAACCACAATTCCCAGCATTTTCTGTTTGCAGTAAGTTTTTTCTTAAATCCTGTAGATAAGGCATAGATAGATCTAATACAGCCTAAGCTTGTGACCTTTCACATTTTGAAAAACTACAAATCCCAGCATTCTCTGTTTTGCAGTGAGTGTCTTCTTAATGAACTTTTCACATGTTTAAAAACTACAACGCCCAGCATTCCCTAACTGCACAGAATCTGGAAAACTACAGGTAGATTCAATAAAAGTTCTTATCGTTTAAAAAGGTGCTAATTTTGCCCCAACCAATCAAATCTTATTTAACATTTAAAAGCTAACATCTGATTGGTTGGGGCAAAATTAGCACCATTTTAAACGATAAGAACTTTTATGAATAACCCTGTTAGTTTTTCTTACTTCCTGGAATAAAGGCATTTTCCTGACTTACAGACATTAAAAGCCCACGGTCATGCTTTAGCGCTTCCACCCAAGGGTTTGATCATTCATCTGCCCTTCCCTTACATCCATATCTATTATAATTGGATTAGAGACGCATATATGGGTCAATCGTGTTGCGCAACGTTAGTGGCCGCTTTGCGGCGGCAGCGTGGTACCAGAAGAGGCACTTGTGTGGCCGTTTCAAAGTATTTACCAGAGGTTGCGTGCCTCTTTAAATGTAGGTATTAAAAACCACTACTAGCTGGCATAAATACTTATGTGCGGGCACAGCCTCGGTAAGTACGGGAGATTGCCCAGAGAGCTTGTGCCTCTGGTGAATCTTCCTGTTAGTCATAAACGTAACCATATTTGCACTCACTTTCAAATACCACCTACCTGGCAGTTATGATTATAAAGTCTAAAGGTTTGTGGACACATGAATCGCCGGTGCCGACCATGACATGTGCAAACGTCCGTTTGGATTATATTTGTGCGGTGTATCGACAGAACGGACATTTTAACCGATAAAGTGCCCATACATGGCACGTTTATCGGCAGTTGGTACACATTGTGCATCACGGGTTAGCACCCCGATCACATGTGTGTACGAACCTAAAGCTGGGTAAACTCCAGTAACGAACCAATAGTGCCATGGATTAGTCGGCTGGAAATATATGATGGTGTGGGGCGGCCAGCCATAACCGAGTACAGTCATCCCTATCAGAACAATGGTCAGTTAATAATAACGGCCAATCATGCAGTTCCCTATGGGACCACATGATCAGTCTGTCACATGCGCTGCAGGCTGCAACCACTGTTACTGTGACACAATTCATCTGTCTTGGCAGGGCTCTCACACAAAGCAGATGTTCAGTTGGGACACATGTATTATATGTATCCAGACTAAATGGTATTAATTTGAAGATCTGAACACGATCCAGGCAATCCTGCCACAATGTGCAATTCAATCTGAACAGCTCCATTGGACATCCTAAGACCCTATACAGGATCCAGATACCATGCTAGGTTCATACTTATTATTAATTACCACAGCAAGTTTCCAGATTTACGTCACTATGGGGTTAAGAAACACAGGTTCTGATTAGCTTGACAAATCATGGAGGTTTGGATAAACGAGCTAAAAGCTCCCACGGGGTTATAAATGAATTAGAGCCTCTTATATTTGAAGGTACCTGACAGCCTCAGTTTTAATATATTAATATTGGTGTAAAAATGCCCTTTCTCTAAGAATGCTGGGTAGTTTCAAGACATGTAAAGTAATTTAATCATAAACAGACACTTCCTGTCTAGCAAACAGAAACTGGATTATGTCATTACTTTCTATGGAGAGGGGAGGGGATTAAATGTGAGTCTGAAGAATTTTCTAATTGGCTAAGACTGTCACATGTTTTACAAACAGCACATAACTGGTGTAATACGGAACTTCCTTACACTTCCTGTCTTGTCATGGGCAGTGCTAAGAGATTTTTTTGATTTGCTAACATGGCAGATCAGAACCTCTCATGGATGTTAGTAAAATTCACTTCCTTTTAGTGTCTACATAGAGACCCTGTAAATCCTGGAGATGTGTCTTAACCTATCATTTTGAGTTTTCTATCACAACTTAGGGATGTCCAGTAAAGTAAGTTTAGTTTATTAATTGTACATAAATTGTTTGGTAATTCAGTAGTAGGTAGTAGTAGTATACTTTGTATGGGTTTATTCTTATGGTGATTTTAATTAAATAGTGCTATTACACATACATATGAACCTTTCCTATGTGTAATATGCATATCCCCCCACCTAGTTAGTTGCTCCTAAAAACTAAATGCAATCTCCGTAAAAATATAAATGTATTTATATATTTATATAACATAAGGGATATATATATATATTATATATATATATATATATAATATATATATCTAGCAAAAGTATGCTAGGTTAATACTTATTAGTATTCATCACGGCAAGTGGTGATGGCACCTCATAATTATAACAAGCTACCTCACAGCATCATGTTATTATAAAAGCATTGCCCATAATCTAACGTATAAACATTTCTCATTCCCAGTTTTGCCTAAAGAAATGAATTTACCTTTATTACTCTTTTATACAGATCTAATTGCTTCAGAGCAATTTTTAATAACTGATAACTGCTTTTCATTTCAGTATTAAATTAAATCCTTGGTATACCTGCCTGGTTTTACCACTAAGCAAAAGGCAAGGACTTGCAAGCAAGCACCTTCTCCTTCATCATTAATAGTGGCTGTCAATTCAAATTGTTCTAGCCAATCAGTCCACTCTCTAGTTACCCTATCAAAGATCAGGTTTAAAAATAGGTTTGGCAATTGGGCCTAGTAGAGCTACTAAGTCTCATTGGGGAATTTCATCTGCAGGTACAAGACAGGAGGATTTAAATCAATACTTTCAGTAACAGCCTCCATAGCTTAAAACAGAGACCAATATACAGATAAAACAGGGAGATAAATGGTATTACCAGCACTGCTGCAACTGTGACAGTACTACACGCTTCAACCTCAGACAAATGGAGCTTTCCCAGCTCACAGGTTCAAAACCAGATTGAGCTCAGGCTGCCGTCACTTACCATATACCACTTACCAGGTATAAAAAACACTGCCACCACCCACCCACTCACTAATGGCTTTGGGAGCCAATACTAGTGTCATACCACAACTCTTAACCTCAGACCAAATGACTTTCCCAGCTCATCGGGTCAAAACCGGTTAAAGGTTGTCGTCACTAACATATACCTTACCAGGTATATAAACTACTGCAAAAACCCACTTACTAAGGGCCGTGGAAACCGATACCAGCCTTAATGGCTACAAATCTAAAATATACTAATACCTGTATCACTCGCTGCCAAACTGAGGCAGGAATAGTACCAGATAATACAACAAATACTAAATGCAATTATTATATGTAGCGTCTCAGAGGACAGGATTCTTACTAGTTGTTTAGAGCACTAGGAGAATCAGCTTGACATTTTATATAATATCGTTTAATAAGAAAAAAACAAACGGTGCAATAGTGATTACAAAAATAATTAATAACAACATAAAAAAAACAAGCAACAGTAAAAATAAAGGGATAAAAGGGAAAAATACATATATGCTGGTCAAAGTCCAAGTCCTTAAAAATAAGTCCGTGCCACCAGGACGACACAAGGTAATTCCCATAAAAAGAACTTTATTAGGTATCGTGCATATAAAAAGCGTCCATACCTGATGCGTTTCGTGAGAATAACTCACTTCATCAAGGATGAACATACAATGTGTCTCTCCTTATAACAAGACAGAGTGTCCACCCCTTAATTAACTCATGGGTGTGGAGACTCATTAACATTTAAAAACACCATTATGCAAATAAATAATACCTTGTACATAAGTCATATGACAGCAACTAGAGTATCAGTACAGACTGATACGCAACAAATATAATACACAGGTTGACATCACAAATCAACAAAGCATGATATCCCACATGTAATTAAGACTAGAAGGGTCCTCTGTCCCAATATGCAAAATCCACTCTGCCTCACATCTCAGTAAGCGAGTGGTTCTATTACCACTCTAGGGGCATTCAATTTTTCTGTATACCCTGGAACATCGCTGTGGTAGAAATCCGCATTGCTACAAAGCAATTACCTAGCTACTGGGCTGCTAGTATCTCTATGATAATAGACCTAATGTGTTCGCGCACACACGTTTGTCTAAAGGGACAGCTAAGCTCCCTACATATTGAGACCGCCAATTTTTACAGGTGATAAGATTATCACAAGGAATTATTGCAATTAATGCTGTTTAATAAAATATTCTTTGTTTGAGTAACACTACTGCTAAAATTAGTACCACATCGATATGACTATGACCATGTATCACTATGTGCCTTATTTCTCAGAGCACTGGGACTTAACATATCCCGCAGATTTTCTGTTCTCTTAGGTACAATTTTCCATCCTTCTTCAAAGACCCTATGAAGAGTTGGCGTCTCCATATAAAATGGGTATGAGTTTTTGATGATATTGGAGATAGAACTAATTGTGTGCTATACTTAGTGGAAAAATTATAGGTGAAACGTGGTTACGCCATCACCCCCTCTGGAATTGGCCACTGTTCTTCTTCACATCTGATGTCCCCCTTGGAATTATTGTGTGAAGGGATTCCCCACTCTACTTCTAACACCCTCTTAAATTCTTTCATAAGGGGCTTTCTAGGGTAGCCTCTCTCCTAGAACGTTCCACTAGTTCTAAGGCTTTACCTTATATTCTTCATCAGTGGAACAGTTACGACGAGCTCTGAGTAACTGGCCATACGGTATACCTTTGAATACCTGTGGGGTGGCACAATGGGCATGTAAAATTGTGTTACCTGTACAAGGTTTCTAAACAGCGTGCTTGCCACTCCCGACTTATCCTGAGTAAGTCGGAGGTCCAGAAAATCCACAGAAGAGCCCCCAAAAATATAGGTGATTTAAATTACATTTATTATTATTGAGGGATATGGTGAGGGCCTCAAACTTTTCTTTGGTCCCTGACCAGATGATGATTACATCGTCTATAAAGCGCTTGTAAAGCTTAAAGTGCGGGAATTCTCTAATGAGGGCCAGGTTATCAAAGAGGTTCTCCTCCCACCATCCAACATACAGGTTGGCATACGTGGGGGTGAATTTTGCCCCCATCGCGGCCTCTTGTACTTGGAGGAAATACTCCTGTTCAAACATAAATTTTATGATTAATAAAAACTCGGTTGCCTTAAGAATAAAGTTTTTAGGGTCTCAGAATAGTCTGAATAAATTCAAGGTGGTAAGCCAAAGCTTGTATACCCATGAGTGGGGATACAAGAATACAATGACGTGATGTCCATCGTAATCAAAGATAGCCCAGATTGCCAGCTGAATGAATCTAAACCCTTGGTGTCTTTAATATGTGATGATAAGCGGGAAGCCAAAGGCTTTAGAAGAACATCTATAAAGTCTGCTAAATTCTCATCCAGGGAATTGATACATGAAACAATGGGATGACCCACTGGTGGTCTCTCTTCTTTGTGTACATTGGGTAAACAATAGATAATTGGTACCACGGGGGTGCCAGGTATTAGAAAATTCACCAATTCTTCATTTATGCCCCTACATTTAAGGCTTCCTCTATAATTACAATAAGTTGTTTTTTCTAAATTCCAAAGTGGGATTAGTGGCAAGGGGTGTATGTGGTGGTATTGGAAAGTTGTCTCCGGATTTCACGCAATATAATCAGAAGTGTTAAGTACCACCACACTGCACCCCCCTTTATCAGCATTCTCAATAGTGATAGATGAAACTTCCTTCAGTGTTTTGAGGGCTCCCTTTCCCCAACTGTTAAATTATTCCCCTATGCGTTTCATTCTCTTTATGATTAAGTGCTTTAAGGTCAGCTTCAACAATATCTGAAATTGATCATAATCGTGTTACGATTATTGATTTTTAAAAATGGATAAAAATCACTAAACAAACCGTAAGATTTAGATCCTTTTAGTTTACACAATTACCAAATTTGGGACCATTGACATCCTCAGAGCTTAAGAACATCAAATTCTGGAGATTTAATTCATCATTGGTGTTAACTGTACCCACATATGGTTTAGTCGTGATCCCACTATGGTTCTTAATAGAAAAAAAACGTTAAGTATACTTTACATATAAAACGATTCACATCAATATGGTTTCGAAGATATTGAACTTCTGGTCTGGAGAAAATGACAGTCCTTAGCTAGTATTCGGACCTCGTCGATACTCAGTACCCTAGAAGAGAGATTCAGTACATTAGTCTCTTTCATCCATTATTTTCCTGTGCCGGAGCGAGTATTGTTTTGTGTGTTGGGGCCCTCTGTGGTGTCTTTTTTCTCTGACTCCTGTGGACTTTTTTGACGGTGGCTGAAGTCGATAATCCCTCCGCGCATGATCTTATCTTCCTCAGGAGAGAAATTGGACTTAGTGTTTCACGAGCCCTGGTACGGGACTCTTGGAATATGGCAGGGTGGTATGGCTAAGTCCTACCCCTTCTTTGTTTCCTGTAAAATAAAGGAGATGACACCGAAAGGGGGCTGTCCTAGCATAATCCAGTTTCACGTTCATTAAAACTCATGCTTTTTTACCATATTATCATAAGATTATACTCTTCCACCTTTCTGTTTTCCCTTTACTTTTTAAGATAGATTTGCCTGAACCGGAGTCTGACTAGAACCCCTAGTATGTGATCATAGCGTCGTTGAACCTTCTTAGGGTAAAAAAAGAACCGTAACCCTATTTTTTCATAGTCTAGTTTATCCCTTTGGAATTTATCTCCCTTAAAGTCAGCTGTCTCCGATTCAAGTTTTTTTATTTCTGGTCTGTAAAGAAGCTTAGTTTCAAAGTCAGTATTTACAGTGGTACAGTCAAAAAGCATTAGCTCTTTAAGTTCTAAGCGTACTTGGTTTAAAACGGACTTTTATGTTCCACTAGCAATGTCATACGCTTAATGGAACAATCTGAAAGAACCCGGTTCCATTTTTCCCTATTTGGCTATTAGAGTCTAATGCAATTGGGAATTTGTGAATACGTAGCCCCCTATATAGGTATAATCGAGGACTCATATATTTTTCTAAACAAACACAGTCCCACCAAGTACGCGTTTTCTAATTAAATAATTTCTCGTATTTCCTCAAACCACTATCCCATCACTTGATACTATTTTCGGTTGTCACTGAAAACTTCAAGGCTTTTTTCTTTCTGACATCATCAGACCAGAGCGTATCATTTGATTTCTCAGCCTATTGATGTAGAGTTGTAAACCACATGCACTAATTAGCAAGATACTGCCAAATGGGTGTGTGCAGAGTAAATAAATGGGACGCTATGTGGAGTTTTTAAGCGAAGTAAAAAGTTACAATGATAAAGACACAAAAACTCTATCCACCCGTAACAATGTAAATACATATAATAAATTGTTAGGTTTTCAAATTAATGAAATAACCTACTTCATATTAATAGGTCTGTGTAGAAATCCCCCAACCCTCATCTCTAAGCCAGAAAATAGTCCATAAAACAGCAGATCTAAAAAAGGTAAAACATTAATGTGATTAGCTTACCCGCCTCCATAGAAGGCCCAGGTGCATCCAGCCCCAGGCCTTCACTCACACCTCATAAACAAAACAAAACGTGATCCCCAGGATCAAAGTGAGCCGGCAACCCAGGATGACCACAAGCAATGCCCATAAAAAGAACTTTTTAGGTATCGTGCTATTAAAAAGCATCCATACCGGACGGTTTCGTGAGAATAACTCACTTCATCAGAGTGAACATACAATGTGTCTCTTCCATATAACAAGACTGTGTGTCCACCCCTTAATTTACCTCAAGGGTGTGGAGACCAATTAACATTTAAAAACACACATTGTATGTTCAGCCTCTGATGAAGTGAGTTATTCTCACGAAACGCGTCAGGTAGGATGTTTTTTATATGCACGATACTGGGGATCACGTTTCTGTTTGCTGTTTATGAGGTCGAGCGAAGGGCCTGGCGCTGGATGCCCCTGGGCCACCCATGGAGTGGGTAAGCTGATCGTTTTATGTTTCACCTTTATGGATCTGCTGTTTTATGGACTATTTTCTGCTATTTTAAGCGACGAGGGTTTGGGGGATTTCCATCCAGCCTTATTTATGTATGAAGTAGGTAATTTTCATTAGTTTGAAACACCTAACGATTTCATTATATGTATTTACATTGTTAAGGGTGGATAGAGTTTTTGTATCTTATCAAATCACTAAATTAGTTATTGGCCTGAATTTAACCAGTTGATAGACACCAAGGTAGAATAACATTTTCCTCCCTTGAATCCAGGGGCATATTTATGCTATAAGCAGCACAGGATTTTTAGTCCAAAATGCATCACCTTACATTTCTCAACATTGAATCTCATCTGCCCAATGTGACATGTATCTAGATCCCCCTGCAACGATGACATCCTCTGAGGTTTTTAATGGTCGAACAAAGTTTGTGTCATCAGCAAACACAGAAACCTTACTGACAATACCCACTTCAAAATCATTAATACCAGATAAATAAACGGTCCCAACACAGAACCCTGTGACACCACACTTAGCACTTTAGTCCATAATGATGAATCCCCATTTACAACTACTCTCTGCATCCTATTCATTAACCGATTTTCTATCCATGTAACAAATGTTCCTCCCAGCCCAACAGACCTTAGCTCTTATACATTAGCCGCCAATGGGGACTGTATCAAAAGCCTTTTCAAAATCCATGTAACTACATCTACTGCTATGCCAGAGTCTAAATTTCTACTTCCTCATGAAAGCCAGAAAGTTAGTTGATATTAGTAATTTGATATAAATTATACAATAAAGAGAATGTGCTTATTTTTTAATTCCAATTTAATAAATAATTGAAAACACCTATACTTTAAAAATGCTTTAAAATAATAGGGTTTTAAAATAACTATGACTATTTCAATGAAACTATACAACCTCAGGCCCAATGCTACTTAAGTGTCAATGCTAATCAATGACTGCACCATTTTTAGCACCTTTCTATGGTTTCACCTAAGATTATAAATACTAGCTTCTCTACTTATTTAATCAGACCTTGTGTGATCCTGAAGCAAGACATCTCCTAGATTGCCAGAAAATCTTTGACTTGACTTGTAACTCTTGAAGCTAGTTAATTATACTTGTACCAGAACTATCTTTGCACTTTGTTCTCTTGATTAAGCCTACCGTAATACTCGAGTATAAACCGAGTTTTTCAGGCTGAAAAATCAGCCTGAAAACTCGGACTCGGTTTATACTCGAGTCAACCACTTACCTGGCATTCCGGCAGCCAGCGCGAATCCTTTTCTGCACTGCGGCCCGGCCTGACGTCACTGCCCGCACCAAGCCCAGGGGCGCGCGGCTGCCGGAATGCTGATGCCGTCCTGCCGGGATGGATGAGGAAGATAGAAGAAGTCGTCCACAGGAGAAGAGTCCAGGAGAAGAGTCCAGGAGAAGAGTCCACAGGAGAAGATCCAGGAGAAGAGTCCACAGGGAGAAAGTCCAGGAGAAGAGTCCACAGGGAGAAGAGTCCACAGGAGAAGAGAAGAGTCACAGGAGTCCACAGGAGAAGAGTCCACAGGTACACAACTGAACTGAGGGGAGGGGGCATTCAAGATGTTTGGGAACTACAACTCCCAGCATGCTTTATTAGCTGGGAGTTGTTAGTTTCCAAACATCTTGAATGCCAAGTGAGGGTGGCATTCAGAGTTTGGAAACTACAACTCCCGGCTAATAAAGCATGCTGGGAGTTGTAGTTTCCAAACATCTTGAATGCCACCCTCACTTGCATTCAAGATGTTTTGGAAACTACAACTCCCAGCATGCTTTATTAGCTGGAGTTGTAGTTTCCAACATCTTGATGCCAATTTCTGATTCCTACATTTTTCTAGCGCTGTGTCTATAACACCTGTTGGATAACCCCTTTCTCTAAATCTTTCTTTACATTCCCTGTAAGCTATTTCTTTATTCTCAACGTTGTTAGTTATTCTATCGACTCTTTTAAACTGGCGATACCTTATAGATTTTTTAATATGTGAGGGATGAAAGCTCTGGTACATCAACAATTGGTTACAATCAGTTGGTTTATGGTAAAACAATTGGTTACAATCAGTTGGTTTATGGTAAAATTTTTGTATCAAAATTTCCTTCAAAGGAAACCTTTACATCTAGAAAATGTATCATTGTGGGATGTGCTGTGGCTATCAATTGATTAATATCCTTTTTAATGTCCCAAATGAAAAGGAACAAGATTTGAAACAAGCACTCACCCCACCGGACATAACCAAAATGCAGGAGGACCTGGAACGCATGATGTCCGATTGCCGGAAGAAAGGGGAGGAGTTTAAACGATCTAAGTTCACGCGAGATCAGTGGGACTATGAAAGGGGACATGTGTATGATTGGTCAGCCAAAGACCACGTGCGAGGAAGCACCAGCCGGATATGAGCATGGCGCTCAGCGTAAGAATTAAGGGTAACCGGAGAACACACTACTCCTTTTTTGTCCGAGGACGGGCTAAACGCACCAGAAGGGGCAGATCCAAGAAGAAAACCACTGAAGCAGCCGAAATCACAGCGAGTACTATGCTCCACGAAAGTGCCTTAACGGTAATAAATTTATTTAAGACTGTACTTACTGCCAGTGAACTGTCTCTTTTACGCAAAGGCTTAGGATTTAATCCTGTGAGCCATGTGGACTCTTTTCAGCTGGACATTGATCTTTATACATTTTTTCGTAAATTAAGGTTAAAAACGCATTTTTTCTTAAAGCCTAATGTGAATACTAATGATAATGTGTCATCTGGGTTAACCACTAAAGATTTTGGTTTAATGAATAGAGGTAAATATGTCCCTCCTTCTACTTATGCCCCTGTTGAAACATATGTGAGTAAAGTTAAAGTAGATATAGCTGCAGAGTTATCATGTATACAACGTGGTAAATCATATTCGAATCTAAGACGGAATGGGAAGCATTACGATTGTTAAAATCTAATAACAGTATTACGATCAAACCCTCAGACAAAGGGGGAGCGATCGTAATAATGGAAACTACTTATTATGTACAAGAAATCATGAAACAACTGTCTGTGTCTGACGTATATCTAAAATTATCAAGAGATCCCGTTTGGGACATTAAAAAGGATATTAATCAATTGATAGCACATTAATGGAATTCCACCAAACCATTAATAGATTGCATGAAAATATTGAATATACTATGCATTTTGTTCCCACAATGATACATTTTCTAGATGTAAAGGTTTCCTATGAAGGAAAGTTTGATACAAAAATTTTACCATAAACCAACTGATTGTAACCAATTGTAGTGCATTAAAGGCAATTAAAAATAATGATGATATAGTAGTAAGGTCATCAGATAAGGGAGGTGCAATAGTCATATTGGAAAAATCCTATTATGAAAATGAAATCTGTTCTCAGTTAACAGATATTAATGTATATGTGAAATTAGACAGTGATTCTCTGAAAAAGTTCAAGGCATGTATATATAACCTTATGGATAAGTTTGAAAAGAAGGGTGTAGTGTCTCAAAGTTTAAAAAGGTATCTTATGGTTGAGAATCCTAAAACACCTTATTTATATACTGTTCCAAAGATCCACAAAAATTTGTTATGTCCTCTTATTTATTATGTCACCCCTATTGTGGCGAGCATTGATTCATTGTTTACTCCTTCAGAATACTAAGTCTTACTTGCAGGATTCCAATGACTTCCTAGATAAGCTGAGGGGCCTCCGGGGGTGCTGATGGAAATGGAGTTTTACTGGCCCTTATGGATGTGGCCAGTCTCTATACCTCCATCCCCCATGTGATGGCATCTCGGCATCCAGGAGGTTACTGGAATCCAGTGGTAAGTTAAATGATGTAGAAACTGACTTTTTTATGGAAGCCCTAGAGATTATTCTCACTAAAAATTATTTTCTCTTTAAAGGTGAATATTACTTGCAGTTGCATGGCACTACGATGGGGTCGAATGTAGCCCCGAGTTATGCCAATTCTTTTATGGCATATTTTGAGAATGAGCGCGTCTATCAAGATGATCTCTACCATGCCCAATTTTTTTTGATGACATGTTCGTCCTCTGGCAGGGTGATTATTCATCCCTGTCGCAGTTCCACCAACATCTCAATACTGTACATTCATCTATAAAATTTGACTTAACTGTTGATGAAGAAAAAATTCATTTTTTGGATGTGTTTATTGTAAAAGGAGAGGACATTAACACCGAGTTATATGCGAAGCCTACAAATAAATATCAAATTTTACATTTTTTGAGTCACCAACCAACTCATATTTTAAGAAAGCTCTTACATTTAGTCAGATTTGAAGAGTAGAACAGATTGTAACTGATCCTGTAAAAAAAGAGGAAAAGTTGGACGTTATCAGTAAGACATTTGTCCTAGGTTATCCTTCACATATAATAAAAAATGCACGGCAGAGATTACAAAATAAAACTAGATTCCAGAATAAAGAGAGACAGATAAACAGATAGGTATTTGTATCTGATTTTGTCACATGCAGCCAGTCAGTTTCTAAAATAGTGAAACTGGGAAATCCTTTCTAGGGCATATCCGATGATTGAACATTTTAAATTGCCTCCACTTATGCCATATAGATGTGGCAAAACTATTGGCACAGTGGTTGCTTCTAAAATCTGAGACTAAATGTCCAAAAAAGATACATAGTTAGCAAAGAAAGGTAAGTACCCATGTTTTAACTGTGTTTATTGTGGGTTGGTTCAAAAAGGAACTAGCTTTATGCATTCTGTTAATTATTAGCAAACATTCCAACAAGGTCATTTTATTTGTAATAGTAAATTTGCAATATATGTTTGATATGTCAATGTGATTATTTTACATTGGAGAAACCACACAAAAGGTTAAAAATAGGATTTCTCAATATAAATCCTCGATACATAAAGGCTTAGTGCATTTACCAGTGCCAAAGTACTTTTTAGAAATGGGCGACAATAGTGAGGATTTTAAATTTGTGGTGTTAGAGACTATCCTTGAAAAATTTCAAGGAAATATGACATTACAATTAAAAAATAAGGGAAGTATGGTGGATTAAAAGGTAAGAATCTCTAGCCTCAAGAGGGTTAAAGGGCATGTCCACCCCCAAAACTATAATCCCCCCACTACTGGCCCCATCATGTTGTGTAGTTTAATCCTTACCTCACATCCCAGCTCCATATGGTTCTCCTGTAGTCCCCCCCCAAAGTCCCAAAAACTGCCCACCAGGAGGCCTCAGGGAGAAGTTTGGCATGCGTACTGCAGCCCTTCTCCCCCTCCCTCTCCCTCCCTCTCCCTCCCGATTAGGATTCCCTCCCCCTAGTGTAAAACCCTTTTTAGCAAACATTGCCCCTGTCCCCCCAACCCCAACCGCTATGTTAGTAATATCAGAAAATGTCCAGAACATTACTTACCTTCCCTCTTGCCTCCCCTGCACTGAACTCCCGGCAGCCGCGTACGTGATTGGCTGCCACTCAGCCAATCACAGACGAGACTGCCGGTCCCGCCCCTCTGCTTGCATTTTCTAGCAAGCAGGGGGCCTGGGAGCACAGCAGAGGCAAGAGGGAAGGTAAGTAAAGTTCTGGACATTTTATGATATTACAAACATAGCGGTTGGGGCTGGGGGGAAAGGGGCAATGTTTGCTAAAAAAAATTGGACATACCAATTTAAATAGAGACTATAACTTTTACTTGTTCCTCTAAATATTTATCTGTATGTGCTTTCTGTTTTTCTATATATATATTGCTACTGTATAACAGTTAATAAATGAGAGCTTTTGAATCCAGTAAGGATTTTATGGGTTTCCTTGTACTGTGTATACAAATTAGATGGCCAAGTCATGTGTCTGATAATGTAATTTCCTGTATCACTGTTTTTAAACTGATTGTATTGAAGTAAAAGTGATGATGTCCACAGCTTGACAAAGGGGGCGAGTCTCCCGAAACGTCGCGCTGTGCGTGGGTATTGCACGTGTTTTGATATATTAAAAAAACATTCCTTATCAGTATATATATATATATATATATAAAATATATATATATATATATACTAGCAAAAGTGTGCCCGTTGGTGCACAGTGGAAATTATTTGTGTATGTTTTGCTATGTGTAGTTGCAGTGCTCACAGGAATCATCAGGAAACATCCAGGGGGGCAATAATAAAATTAGTCTGAAGGTCCTAAAAAAACACCAAATAATCGCATCATATTAAATGAACAAACACACATTTATATCCTCCCTTACCTATACTACCTGCGAGCTAGAATATAGAGGGTCTATGTGGAATAATCCTGCAGGTCTGAGAACTGACCCAGGCAATCTAAACAGCACCTTTGTCCGAACATCGCAAAATCCAGTCCGCTCGAGGATCCGCGAATTTTGGAAAAAATTAGAAAATTCGAAAACACATTAAAACCTATTAAAATAAAAGTTCTGCAAAACTGGGCCATCACTATTGGGCAATCAAAAGCAGCCCATGCATATATCCGATTTTACTTTCCTGACCAAGTGCTCCCGCGACATTAGACTGATCCTGCAAGAACCGCCTGTCTGTGGCATAAAAGGATGGGAAAGGTGGTTCTGGCAAGATCAAACTAATATATATATATATATATATATATATATATATATTTTAATATGGTTGGATAAGTAAAATCGGAGATATATATATATGTATAGCCACCTAAAATCCTATACAGTATCCTGATTAACATGCAAGGTTCATATTTATTAGTATTTACCACAACAAGTTTAACTAACCTATGGGGTTAGGACTTGGGAGCACAGGATACTGATTGAATATACTTGTTAGGGAGAGGTGTGGATAGAGGAGCTAAAAGTTTCACACAGAGTATAAAATGAAATAGAGCCTTTCTTATAACAGAAGGTAATCATGTTATTATAATAGTATTGCCTTAATTATCTAACATATAAACACACATTTCTCACTTAAAGAAATGTGTGGGGACATGCAAAGTATCTTATTTATTGCCTGTGGCAAAGGCATGTGTCTAGGCGTGTTTAACTTGGGACTTGTGAAAACCACAATTCCCAGCATTTTCTGTTTGCAGTAAGTTTTTTCGTAATATCCTGTAGATAAGGCATAGATAGATCTAATACAGCCTAAGCTTGTGACCTTTCACATGTTTGAAAACTACAAATCCCAGCATTCTCTGTTTTGCAGTGAGTGTCTTCTTAATGAACTTTTCACATGTTTAAAACTACAACGCCCAGCATTCCCTAACTGCACAGAATTCTGGAAAACATACAGGTAGATTCAATAAAAGTTCTTATCGTTTAAAAAGGTGCTAATTTTGCCCCAACCAATCAAATCTTATTTAACATTTAAAAGCTAACATCTGATTGGTTGGGGCAAAATTAGCACCATTTTAAACGATAAGAACTTTTATTGAATAACCCTGTTAGTTTTCTTACTTCCTGGAATAAAGGCATTTTCCTGACTTACAGACATTAAAAGCCCACGGTCATGCTTTAGCGCTTCCTACCCAAGGGTTTGATCATTCATCTGCCCTTCCCTTACATCCATATCTATTAGACTATTGGATTAGAGACGCATTATATGGGTCAATCGGTTGGCGCAACGTTAGTGGCCGCTTTGCGGCGGCAGCGTGAGTACCAGAAGAGGCACTTGTGTGGCCGTTTCAAAGTAATTTACCAGAGGTTGCGTGCCTCTTTAAATGTAGGTATTAAAAACCAACTACTAGCTGGCGATAAATACTTATGTGCGGGCACAGCCTCTGGTAAGTACGGGAGATTTGCCCAGAGAGCTTGTGCCTCTGGGTGAATCTTCCTGTTAGTCATAAACGTAACCATATTTGCACTCACTTTCAAATACCACCTACCTGGCAGTTATGATTTATAAAGTCTAAAGGTTTGTGGACACATGAGATCGCCGGTGCCGACGCATGACATGTGCAAACGTCCGTTTTGGATTATATTTGTGCCGTGTATCGACAGAACGGACATTTTAACCGATAAAGTGCCCATACATGGCACGTTTATCGGCAGTTGGTACACATTGTGCATCACGGGTTAGCACCCGCGATCACATGTGTGTACGAACCTTAAAGCTGGGTAAACTCCAGTAACGAACCAATAGTGCCATGGATTAGTCGGCTGGAAATATATGATGGTGTGGGGCGGCCAGCCATAACCGAGTACAGTCATCCCTATCAGACAAATGGGTCAGTTAATAAATCACGGCCAATCATGCAGTTCCCTATGGGACCACATGATCAGTCTGTCACATGCGCTGCAGGCTGCAACCACTGTTACTGTGACCAACATTCATCTGTCTTGGCAGGGCTCTCACACAAAGCAGATGTTCAGTTGGGACACATGTATTATATGTATCCAGACTAAATGGTATTAATTTGAAGATCTGAACACAGATCCAGGCAATCCTGCCACAATGTGCAATTCAATCTGAACAGCTCCATTGGACATCCTAAGACCCTATACAGGATCCAGAATAACATGCTAGGTTCATACTTATTATTAATTACCACAGCAAGTTCCAGATTTACAGTCACTATGGGGTTAAGAAACACAGGATTCTGATTAGCTTGACAAATCATGGAGAGGTTTGGATAAACGAGCTAAAAGCTCCCCACGGGGTATAAAATGAAGTAGAGCCTTCTTATATTTGAAGGTACCTGACAGCCTCATGTTTAATATATTAATATTGGTGTAAAAATGCCCATTTCTCTAAGAATGCTGGGTAGTTTCAGAGACATGTAAAGTAATTTAATCATAAACAGACACTTCCTGTCTAGCAAACAGAAACTGGATTATGTCATTACTTTCTATGGAGAGGGGAGGGGGATTAAATGTGAGAGTCTGAAGAATTTTCTAATTGGCTAAGACTGTCACATGTTTTACAAACAGCACATAACTGGGTGTAATACAGGAACTTCCTTACACTTCCTGTCTTGTCATGGGCAGTGCTAAGAGAATTTTTTGATTTGCTAACAGTGGCAGATCAGAACCTCTCATTGGATGTTAGTAAAATTTCACTTCCTTTTAGTGTCTACATAGAGACCCTGTAGAAATCCTGGAGATGTGTCTTAACCTATCATTTTGAGTTTTCTATTCAAACTTAGGGATGTCCAGTAAAGTAAGTTTAGTTTATTAATTGTACATAAATTGTTTTGTAATTCAGTAGTAGGTAGTAGTAGTATACTTTGTATGGTGTTATTTCTTATGGTGATTTTAATTAAATAGTGCTAATTACACATACATATGAACCTTTCCTATGTGTAATAATGCTATATACCCCCACCTAGTTAGTTGCTCCTAAAAACTAAATGCAATCTCCGTAAAAATATAAATGTATTTATATATTTATATAACATAAGGGATATATATATATATATATATATATCTATATTATATATATACCTAGCAAAAGTAGCTAGGTTAATACTATTAGTATCATCACGCAAGTGGTGATGGCACCTCATATATTATAACAGAAGCTACCTCACAGCATCATGTTATTATAAAAGCATTGCCCTAATAATCTAACGTATAAACATTTCTCATTCCCAGTTTGCCTAAAGAAATGAATTTATCCTTTATATACTCTTTTATACAGATCTAATTGCTTCAGAGCAATTTTTAATAACTGATAACTGCTTTTCATTTCAGTATTAAATTAAATCCTTGGTATACCTGCCTGGTTTTACCACTAAGCAAAAGGCTAAGGACTTGCAAGCAAGCACCTTCTCCTTCATCATTAATAGTGGCTGTCAATTCAAATTGTTCTAGCCAATCAGTCCACTCTCTAGTTACCCTATCAAATGGATCAGGTTTAAAAATAGGTTTGGCAATTGGGCCTAGTAGAGCTACTAAGTCTCATTGGGGAATTTCATCTGCAGGTACAAGGACAGGAGGATTTAAATCAATACTTTCAGTAACAGCCTCCATAGCTTAAAACAGAGAACCAATATACAGATAAAACAGGGAGAATAAATGGTATTACCAGCACTGCTGCAACTGTGACAGTACTACAGCTCTCAACCTCAGACCAAATGGAGCTTTCCCAGCTCACAGGGTCAAAACCAGATTGAGCTCAGGCTGCCGTCACTTACCATATACCACTTACCAGGTATATAAAACACTGCCACCACCCACTCACTAATGGCTGTGGGAGCCAATACTAGTGTCGATACCACAACTCTTAACCTCAGACCAAAATGAGCTTTCCCAGCTCATCGGGTCAAAACCAGGTTAAAGGTTGTCGTCACTAACATATACCCCTTACCAGGTATATAAACTACTGCAAAAACCCACTTACTAAGGGCCGTGGAAACCGATACCAGCCTTAATGGCTACAAATCTAAAATAATACTAAATACCTGTATCACTCGCTGCCATACTGAGGCAGGAATAGTACCAGATAATACAACAAATACTAAATGCAATTATTATATGTAGCGTCTCAGAGGACAGGATTCTTACTTAGTTTTGTTAGAGCACTAGGAGAATCAGCTTGACGATTTTATATAATATCGTTTAATAAAAGAAAAACAAAAACGGTGCAATAGTGATTACAAAAATAATTAATAAACAGACATAAAAAAAACAAGCAACAGTAAAAATAAAGGGATAAAAGGGAAAAATACATATATGCTGGTCAAAGTCCAAGTCCTTAAAAGAATAAGTCCGTGCAACCCAGGACGACACAAGGTAATTCCCATAAAAAAGAACTTTATTAGGTATCGTGCATATAAAAAGCGTCCATACCTGATGCGTTTCGTGAGAATAACTCACTTCATCAGAGGATGAACATACAATGTGTCTCTTCCTTATAACAAGACAGAGTGTCCACCCCTTAATTAACTCATGGGTGTGGAGACTCATTAACATTTAAAAACACACATTATGCAAATAAATAAATACCTTTGTACATAAGTCATATGACAGCAACTAGTAGTATCAGTACAGACTGATACGCAAACAAATGTATAATATACACAGGTTGACATCACAAATCAACAAAGCATGATATATCCCACATGTAATTAAGACTAGAAGGGGTCCGTGTCCCAATATGCAAAATCCACTCTGCCTCACATCTCAGTAAGCGAGTGGTTCTATTACCACCTCTAGGGGGCATTCAAATTTTCTGTATACCCTGGAACATCGCTGTGGTAGAATCCGCATTGCTACAAAGCAAGTACCTAGCTACTGGGCTGCTAGTATCTCTATGATTAATAGACCTAATGTGTTCGCGCACACGTTGTCTAAAGGGACAGCTAGAGCTCCCTACATATTGAGACCGACAATTTTTACAGGTGATAAGATATATCACAAAGGAACTATTGCAATTAATATGCTGTTTAATAAAATATTCTTTGTTTGAGTAACACTACTGCTAAAATTAGTACCACATCGATATGACTATGAAGCCATGTATCACTAATGGCCTTATTTCTCAGAGCACTGGGACTTAACATATCCCGCAGATTTTCTGTTCTCTTAGGTACAATTTTCCATCCTTCTTCAAAGACCCTATGAAGAGTTGCGTCTCCATATAAAATGGGTATGAGTTTTTTGATGATATTGGAGATAGAACTAAATTGTGTGCTATACTTAGTGGAAAAAATTATAGGTGAAACGTGGTTACGACCATCACCCCCTCTGGAATTGGCCACTGTTCTTCTTCACATCTGATGTCCCCCTTGGAATTATTGTGTAGAAGGGATTCCCACTCTACTTCTAACACCCTCTTAAATTCTTTCATAAGGGGCTTTCTAGGGTAGCCTCTCTCCTAGAGACGTTCCACTAGTTCTAAGGCTTTAACCTTATATTCTTCATCAGTGGAACAGTTACGACGAGCTCTGAGTAACTGGCCATACGGTATACCTTTGAATACCTGTGGGGGGTGGCACGAAGTGGCATGTAAAATTGTGTTACCTGTACAAGGTTTTCTAAACAGCGTGCTTGCCACTCCCGACTTATCCTGAGTAAGTCGGAGGTCCAGAAAATCCACAGAAGAGCCCCCAAAAATATAGGTGAATTTTAAATTACATTTATTATTATTGAGGGATATGGTGAGGGCCTCAAACTTTTCTTTGGTCCCTGACCAGATGATGATTACATCGTCTATAAAGCGCTTGTAAAGCTTAAAGTGCGGGAATTCTCTAATGAGGGCCAGGTTATCAAAGAGGTGAGTCTCCTCCCACCATCCAACATACAGGTTGGCATACGTGGGGGTGAATTTTGCCCCCATCGCGGCCTCTTGTACTTGGAGGAAATACTCCTGTTCAAACATAAAATAGTTATGAGTTAATAAAAACTCGGTTGCCTTAAGAATAAAGTTTTTTAGGGTCTCAGAATAGTCTGAATATAATTCAAGGTGGTAAGCCAAAGCTTGTATACCCAATGAGTGGGGGATACAAGAATACAATGACGTGATGTCCATCGTAATCAAAGATAGCCCAGATTGCCAGCTGAATGAATCTAAAACCTTGGTGTCTTTAATATGTGATGATAAGCGGGAAGCCAAAGGCTTTAGAAGAACATCTATAAAGTCTGCTAAATTCTCATCCAGGGAATTGATACATGAAACAATGGGATGACCCACTGGTGGTCTCTCTTCTTTGTGTACATTGGGTAAACAATAGATAATTGGTACCACTGGGGTGCCAGGTATTAGAAAATTCACCAATTCTTCATTTATGGCCCCTACATTTAAGGCTTCCTCTATAAGTACAATAAGTTGTTTTCTAAATTCCAAAGTGGGATTAGTGGCAAGGGGGGTGTATGTGGTGGTATTGGAAAGTTGTCTCCGGATTTCAGCAATATAATCAGAAGTGTTAAGTACCACCACTGCACCCCCCCTTTATCAGCATTCTCAATAGTGATAGATGAAACTTCCTTCAGTGTTTTGAGGGCTTCCCTTTCCCCAACTGTTAAATTATTACCCCTATGGCGTTTGGCATTCTCTTTATGATTAAGTGCTTTAAGGTCAGCTTCAACAATATCTTGAAATTGATCAATAATCGTGTTACGATTATTGATTTTTAAAAATGGATAAAAATCACTAAAACAAACCGTAAGATTTAGATCCTTTTAGTTTACACAATTACCAAATGTGGGACCATTGACATCCTCAGAGCTTAAGAACATCAAATTCTGGAGATTTAATTCATCATTGGTGTTAACTGTACCCACATATGGTTTAGTCGTGATCCCACTATGGTTCTTAAATAGAAAAAAACGTTTAAGTAATACTTTACATATAAAACGATTCACATCAATAATGGTTTCGAAGATATTGAACTTCTGGTCTGGAGAAAATGACAGTCCCTTAGCTAGTATTCGGACCTCGTCGATACTCAGTACCCTAGAAGAGAGATTCAGTACATTAGTCTCTTTCATCCAGTATTTTTCCTGTGCCGGAGCGAGTATTGTTTTGTGTTGGGGCCCTCTGTGGTGTCTGTTTCTCTGACTCCTGTGGACTTTTTTGACGGTGGCTGAAGTCGATAATCCCTCCGCGCATGATCTTATCTTCCTCAGGAGAGAAATTGGACTTAGTGTTTCACGAGCCCTGGTACGGGACTCTTGGAATATGGGCAGGGTGGTATGGCTAGTCCTACCCCTTTCTTGTTTCCTGTAAAATAAAGGAGATGACACCGAAAGGGGGCTGTCCATAGCATAATCAGTTTCACGTTCATTAAAACTCATGCTTTTTTACCATATTGATCATAAGAGTTATACCTTCCACCTTTCTGTTTTCCTTTACTTTTTAAGATAGATTTGCCTGAACCCGGAGTCTGACTAGAACCCCTAGTATGTGAATCATAGCGTCGTTGAACCTTCTTAGGGGTAAAAAAAAGAACCGTAAACCCTATTTTTTTCATAGTCTAGTTTATCCCTTTGGAATTTATCTCCCTTAAAGTCAGCTGTCTCCGATTCAAGTTTTTTTATTTCTGGTCTGTAAAGAAGCTTAGTTTCAAAGTCAGTATTTACAGTGGTACAGTCAAAAGTAGCATATAGCTCTTTAAGTTCTAAGCGTACTTGGTTTAAAACGGACTGTTTATGTTCCACTAGCAATGTCATAAGCTTAATGGAACAATCTGAAAGAACCCGGTTCCATTTTTCCCTAATTTGCTATTAGAGTCTAATGCAATTGGGAATTTGTGAATACGTAGCCCCCTATATAGGTATAATCGAGGACTCAATATATTTTTCTAAACAAACACAGTCCCACCAAAGTACGCGTTTCTAAATTAAATAATTTCTCGTATTTCCTCAAACCACTATCCACATCACTTGATACATATTTTCGGTTGTCACTGAAAACTTCAAAGGCTTTTTTCTTTCTGACATCATCAGACCAGAGCGTATCATTTGATTTATCAGCCATATTGATGTAGAGTTGTAAACCACATGCACTAATTAGCAAGATACTGCCAATGGGTGTGTGCAGAGTAAAATAAATGGGAACGCTATGTGGAGTTTTTAAGCGAAGTAAAAAGTTACAATGATAAAGACACAAAAACTCTATCCACCCGTAACAATGTAAATACATATAATGAAATTGTTAGGTGTTTCAAATTAATGAAATAACCTACTTCATATATAAATAGGTCTGGGTAGAAATCCCCCAACCCTCATCTCTTAAAGCAGAAAATAGTCCATAAAACAGCAGATCTATAAAGGTAAAACATTAAATGTGATTAGCTTACCCGCCTCCATAGAAGGCCCAGGTGCATCCAGCCCCAGGCCCTTCACTCAACCTCATAAACAGAAAACAGAAACGTGATCCCCAGGATCAAAGTAGAGCCGTGCAACCCAGGATGACACAAGGCAATTCCCATAAAAAAGAACTTTATTAGGTATCGTGCTTATAAAAAGCATCCATACCGGACAGGTTTCGTGAGAATAACTCACTTCATCAGAGGCTGAACATACAATGTGTCTCTTCCATATAACAAGACAGTGTGTCCACCCCTTAATTACCTCAAGGGTGTGGAGACCAATTAACATTTAAAAACACACATTGTATGTTCAGCCTCTGATGAAGTGAGTTATTCTCACGAAACGCGTCAGGTATGGATGCTTTTTATATGCACGATACCTGGGGATCACGTTTCTGTTTGCTGTTTATGAGGTCGAGCGAAGGGCCTGGCGCTGGATGCCCCTGGGCCACCCATGGAGGTGGGTAAGCTGATCGTATTTAATGTTTCACCTTTATGGATCTGCTGTTTTATGGACTATTTTCTGCTATTTTAAGCGACGAGGGTTGGGGGATTTCCATCCAGCCTTATTTATGTATGAAGTAGGTAATTTTCATTAGTTTGAAACACCTAACGATTTCATTATATGTATTTACATTGTTAAGGGTGGATAGAGTTTTTGTATCTTTATCAAATCACTAAATTAGTTATTGGCATGAATTTACCAGTTGATAGACACCAAGGTAGAATAACATTTTCCTCCCTTGAATCCATGGGCCATATTTATGCTATAAGCAGCACAAGGATTTTTAAGTCCAAAATGCATCACCTTACATTTCTCAACATTGAATCTCATCTGCCCAATGTGACAATGTATCTAGATCCCCCTGCAACGATTGCACATCCTCTGAGGTTTTTAATGGTCGACAAAGTTTTGTGTCATCAGCAAACACAGAAACCTTACTGACAATACCCACTTCAAAATCATTAATAACCAGAATAAATAGAAGCGGTCCCAACACAGAACCCTGTGACACCACACTTAGCACTTTAGTCCATAATGATGAATCCCCATTTACAACTACTCTCTGCATCCTATTCATTAACCGATTTTCTATCCATGTACAAATGTTCCTCCCCAGCCCAACAGACCTTAGCTTATACATTAGCCGCCAATGGGGGACTGTATCAAAAGCCTTTTCAAAATCCATGTAAACTACATCTACTGCTATGCCAGAGTCTAAATTTCTACTTCCTCATGAAAGCCAAGAAAGTTAGTTTGATATTAGTAATTTTGATATAAATTATACAATAAAGAGAATGTGCTTTATTTTTTAATTCCAATTTAATAAATAATTGAAAACAACCTATACTTTAAAAATGCTTTAAAATAATAGGGTTTTAAAATAACTATGACTATTTCAATGAAACTATACAACCTCAGGGCCAATGCTACTTAAGTGTCAATGCTAATCAATGACTGCACCATTTTTAGCACCTTTCTATTGGTTCACCTAAGATGTATAAATACTAGCTTCTCTACTTATTTAATCAGACCTTGTGTGATCCTGAAGCAAGACATCTCCTAGAATGCCAGAAAATCTTGTGACTTGACTTGTAAGCTCTTGAAGCTAGTTAATTATACTTGTACCAGAACTATCTTTGCACTTTGTTCTCTTGATTAAGCCTACCGTATATACTCGAGTATAAACCGAGTTTTTCAGGCTGAAAAATCAGCCTGAAAACTCGGACTCGGTTTATACTCGAGTCAACCACTTACCTGGGCATTCCGGCAGCCGCGCGATCCTTTTCTGCACTGGCGCGCCGGCCTGACGTCACTGCCCGGCACCAAGCCCAGGGCGCGCGGCTGCCGGAATGCTGATGCCGTACCTGCCGGGATGGATGGAGGAAGATAGAAGAAGTCGTCCACAGGAGAAGAGTCCAGGAGAAGAGTCCAGGAGAAGAGTCCACAGGGAGAAGAGTCCAGGAGAAGAGTCCACAGGGAGAAGAGTCCAGGAGAAGAGTCCACAGGGAGAAGAGTCCACAGGGAGAAGAGAAGAGTCCACAGGAGTCCACAGGGGAAGAGTCCACAGGTACAAACTGAACTGAGGGGAGGGGGCATTCAAGATGTTTGGGAACTACAACCCCAGCATGCTTTATTAGCTGGGAGTTGTGTTTCCAAACATCTTGAATGCCAAGTGAGGGTGGCATTCAAGATGTTTGAAACTACAACTCCCACTATAAGCTGGGAGTTGTAGTTTCCAAACATCTTGAATGCCACCCTCACTTGGCATTCAAGATGTTTGGAAACTACAACTCCCAGCATGCTTTATTAGCTGGGAGTTGTAGTTTCCAAACATCTTGAGTGCCAAGTTTCTACCCTCGGTTTATACTCGGGTCAATAACTTTATTAGGATTTTTAGGTGAAATTGGGTACCTCGGTTTATACTCGGGTCGGTTTATACTCGAGTATATACGGTATGATCTAAATATAAGGATAGCATCTAAATGGTAAGAACAGAATGCAACCTAATTGTTATGTTCTCATTAAAGGGCATGTCCACCTTTTTTTTCACTTTGGATATATTGTAGGGCTTCCTCCCCCAGCCCCAACCGCATTATTATTATTTCCAGCAACTCCCCCGATCTTTACTTACCTTCCCTCTTTCCTCTGACATACTGTCCCAGCCCTCTGCTTGCATTAAACTGCAAGCATGGGGCCGGACCGGCAGTCGTGTCCATGACTGGCTGAGAGGCAGTTCAGAATGCCAGGGGAAAGGTAAGCAAAGATTGGGGGAGCTTTTGGACATAATGCGGTTGGGGCTGGGGGAGGAAGCCCTACAATATTTCAAGGGGATTTTACACTAAGGGGAGGGAGAGGAAAACGGGTAGGAGAGGGAGAGAGAGGAAGGGAAGGAGAGGGAGGAGGAAGGGTTGCACTGGGCATGCGCAAATTCTCCCAGAGGAGAGACAGGAGGCAGAGTCCTATATCTATATATATTTTTTGTAGACATCTTGGAAATAGAAGCAGTTCAGAGAAGGGCAGCTAAATTAATAAGGTGGATGGAGGGGCTTAAATATTCAGGCAGATTAGACAAGTTAGTGCTGTTTACATTGGAGAAGCGACATTTGCGTGGGGATATGATAACCTTATACAAATATATTAATGGGCCATACAATGAACTCTCTGGTGCATTGTTCACTAATAAGTCATATCAGAGGACTCGTGGACGTCCTTTAAGGTTGGAATAAAAGAAGTTTCATCTTCAGGTTAGGAAAGAGTGAGAACGGTGAAACTGTGGAACTGTCTTCCAGCAGATGTGGTAATGGCAAGTTCATTAAATAGCTTTAAATGGCCTGGATAAGTTTCTAAAACTAAAAAATATTGAGAATGACAGGTATTAATATATATACTGTAGATCTGGTTGATCCAGGGATACTTTCCGATTGCCATTTGGAGTCAGGAAGGAATCCCCCCCCCCTTTTTTTTTTTTTGCTAGGTTTTTTGCCTTCCTCTGGATCAACTGTTAGGAAGAGTTTAAAAAAAGTGAATAGGTTGGACTTGATGGAGCTATGTCTTTATTCAACCTCAATTACTATGTTAAGAAGGATGAAAGAATCTGGCTTATACAGGGAACAATCAAAGGAATCAGGAAAGCTGGATGGATTCAGAAGATTTCTCACAAACTCATTGCTAGTTCCCAACTACAAACAAGAGGTAAGAATTCCACCTGTCATACTGTCTTACTGTACTGGATGTTAGTAACCTTTCAAATATTAAAGCTACACTAAAATTTAAAAAATGGCTTTTCTTTATTTTAAATCCTGCCAGGAACTTAATCCATTTTTGTACTCAGTGCTCCCTGTCTCTATGTCGAGTTTAGCTAAGTCTTAGTATGCATTTCTTTTCTCTCTGTGTCCACCCCCCAAAAAAATCTGAGCCCTCATACAGCCATTAGTATTCAGTGAGTTTGTGTTAAAGTGTAACTGCTTGGCTATAGGAAGATAAGCAGCACTGGCAGTTATAAAGTATGTAGGACTTTGTAATGGATTTATTGAGGTACAGTGCTACATTGTGACTGCAGGGTTGAGTGTTAGCTAGAGATACAGAAAGAGTACATACCAACAGATAATGCTTATTCCTTTTCATGATATTGGTCCTTAATCAACTAGCCATACAGTGACATAGAAATAGCCTTTCATTTTAATAAGGGAGGGTCTGAGCGATCAACAGTTTTTTACTGAGTAGCTGTCCCCAGCCCACTTTAAAAAGTAAAAATCCTACAGCTTTAAAAAAATGAGATAGTAAGGTTAGATAAGAAGAAAAAAAATTATGATGGGTGGTAATTATTCCTTATTACTGTTTAAAAATGTTTTTACATGTCTTTTAATAAATTTGTTGTCTAATTTTAGGTTGCAAATGTTTCAAGGTTTCTGTACTTCATGGACCCAAAAGAACCATCCTTGAACTTCGTCCGGGACATGGAAAGGAGGAGCGAGTTCTTTTCCAAACTTCTCACTATTGGAAACACACATTCCACAGTTTTTAATTAGTATAAAAGTTTGAAGAGGTTCATGAGGTGCCAGATGAACGGCACCAACCTGATGTACAGTGATCCAGAGCTGTTCCGGGACTGTGAAGCATTTCAACGCATGACAGATAAATTAAAGACAGGACTGAATAAAGGTATTTCAAAGAATATAGCAAGTAAAAAGTAAGAAACCTGTCCTTAAAATATCTTATCATGTGTTATATCTAGGCATATTTTCATTCCATTTTTCTTTCTTTCCAGATATGACTTCCTTGCTGCTGACTTTAAAACACCTGACAAATGCCAACAAATTCTGCAACGAGCAGAAAAATATATATAAGAAGGCATTGTATTTGTAAAATATTTAAATCTAGCATTATAAATGCATTGATATTGTAGCCATGGCTGTGTAGTTGGTAAAAGTTTATACATTTCCATAAAAGGTGCAAGAATGGAAAGGAAGATTGAAGTACATGGACAAAGATGGAAAGGCAACTTTAATTGCTGTAATGGAACACAAGACGGCACCTCAACAGGTCGCCCACCTTTGTCCTTGAAAAAGAATATATATATATAAATATATATATATATAAAATAGCATAGTAATAATTGAGGTTGAATAAAGACATAGGTCCATCCAGTCCAACCCAACTAGCAATATAGCAATATCCACATTTCCTGCCTAACTGTTGATCCACAGGAAGGTAAAAAAAAAAGCCACCAAATTTATGAAGGGGAAAAAAATTACTTCCTGACTCCAAGTGGCAATCAGAAATTTCCCTGGGTCAACTCTGTTTTATGTATCAATACCAGTAACTTGCAACATTCCTTGTTTGCAGAAACTCATCCAGCTTTTTTTTTAAACTGACCAATGAACCTGCCATAACAACATCCACTGGAAGACAGTTCCATAGCTTTACCGTTCTCACAGTGAAAAACCCTTTCCGAACTTGAAGCCTAAACCTTTTTTCTTCAAGTCTTAAGGGATGTTCTCTTGTCTTCTGGCTTGTTCTATTGGTGAACAATGCCCCAGATAGTTTATTGTATGGCTCGTTAATGTATTTATACACAGTAATCATATCCCCATGCAAGCGCCTTTTCTCCAGCGTACATTATTGTAACTTTTCCAGTATCTCTTTATATTCAAGCTCCCCCAATCCCCTTATTAATTTAATTGCCCTTCTCTAAACCCTTTCCATTACAAAGATTATCCTTTTTTTACACAGGATTCCAAAATTGCACTGCATATTCCAAATGAGGCCTTACCAATTCTTTGTAAAGAGGGAGAATAACATTTCCCTCACTTGAATCCATACCTCTCTTTATACAAGACAATACCATGCTGGCTCTGGCTGTTGCCGCCTGGAACTGCTTGCTTCCTTTAGGTTTGTTATCATCCAAAACTCCAAGATCCCTTTCCAACAGGGATTCACTTAACACAGAGCCATTTTTAGTATAAGCAGCACAAGTCCAAAATGCATCACCTTACATTTATCAACATTAAAACTCTGCATGACTGTAACAAAAGCCTTTGCAAAATCCAAGTAAACTACAACTACTGCTATGCCAGAGTCTAAATTTCTACTTACTTCCTCATAAAAGCCAAGCAAGTTAGTTTGACAAGATCTATTCCTCCTAAACCCATGCTGGTTACTACTTATAATGTCAGTCCTTGAAACATACTCTAGAACATGTTCCCTTATTAAACTTTCCAGTATCTTTCCCACCACTGAAGTTAAACTTACAGGCCTGTAATTACGCAGCTGTGAACAAATACCCTTTTTGAATATTGGAATAACATCAGCCATTTTCCAATCCAGAGGCACACCTCCGGACATGAGGGAATCTGCAAAAAAAAGAAACAATGGCCTAGATAAAAATGAACTTAGCTCCCTAAGTACCCGAGAATATATTTTATCTGGTCCATAATAATTAATATTAACCTTAAGGAAGTAATATTAACCATTTAGTTCTTTCTGTACCATATCCTCAGTTAACCAAAGTGCGCTTGAATCTTTATACCATTATTGTACTATACTTATGATATCTGTACTTGGATCTTCTATAGTGTATACAGAGGGAAAAAAATATTCATGACATTTGCTTTATCGTCATATCCGTAACTAATTATCCCCATTAATTAATGGTGCCACATTCTCAGTTCTCATCTTCTTACTATTAATATACTTTTAAAAAATTAGGCTTAGTGATGCTTAGTGATGCTTTGTTCAGCTATCCTAACTTCATTATTAATTTTAGCTAGTTTGATTGCTTTCTTACACTCCTTGTTACGGTTTTTATAATCCCTGAAGGCCCTTTCCGTTCCCTCTGACTTATAAAGGTTTTAAATTCCTTTTTCTTCCTTTCCATTTGCCTCTTTACATCAGAATTTAGCCACATGGGTGCGGATTTATGTTTTTTACATTTATTTCCCAAGTGTATAAATTTAGATGGGAACTGGCTTAAAATCCCTTTAAACACAGTCCACTTCTGTTCAGTACCTTTACCTGATAATACATTATCCCAGTTCACATTTTGAAGAGCTGCTTTTAACCATAGAAAATTTGCCTTCCTGAAATTAAAAGTGTTTGTTAACCCAGTGCACTTTTCGATTTTGATAACAAAGTCCAAACGACACTATTTCATGGTCACTATTCCCTAAGCCTCTAGTTACCTTTATATCTATAATGTTAGATATTACCAGATCCAACAGAGCTCCTTTTCTAGTAGGAACCTCAAACATCTGTGAGAGAAAATGATCCTGCAGCAAATTCAGGAACTCATCACCCTTTATCTGTGATGGCAGTTCCACTACACCAATCAATGTCAGTAGTCCCCCATAATGAGCACACTCCCCAAACTTGCAGCCCTTGCCAACTGCATATGAAGCTGAATCACCTCCTCTCTGCTAGTATTTGGCTGCTTATAGCAGACACCAACAATGACATTATCCTCTTTCCTGTTGCCTAATTCCACCCATATTGCTCCACTTTAACATCCATATTGCCAGTTATTACTTCTTTTAAATTTGTCTTCAATTCTTTTTTAACAAAAACACATACTCCTCCCCCTTTCCTTTTTACTCTGTCCTGCCTAAACAAGGCATATCCTTCTAAATTTACAGCCCAGTCATGAGAACTGTTCAACCACGTTTCTGCTATACCTATTACATCATACTTTTCATTCAACGCCATCATTTCCAATTCACCCATTTTGTCAGCCAGGCTTTTGAAATTTGCAAACATACATTTTAGATTATGATCCTGTAATTTATTCATACACTTTAATACACATGCTTCACTATCATCTATGCTAGCCCCACCCCCCTTTCCACCAGCCACTGGCCTATCTACATCCTGATTTCCTCCGGGGCTATCTATCCCAGTGATTTCGTTTTTTGGACCTTGGCACTCCTTCTGTGGCTACTAGCCAGTTGTTTGTAAGGTGCTCCCTGGATCCTCTACCACAGACCCTAAGATATAGCACAAGCAAAGGAATTGTGAGGGGCACACTTTGAGGATCGCCTCTAAACGTTGTGTGTGCGTGATAAAATAAAGACTTTGTGATTCACATACTTAATTGTTCCCCTCACAATTCCTTTGCTTGTATCTATCCCAGTGAGACTGCTAATACCCATCCCCCAACCTAGTTTAAAATCTCCTCCATCCCTCTAGCCATCTTCTCCCCTAAAACAGCTGCACCGCCATCAGTGAGGTGCAACCCATCCCTACTAAAGAGCCTGTAGCTGACAGCAAAGTCTGCCCAGTTCTCTATAAACCTAAACCCTTCTTCCTTACACCCCCCTCTTAGCCACACATTAATGCTCCTAAGCTCCCGCTGTCTCCCTGGCTTAGCACATGGCTGCGGTAGTATTTCTGAAAACACTTCCCTGGAGGTCCTTGCTTTTAACTTGCCCCCTAGCTCTTGGATCATGTTTAAGGGCCTCACCTCCTCCTCTAACTTTGTCATTGGCACCAATTGTGAACCAAGACCGCCGGGTCACACCCAGCCCCACCCAGTAATCTGTCTACACGATCCACCACATGCTGAACCCTAGCACAAGGCAGGCAACACAGTCCAGCATTTGGGTCTTGGCGGCAGATTACCCTATCTACCTTTCTTATAATGGGGTCCCCTACCACTACCACCTGCCTAGCATTCCTGATCCTTAGTTCAACCTCCCTTGTATCAGAGATGGCAGTCCCCTGGGTGCTCAAGATACTAGCACCCTCCATACACACATTACCTAAGGCGGCATATCTGTTGGGATGGTCAATCCGGGAAGAAGTCACCCTACCCTTCCGCCCCCCACTTCCCCTAGTAACCCTAACAAAACTACCTCCCCCCTCAACCTTCCCTGTCCCATTTCCATCTACCTCTATACTGGCCCCAGCCAGAGCCTGCTGACCCCCCAGATTTGCCAATCCCTGCAATGCTGCAAGCTGCCCCCTTAGACTCTCCACCTCAGCATCCAAATGGGCAACCCACTCACATCTGATACAGACATAGGTTCCCTAGAATGTCTGCTCCAGGTTCCTATACTTGTGGCAGGATGCACATTGCATGTTACCGACAAAACTGTCCCTTCTAATACACAACACCTGCACAGTGATGCACAAACCTTGTTTAATTGCCCTTCTTGTTTCAATGTCCTTATTTTTCTATGTCCTTGAGATCAAGGTCCTTTACAAAGAGGGACTTTGTATACATTCCACTCTAGTTTGTTTCACTCACAGGAAACATCCTTTTGTTAGGTCCAAACCACTGGTCCAACCAATGTTAATCTTATTTAACTAATAGGCCCCAGCCCCCACACCAATTAGTGCAAGAGCCAGGAAGAGAGGGGAAAAACAAAACACATATTAACTCTTTCACAACCTGTTTGTGATTACAACAGGTGCAATACTAGAATATAGAAGCCCATCGCACCCCTTTAACAGAAAGAAAGATTAATCTGCTTACTGCACACACAGTCCTTAACACAGCACAAACAATCCTTATTTACAAAATTATTTTCAAACTTTCACACACACCATACAACCATCAAATCATTAAATGCCCTTCTTTTTCTATGTCCTTGAGATCAAGGTCCTTAAGAGCAAGGGGCGTTGTATACATCATTTCACTCACAGGAATCTTCCTTTTGTTAGGTCCAAACCCAATAACAATTATATATATTTATAAAAAAAATAACAAGTTGACTTCTGAATATCCTTTTATTTCTGTATTATAAAAAATATATGTTCACACTTATTTTTTCTTTCAGTGGTTTACTATCTACTTTGAGAAAGTGCGTCTCTCCTTCTTGAAGAAAAAAAATCATCAATTCTTCTTTATATCATCAAGTGGGGAACAGATATTTAATCCAAGCTCCAAACTTTCACGGTTTCACTAGAGATAAGAATATAAAACAGTTTCCTCAATTTACTCTTGTTATCTCATAGTTTGTGTGGTACACTGCTTACTGTCCAATAATGGGCATTGTTTTAATTTTTTTTACATTTCTCTTATACTTTAGCTTTGGATTGTAATCTGTTTCAGGTGGCATGGTGAAACACTCATGTCCGCACGAATGGAAACTGATGCCAAGAGGACAGCTTTTGCTAAACTACTGTCACACTACAAATACAACAGCAGAGAGGGTCTGTAGAGAAAAGATTGAGTGAGATGGTAGCACCAGCAAAGATGTTCACCTGTCCTGTTGATTAAAAAAAACAACATCAGTAGAGGAAGAAAGCATCAGGAAGAGAAAAGAAACACAAGGACAAAGAGAAGATTCAAAAGAGACTGTGTATAAGAACTTTCTAAAACGTTTTCCACCCAGGAAGTAGATACAACACCTCCAACATTGAAAGTGCATCTCTTTTCTGCAAAAAACATGGGACCTATTTATATAAAAGATGGCAAAAACTCAGTACAGGTCCACGTGTGGCTCACAACCATTGATTGATGAAGAACTGAAGAGGATCTCATTTCCATACTGATATGGATTCCATTTTAGTTGATGCTGATCCCTCTGATTCTGACTCTGATTCTGCTACAGCGTCAGGTAAAAGCTTAAATTCTTTTAAACCTAAACCTAAATCTTACTTTACTCCATCTTTTAGCGACCATCATAGTATCTCGACTTTTTATAACTGTGTTATGTCAGATATACATCAAAAAACCTCATACGTAATAAAAGAAAAAGCCTACCTCTAAAAATATATCAATTAAATAAGAGAAAGCTAGAGGCAAAACTGGCTAGTTAAAACTTAAATTTATTTTATCCATTAAAAGTTTTATCAAAATTAGTAGTATCACAAAGTAGAAAAAATAGTGCAATTAAGGGGCATATTTATAAAAAAACGTTATAAACGCAAAAAAATTACCGCTGCACATCACGGCAGCAAAATAGCGCTATTGCCGTATTTATAATGGCGTGCGCTATTGCCGCGATATTGCGAGTGCTATTGCCGCAATATCCTGCGGTAATTTTAAGTCCCTTCGCGGCTTTACTGCACAGAGCAAATATAGATCCTGCTAAGAAAGGGCAATTGGGATATATACAAAATGAGAACACAAAAGTAGAGAGAAAAGTACCCCCCTCTTAGATATTACCCTAACTAAAGAACATCAGTTACATGGCAAAGCGCAGTTAAAATATAATCTTTATTAGATATGCTTTAAAAATTTAAAAAAACACACACTTAAAAACCAGAAAAGGGTGGGAATCATCCTATATGCAATCAAAGTAGTAATGAGTGGAGGTAATAAATATTGATAAACCTCCCCTACTCAACAACCAGAGGCTTCTAGTATGAATGCCTCAGATACAGCAATAAGATAGTATGCACTGAGTGGGTGCCTGGATTACACCCCCCTCAAAACAAAAAGCATCTTGAGGAGGATCAGGCAGCGAGAGAGGTGCAGCAGGATCTGGTAACAAGAATGTAGGACTAGATTTAAAAGTTCATATCAGAAGAAAAAGCCCCTGACGCGTTTCGTCCCTCACATAGGGACTTACTCATAGGTGAGAAGGATCGCCGGCACTGAGCTGTATTTTATATCCCAGTCAGGTGATCTGGGGTTCGTCATTGGTGCCATCTGCACCAATCGTATTGCGGGCTGTAAGACACATCCCCGCTACTCCTTCACAAGCGGACACACAGAGATGCGTGCATCATGTAACAAGAGTAACCATGGCAACCCAACGCCAAGGTCGGGAATAGACGGGATCACAAACGTTGCAGTGTTAAGTGTATGTAACGTAAGGAGAACTTGCAGAAAATAAGAAAAACGTCGCCCACCACTGAATGAATCCCAGATTAGGGGCCAATGATCTAAATACAGATCAATATAGAGATGGGGAAGTGACAGAACATCCAAACACATTATCACAATTACTGATATTGATATCACATCTATTCCCTCATATGCAGTGATGTATGTATATTATGGTTACATATACATGTGCAAAAGTATGTGTATATAATGGTACAAGATCCCATATGAAAAATGATACATATCCATAAAAAAGCATCATAGTTGCCAGAGATAGACTATATCAAGGTAAGTAGTATTATTAGGGGATAGGTTTCAAACGGAAAATTCATCATAGTATTCCATTAAAGGGCATGTCCACCCCCAAAACTATAATCCCCCCAACTACTGGCCCCACCATGTAGTGTAGTTTAATCCTTACCTCACATCCCCAACTCCACTGGTTCTCCTGAGTCCCCCCCCAAAGTTCCAAAAACTGCCCACCAGGAGGCTAGCAGGTCCATACAGGACACTGCCTGCTACCTGGCCTCCCGGAGATTCTGCCATGCGTGCTGCAGCCCTTCTCCCCCCCCCTCCCTCTCCTCCCTCCCCTCCGTTCTACTATCTCCCCTAGCATTAAACTCCCTTAATATTCTGCTCCCCCATGTCCCCCAGCCCCAACTGCATGTTTTTTTTAAAAAAGCTCCCCAAACTCTTACTTACCTCTCCGCTTTCCTCCGCTGCACTGAATGACCGGCAGCCGCGTCCGTGATTGGCTGCCGCTCAGCCAATCACAGACGCGACTGCCGGTCCCGCCCCTCTGCTTGCATTCTCGCAAGCAGAGGGCCGGCAGTGCGGCGGAGGATCGAGGGGAGGTAAGTAAGAGTTTGGGGAGCTTTTTGAAAAAACAAAACATGCGGTTGGGGCTGGGGGACATAGGGGAGCAGAATATTAAAATTCTATTTTAGGGGTGGACATAGCCTTTAAGGATAGTATTAAGGTAAGTAGTAGTTTCAAATCAACTTCTGATGTTATGAATACGGCTAATAGGGTGTATGAATAAATATCTGCACCCTATGCCTGGTTGTTCAGATGTATTAAAGGTTAAAGAAACGCATTAAACTGTATTTTATCATTAAGTCCAAACGGAGCTAATGCATTCAATAGGAAGATCCAGCGGCTTTCACGTCTAATTAGTTTGTTTTCTCGGTTGCCGCCTCTGATCCCTAATAGTACTTTTTCCAAAATAAACCATCTAAGACCTTTGGGTGATGCATTGTGATAAATTAAAATATGACTTGCAACATTCGTCAATTTGTCCTGTCTCTGTTTCTCAACGTTAGCCGTCCGTATATTGGATAAATGTTCAATTATGCGATCTTTCGCTCTCTGTGAAGTCATACCAACATATTTCTTTTGGCATGGACAAATCAGTATATAAATTACCGATTCTGTGGAGCAGTTAGTATATCCCTTAAGGTGATGTTTTTTTCCGAATCGATCAGTGATGTGGTCGGTTTGTAATGTGTTATTGCATACACAGCAATGACCACATTTGAAAAAGCCTTTAGATGTTAAGAAAGTGTCCACTTTCTTTTGCTCTATAAAATGACTAGATACTAGTTTGTCCCTTAATGTTGGAGCACGTTTATATATAAAAAGAGGGTTTTGAAGGGATTTTACCTGATATTGATATGTCACACATAAGAATATTCCAATTGTTTTTGATGAATTTCTCCACTGATTGGTAATTGTCATTGAATTGGGTGATAAAACATATTTGATCATCCAAAATACGCTTTCAAGGTTTAGGTTGAAGTAGGGTTTCCCTATCCATTTTTAATGCTTTCCTATAGGCTTTATTAATTTTGTTAAGGGGATAACATCTCTGTTTGAAGCGATTTTTCATCTCCATTGCTCGGATTTTAAAGGTATCGCGTTCTGTGCAGTTACGACGTAATCTCAAAAACTCCCCGAATGGGATGGATTTTTTTACATTTGGATGATGAGAACTCATGTGATATAGGATGCTGTTAGTAGCAGTATCTTTCCTAAATAGATCTGATTTAAGTACACCTCCTTCTTTCTGGATCGTGATGTCCAAGAAATTCACCTCAAGAAGATCATGATGGGTTGTCAGTTTAATGTTGAGGTTATTGTTATTCAGAATGGCCAAAAAATCATGTAGTTTGTCAATAGGGCCATCCCACAAAAAGAAAAGGTCATCAATGTATCTTGATGACCTTTGATATTCCTGATACTGGGAACATATTTTTTCCCCAAACACAAATACTTCTTCCCACCATCCTAAGAACAGGTTGGCATATGTTGGTGCACAGGCCGTCCCCATTGCAGTACCTCTGGTTTGTAGATAGTACGTGTTATTAAAAAGAAAATAATTGTGTGATAGTACAAAATTCAGCAGAGTTAGGTAGAAATCTTTTGTTGCAGCATCCATGTTTTCTTTTTCTAAGAAATATCTGACAGCATTAATACCTAGTTCATGTATCTGTTGTATTCAATTAGATCAACTGGACATGAAATGTAGTTCTTGAAGACGTTTCGCTAGTCATCCGACTGGCTTTCTCAATTCAGAATGACTTGTACAAGAATCTGTGGCAATTATGTACCCTGGAAAATCCCAATTAGCATATCACAGCCAGGTGTTAAGGGTGTGATTAGATAGTGGCTAAGAGGTGTTATAGGAACGCCCAGAGTAAGGTGTTAAAACAGCATTGTACATGGCAGACAGTTGGTGTCGAACCCCCCCACCTCTATTTAGGCTTGGTTTCTTTATTTTCACATAAATGGCCTCCTTAACACCTCTCTTGAACCAGTCACGTTCCTTCGCCAGTATGTTAACATTACAATCTTCAAAGGTATGTCCTTTATCCTTAAGATGCAGATACACGGCTGAGTCATGCTTAATTGATGAATATAGGGACTCAACGTCTGAAGTGACAGTATAGTACTATCATTTACAGGTAGTGAGTCGATCTTCGCAAGGATATCCATGGTGTCCCTTGTGTAGGAATTCAGATTTTTGACAAAGTTTGACAAAGTTTGCAGTCTAAAAATTGACTGGCTTTTTCTGTTAAGTTGTCTTCCAGGAGGGATATTTTTATTCTTATGCACCTTCGGAAGAAGATATAAAATAGCTGTTCTGGATGTGGGTTTAGAAAGAAATTTGTGTTCTTTATCTGAAATGATGTTATGTTCTCTCGCTTCATTGATGAATAGATGATATTCAGTATTGAAACTATTAAACGAATTATTAGACAGTTTCGTGTATGTCATTCTGTCTGATAGTTGTCTTCTGATCTCCAATTTGTACATATCTACAGGCCATAGGACAACATTTCCTCCTTTATCTGAGGGTTTAATTTGAATATCGTTCCAACTTTGTATTTCTTTTAGGGCCTTTTGTTGTGCAGAGCTGAGACTGGAGATTTTAAAAAGTGCTTGAGATTTCACCACCATATCACACACTGTGTTGAATACTGTGTGAATGTGGACCCTCTGCACCTAGGTATCACGTAGAAGCTGTAGGCTATACTACCACTACCTGGTATCTCTGGACCAGGTTCAGTAATATGAATCAATGGAGGTATACGTGTAGCTTACAGATGACACAGACTCCAAGCTGTGAATCGAGATATCTTTATTTGAACAAAACATGTGTGCTACATGTTTCGGACCAACGTCCTTTCTCAAGCTTGAGTCTGTGACAAAAAAGGGCAAGGTCTTTAATGGTTTCGAAATGATCAAGTGTATGTGAGGGGGAGAAAGAAAGGCCTAATTTAAGTACATTTTCATGATCAGGTGACAGAGTGTGTTTAGATAGATTGATTATTTGTAATTCGTCAGTTATACTTTTGGCCTGTTTCGTTTGCCCCTGTACCCCCAGATATTTCGATTTCTTAGATTTCTTCTTACCCCTTCTCGTAATCTTGTTTATCCCTAATAAATTTGCGTTTTTTGTGATCTTTTAATGTATTTTCAAAGTGTTCCAGATCTTCTTTAAGTTTACATAATTTAGTTTTTAAGGTTTCACCTTTTTTCTTCAATACTTATAGTTTCTTGTATGGTTTTTATTTTGGTTTCTATTTGATTGAGTTTACATTGTTCATGCCTAATTAGAATGTTCATTAGTTTTAAAGAACATTCCATTAGAACTGACTCCCATTCATGTTTAAATTGATCATCAGGGGGCGAGGTGGCTGGAAACACTCCAGCCACCTCTTCTGGGGCCTCTTGGAATAATTTTAGTGGATATGTAATTTTTCAAAAGAACTAATGTTCCACCAAACCTAAGTTTGGTTATAGTGTAGATCTTTTAATTTATTAAACGTCATGTCCGAACTTAAACTAGTGGTATTCTCAGATATAGTTTCCAAATTAAAGATGTTAGAGGTTTACTTTTTTCTTTTATCATTAAGTGAGACAAAGTCAGTAAAGAAATTGGCCATGGTTAGGAAGGAGTTAAGAAATGCAGTCAAAAGACTTGGACGTGCTATCACTGATCTACACAGAGTAGGTGTGGTAATAAGCAATTAGTTCAAAAGGAGAGAAATGTGATGCATAGACCAAATATAGATCCTGCTAAGAAAGGACAATTGGGGATATATACAAAATGAGAACACAAAAGTAGAGAGAAAAGTACCCCATCTTAGATATATAAACTTTATTAGATATGCTTTAAAAATTAGAAAAAACACACACTTAAAAAACAGAAAAGGGTGGGAATCATCCTATATGCAATCAAAGTAATAGTGGGTGGAGGTAATAAATATTGATAAACCTCCCCTACTCAATGTAGAACTAGTAAAAAATATATATGTACAAGGGTAGAAAATCTAGTAATCTGGTGAGATCCCCTGATGAGATAGAAACACAGTTCTGAAATCTCTAGGGCATTAGATACTTCTACTAGTTCACAAAACAAATACAATAGGGAAATTCCTGGTCTGGGCCCCTATGTTGGATATGTAGATTCCCCCCAAGAGAGAAATAAGAAGAATCCAGATCCTAAATCTGACAACAACCAGAGGCTTCTAGGTTTTTAAGTGTGTGTTTTTTCTAATTTTTAAAGCATATCTAATAAAGTTTATATTTTAACTGTGCTTCGCCATGTAACTGATGTTCTTTAGTTAGGGTAAGATCAGAGGGACTGCCATGGGTGCCAAATAACCTACGCTAATATATTTTTGGGGTGGTGGGAGAGAGCATACGTCTTTCCCACCTTTCTGACATGACGGCCCTCTGGTATCGGTATATAGACAATATCTTCTTTATTTGGAGAGGAACCGAACATGATCTCCTGGAATGGATTTCAATACTGAATAGTAACAATCTGAATCTTTAGCCGACCTTGATGTATTTAAACCAAGAAATTGTATTTTTGGATTTAATGATTGTGAAATCTAATACTGGTCTTCTTGTAACCAAATGATATAGAAAACCCACGGCGACTAACCTCTTTTTACACTATGAAAGTGCCTATCCAGAAGCCCTAAAGAGAGGTATTCCTAAGGGGCAGTTCTATAGGGCTAGATGTAATTGTACATTGAATGACTTTTGCCGTGAGTCTACTATCTTAGGAGAAGTTCAGAAAATGGGGATATCCCAATTCACTAATTAAAAAATGTAGACATCAAGCTTTTAGAAAAAGTCAATTAGAACTTTTGAAACCCTGTGACAGAGAATAATCTGGTTGCCTTAGGTTCATTACAACCTTTGCCAAACAATGGTCATATATTAAAACATTTTTACAAGGTTTTGGCCGATCTTGTCCAGTGATCCTATACTAACTAAGTATGTGGCCCCATACCCCCAGATTACAGCAAGGAGGGGTAAAAATCTGGGAGACTGTTTGATAGCTAGCCACTACATCAGGGTGACTCACAGCTTAGGCAGATGTGTGAAACTTAAAGGCAGCTACCCATGTGGGGGCTGGTCTTTTTGTTTCTACTTACCCAAGAGACTTTTTGTTTTTGATACTCCACGAGAGAAGATATTCTTTATAAAGGATTTCATTAACTCCAATACAACTATCCTGATTATTTTATCTAATATATGTGGGACAAACATCACAAAAACTAAAGCAGCGATTATCAGAACACCTCTCTAATATACGGCTTGCACAACAACATCAAGATAAAGGGGGACCAATTACAGTGGTTGCTAGGGATGGACTAGAACTCGAACTTGAGCCCGAGTTTGAGCCAAACTTTATGAGTTCGAATGGACTCGGACTTCTCGAACTATCCCGGACCCGGATTTCTCAGACTTTCGATGTTTCCGGACTTTCGATCGTAAATTCGATAATTATCGAATTTATGGGCCATTCACTAACAGAATATAATATATTATCCTTTATAATGTAGTGGCTGGATAGTGTAGTGGTTAAAGGCACCGCCTTTGACATGGGAGACCAGGGTTCGAATCCTGGCTGGGGGCAGCTATACAAATTTTGGATTATTATAATACCCTAGTAATATAATAACCATATAATAACCTAGTAATATAATATTGTTATTATATTACTAGGTTATCATATGGTTATTATATTACTAGGTTATTATGGTTATTATATTACTAGGTTATTATATTACTAGGGTATTTAATATAATAACCATAATAACCTAGTAATATAATAACTATATAATAACCTAGTAATATAATAACCATATGATAACCTAGTTATATAATATTATATTGCTAGGGTATTATATGGTTATAATATTACTAGGTTATTATATTACTATGGTATAATAATAATCCAAAATTTGTATATAGCTGCCCCAGCCAGGATTCAAACCCTGGTCTCCCATGTCAAAGGTGGTGCCTTTAACCAGTACACTATCCAGCCACTACATTATATGGATGATATATTACTAGGTTATATAGTATTATAATAACCATATGATAACCTAGTAATATATTATCCTTTATAATGTAGTGGCTGGATAGTGTAGTAGTTAAAGGCACCGCCTTTGACATGGGAGACCAGGGTTCGAATCCTGGCGGGGGGCAGCTTTCCAAATGTTTGGATTATTATAATACCCTAGTAATATAATAACCATATAATAACCTAGTAGTAGTGGTTAAAGGCTATCTATCCAACCCTTCTTTTGCTAAGCCTAGGAAGGACCATTTACTAACAGGTAGGATCGTTCGTTTGATAATCCTCGAATGTATCGTCGAATGTAGCCCGCCTGACTTTTGGTCCGAATTCGAACTTTAGAACTTTGTCTGAAGTTTGAAAGTTCGAAAACAGACAGCACTATATATAGTTCGGCCATCTCTAGTGGTTGCTGAACATTTTTTGAACCATCATTATTCAGCCACCCAAGCCTTAAAGTGTGTGGGTTTTGACTGCATACAACAAACAAAAAGGGGTGGAGACTTATAGACCATATTGTCTAACTGGATATTGCCTTTTAGGTGATTTATGGATATTGATATTGGACAATGACAGTACTTATCGGTCTGCAAATTGGGATCTAACTATTTGGAAATATATGGGAACGGCAAAAGTACTTACCTTATTTTTCAGAGTTATGTTGTTTGTTATTGAGGGTTTGATAATTTGACCATAATGGTTTATAATATAATTTGTGGGTATCTAGGATGGAGTTTTATAATATGTTCCTAGGTGCAAAATAATTTCTGAAATGTAACCTTGTTTGTTGTGATGTATATTATTAACATCATAATGGGTATATTGCTAGTGGCATCGGTGTATTTGGCTATTTGGTTTACCTGTTTACACTATTGACCTTTGCATTAGTAGTATTACCAAACACCCTGGCCAGGGTAAAATTTATTCATCTATTATTATTGTCATCCCTATTTATATCAATATTATGTTTGTTTACTATGTATTATATTATTGGTATTGGTTACTTGGCAAATTTTTAATATTGACATGCTGGTTTTGGGCACTTTATTTTTCATACACAGGTATACCGTAAGGAAATGTTTGTGGGCTCTCTCTACAAGGGTTAAACAAGTAATAGGGGTTGCACCTTCCTGACAGGATCACAGAGGCGGATTGTGAGACAATTTTGAAGAATCTACTGATGCTATGAGACTAACTGACACCAGTGACGTAGTTGCGTCATGACGTCAATAACGTGATCACGTAATAAGACATAAAACGTCCCTAACGCTACAAAATGACAGTCCGGGCTTCCACAAAAGGCTGCAGTAGAAGCTCTGTTTTGCGAAACGCGTCTGATATTCCACCCCTGACACTCTCGCTTCTCCATGCTGCTCCTGTCCTTACATGGTTCCCTGCCATTATGGCAATCACACTCTGCCTGATTGTGACAGACAGTTATTGACTTTTAGCCTGGGAATTGATGTACAGCTAAGTACAGGGGGTTTACTTCATTGACTCCATTACACTTTAGTATCTACCATGTGCTAACATCTATTTTGTATATGTCTGTACACACCTGTATGTGGCAGTATTATTGTTATTATTGATACCATTAGGAGGCTGGGTATGCTAGGAAGTGGTACTTTATTTTATGCATTTTAATTGTTTTTAATCACACTTATTTGTCCTAGGCCCAACTTTTGTATGTGTAATAAAAGCCTTGTAAATATTGTTATACTACACCTATGCAACTGAGCGGTTTATTGTGGGTTTTCCTTTCTTTATCTTTTTTGGCATTTGTACTAACTTTTACCCATACGCTTCTCCCCGTTTAACTACTAGGGTTTACTACAAAGGATAATAAGTACTTGGTGTGGTGCTCCACTTTATGCATTTTTTGTAAAGAAGAAAGGTACAGCCCAAGTTTGTTTTGTGCACACAGTGGCGACATCTGCAGCCGAGTCTGAAGCGAGGGAGTCTGAATTCAAATCAGGTGAAACAGTTTCAGAGTCAGAGGAGTCCATGAGAATGACAAAGGAGGCACACGTGACTTACCTTCTCTTCTGGCTCCAGGGAATGCTGATTCAGAGGGCTCGGCTCTTACTGATATTGAGGTGGATTATGCTGAAACCCTTCCTTCAGGGCTGTTAGCCAAGAGGGAAGGATCGGGAGATCAGAGAAGAAGGGTCAAACGATGTAAGTGAAAACTTCCATGTGGTCTCAGTCATATTGTAAATGCCTAATCCCCCCTCCATATCTTCGCTGCGCGACAATTAACGTCGCCAGCATGAAGTCCAACGGTGCACGTAGTATGGCCTTATTTTTGCTCCAAACTATAGATGCAGAAATTTAGTTTTTGCAAAAAAACCTTCACCACTGCATTGGAGGTCTGGGAGACTTTAATGCGTTGCAGGATTAGCGAGTGGGAGAAGTACCTTTTGTAATTGGACCAGTCGAAGGCTTTTGATCGAGTAAATCATGAGTACTTGGGAAGTGTCCTGGGTAGATACGGTGTCCCGGGCAGTTTGTTAATTGGCTTAGAGTTTTGTATGGGGGGACAGTTAGCCTTCCGCTTGTGAACGGATGGTTTGGGGAACCCTTTAGGATGGCCTCGGGGGTCAGGTAGGGGTGTCTCCTGAGCCCCCTGCTATGTCTTCACCATAGATCCTCTTCTATATGGATGATGTCACCCTTGTGGTCTCGAGCCCAGCTGAAGCCCAAATGGGGCAGAAGCACTGCAAGTTTATTCTGCAGTCTCATGCTCCTTGATCAACCAGAGCAAGTGTGAGGCTTTCTGCATGGGGATGGAATGTGCTCCAGCCTTTCACCTCCCAGATATATTTCCTAGAGTCTTGGAAATTAAGGTTCTAGGGATCTGATTTGGCCAGGGTGACATCACCAAGCTAAATTTGGGGGCTAGGTTGGACATTGCATCAATCAGAATAGATCAGTGGAAGGGGAAAATCCTACACCCTTGAGGAAAGGGTTTCCCTGATTAAAAGCTTCCTGGTATCATTATTTCTATATGTCAGTATGATTTGCCCGTTGCCAGAAAAATTCTATATGAAGATCAATGGTCTGTTCTTCCGGATGCTCTGGGGGAACAGACTAAATCTTGTCAAAAGAAATGTTACCTACTTAAAAAGGAAGGAGGGGGGTTTCTCTATTGTGTTTTTCTCAAACACTTTTCTTAAACATAATTTTCCTATCCTCCTTCTGGAGACACCTTCTTTGTGGGTAAAGATCTTCAGAGTTTGGGTTGAAAGTACATGACAACAGCCCTAAAAATATTGCGAAGGTGGAATAGGGAAGTGGAGAAAATTAGATGACTGTCCAAGCGAGAGCATATGGCTCTGTTTAGTTTTTTACCAAAGGGTTCCCCCAAAGTTTAGGGATGTCACTTGGTGCTCTTTTCACATGAAGCTCTATTTGAGGGGTAATCTGAGGTACAGAAACTCTAACAACTGAGATTGCCCTAGGAAGGAGTGTGTGGGACATGTTGAAACCATGGACAACTTCTTGCTTCAGTCCCTTCAATGTGAAGGTATATAAGTTGGTGTCCAGCAAGTTACATATTAGACCCTGCTGTTCAGGTCTTTCGTAAAAGGGGTGGGTCTACAGACTGTCCAGCAGGCATAGAGGGTTTGATTTGGGCACTTTTTTCATAGTGTAGCAGTCAGGTACTTCACTTGGAATGCACTGGGTCAGGTATCTATTAGATAGAAAGTCCTTCCTTCTGAGGTGATGGTGAATGTTATCCTGCATGAGCTATGGAAGGTGAAGGGTCTTGAGAAACAGGATGGAGTTGAGGAGGTGGGCATCTCTGTGGAGGGGCATATACATTGAGCCTCCTTGAGGATACCTGATGTTTTTGGTGTTTGTGTCTTTCTGTCATCACCCTTCTTTTCCCCTCAGTCCTTTCAATTTATATGGGAGGGCATATACAGTTTTAAGTGAGTAAGTTACCATTGTGACCATAAGTGTCATTAGTCTGGTGCGTAACAGTTTTGGTTTTGGTTAGGTTTCTTTCAGAATGGTGCTTCCTTAGATTTTAGTTAGTGGTTTAGCTATATAAGTTCTGGCATGTTTTCTTTTGTTAGTGACGTAACTAAGACCCTTTTCTTTTAATTTGTTTAACCCTGAGCATAACTGTGTTTGTTTCTTTGTAATTATCTTTTTTGCGATAGTGTTGTAACAACAAATTTTCTTTTGTTATTGTTTTATAAGGGATTTGTAAGTTAGCTATTACTTTCCTTTTTGTGATATAATTGTTTTTAATTAGCATTGAATGCTTTCCTTTACTAGTAACTAGTGAAGTAATTACATTCGTTCCTGTTTTATTAGTAATGTAACTTTTTTTGTGCTATGTAAGAGTTTTGTTAATTAATTGTTACTTTCCTTTCCTGTTCTGAACTTTGTAGCTTGTCTTAATAAAACCAAACATTTCCAGCTCCAATAGCATATTTTAACTCTTTCAGTGCCACAGAACATATATGTTTTGTGCATTAAAGGCTCGTATTGCCACAGAACGTTCTGCGGTTTCCCTTGTAAAAAAATGGAGTGTGCTATGGGCACATTCAAGTGCCCACCTAGCCCCCAAGATCCCCCATCGGTTTTGTGCAGATCTGATGGGGGATCAGTAGATACCCTACCTTACAACCATGACTGTACAGGAGCAGGCGGTCCCACGAAGAGGAAGTGTACATCATGACGCCGGTGATGTCATGGAACTTCCTCCTTCACTGAGTTCTTTTCTTATAGAGGTACAATTCAGATCACAGTGCAGTACAAGCGATAGTAAGCTGCCACTGTGTGAAAGCATACTATACTATTTGTGAATGGAGCACAGAGTTCCATTCACAAATAAGATTTTTTTAGCTCTTTGCTACTGAGCAACTGAAAAAAAATAAGGATCACCTAATTATTGATCTTTGCCAATGAATGAAAAATCACTTCCTGCAAAATGATTTCTAGGAAGTAACGGGTTCCAAGTTTGTTATCACTCCCTAAGATGATCTGGTGATTATCTATGGGAATGATTAAAAAAATAAAGTGAAATGCATATACAAAAAAATCTTAAAGATATACACCCCCCCAACCATAAATTAGAAAAAAACTTTGGGGCATATTTATAAAGGTTTGTTAAACTTTTTGCTGCCTTTTCGCCAAATTTGGACTTTTCGCTAGTTATAAAGCAGTGATAACCAGTAGCCAAAGGTCATTACTGCTACTTTTCGCTTTTCGCCCTACATCGCTGCGGTTACCACTCAAGCATATTTATAAAATGGCAAAAAGTTTTTGCATTAAGTTCAGCCATTACAATTCGCCAAATCTGAGGTGGCAAAACGCAAAAGTGGCAATTTATTTAGCCTGCCAATAGGTCCATGGAAGGTGTCAGTACATTGTGGAGTGTTTCTTAATATTAATAAGTACTCAGGGGGGGTGTTAAACTATTTTCCAGCATTTACTGTAATAAGATCTGCAAATACGCTTTTTTAAGGTTTATTTTTCGTTTTTTTAAGGTTTATTTTTTGCTTTAAGATCATTTTTTTTAAAGGTTCCAATTTTCTTTATTTACCAATAAAATTAAATGGGGGTCTGAGGGACTTATTTATAAAAAAAATATTATTTTTGCTTTTGCTTTTTTTCCCCACCAGCCCTTACCACAATTTTTTAAACTTTCTTTTCATCAAAGTTATTAAAAAAGCGAATGTTCATCAAAAGCGGAAAAAAAAGCAAAAAGTAGCACTAATAATGCTGAAAAAGCTCAGCACATATGATGGTAAAAAGGTAATACTCCCTGGTGTTTATAGCAGTATTAAATTGGTTAATACACACTGAACACTTATCTTTGTTATTAAAAAATACCCTAACACATTTGGTGTTTTTTTTTCAGCCAAAGATATGATGAATAGTGTAAAACTCAAAATGCAAATTTTCTCTAGTTTATTAATAGGATACGGTAAATAGTGTAAAACTCAAAAGGTGAATTTTCTCTATTTTATATATAGGATATGATAAATAGTGTAAAACTCAAAAGGCGAATTTTCTCTATTTTATTAATAGGATATGGTAAACAGTGTAAAACTCAAAAGGCGAATTTTCTCTATTTTATTAATAGGATATGATAGTGTAAAACTCAAAAGGTGAATTTTGTCTATTTTATTTATAGGATATGGTAAAATGGATATGGTAAAATTTCCTGTATTTTATTGATAGGACACATTTTTTTAGTATTGCTTATTTTCAGCAAACTGCAGCTAATTATCAAACCAGTTACATTAATATGGGAACATACCATAGTGCTTTGTAAGAAATAGTCATGTTAATGAAACATTCCAGTAAGTAAAGATGGTTGGCAAAAATTTTGGTAAAACTGCAAAAAATGCAACAAAAGGGAGAAAAGGTGGCATTAGGTGAAATTTCACCTATTTAAAATAGCTTTAAATAAAAAAAATTACAAAAATAGCGCTGAAATTACACTAGAGAGCAATTTCTCTTTTCACACTGATAACACGCTTAACATAATGAATAAGGCAAAAAGTATCTCCACACTTTGCTGCAGCGATACTTTTTCACAAAGGCGAAAGCGAAAACTAGCGGTTTTATAAATAAGGCGAACATAGCGCTATTTGTCATTGCAATGTCCTGTGATAGCGAAAGTAGTGATTGTTTATAAATATGCCCCCTTGTCTTCTCCAAGCTTCCCAATGTACCCAGTGGTATTGGAAAAGTAAACGTAGATAATTATTCCTTTTATCCAATCTGCTAAAAGTGCGAAATTCTATGAGATCTGTGCACACATGATTGATGGTATGAATAAATACATGGCACTGTTGATTACGGAGATTGATATTTGACAAAATTTTTTTACATTACATGGGAATTTGTCATGATTATTAACTTTGAAATTTATTTTTGTACTTTTTCTCAGAATATCTGGTAAAAGCATGAAATTCCACGAAGAACTGCACTAACACCAGTGGTGGCATGCATGAAATAATGGCACCATTGCGTGGGGGTATTTCTAATACAGAAAGGTGTTTAGTGTGACAAATCCGAAAAGTTGCTGCATATTAAAAATGAAATTAAGAAGAATTTTCAAAAAACACCGTATGCCTGTCTGCTTTAAACCGAACAACACACTGAGGCAGCAATTGGTACATCCGAAAGACCCAATACCGAAACACAAGAAAAGCGACATCATATACGCAGTGCAGTGCAGTGAAGAATGCTCTGATTTGTATGTGGGGGAGACCAAACAACAACTGCATCAACGTATGGCCCAGCACAGAAGAGCCAATTCCTCGGGTCAGGACTCAGCCGTGTACCTGCATCTTAAGGATAAAGGACATACCTTTGAAGATTGTAGTGTTAACATATTGGCAAAGGAACGTGACTGGTTCAAGAGAGATGTCAAGGAGGCCATTTATGTGGGAAAAAAAACAACAAGCCTATATAGAGGTGGGGGGGTTCGACACCAACTGTCTGCAATTTACAATGCTGTTTTGACACCTTACCCTGGGCGTTCCTATAACACCTCTTAGCCACTATGCAATCCCGCTCTTAACACTTGGCTGTAATATGCTAATTGGGATTTTCCAGGGTACATAATTGCCACAGATTCTTGTACAAGTCATTCTGAATTGAGAAAGCCAGTCAGATGACTAGCAAAACGTCTTCAAGAACTAAACTTCAAGTCCAGTTGATCTAATTGAATACATCAGATATCTGTACCATTTTAAAAAGAAAGATAACACCATACCGCACCAACATAAACTCAGAACTCAACTCATAACCACCAAAGGGCTATTTTAATGGAATAATTCAAATTAAAATATGAACAGTGTTTGATGTCAACTTCTAAAGGAGGTAGAAAATACTATTGGTACCTTAATAGATGGGCACATGAACATAAAGCATAACCTCCTCTATAATTCAATGTTGATAAATGTAAGGTGATGCATTTTGGACTTAAAAATCTTTGTGCTGCTTATACTATAAATGGCTATGTGTTAAATGAATCCCTGTTGGAAAGGGATCTTGGTGGTTTGGTGGATAACAAACCTAAAGGAAGCAAGCAGTGCCAGGTGGCAACAGCCAGAGCCAGCATTGTATTGTCTTGTATAAAGAGAGGAATGGATTCAAGGGAGGAAAATATTATTCTCCCTCTTTACAATGCATTGGTAAGGCTGCATTTGGAATATGCAGAGCAATTTTGGAATTCGGCGCCCTATTTATAAAAGATCGGTATCGTTATCGTAAAATACCGATCGTTATCGTAAAATAACGACCGTTATTTACCGATAATGACCATTATTTACCGATAACGACCGGTATTTACCGATAACGACCGTTATTTACCGATAACGACCGTTATTTACCGATATCGGTACATAACGGTCGTTATCGGTATATACCGGTCGTTATCGGTAAATAACGCCCGTTATTTACCGATAACGACAGGTATTTAACGATATCAGTAAATAGCGGTCGTTAATGGTAAATAACGGTCGTTATCGGTAAAAACCCGGTCGTTATTTTACGAACAATTGGTATTTTACGATAACGATACCGATCTTTTATAAATAGGGCCCTCTGTGTACAAAAATGACATATTTGAAATGGAAAGGGTTCAGAGAAGGGCAACTAAATTAATAAGGGGATTGGGGGAAGTTTGGGCTTCAAGTTCAGAAAGGGTTTTTCACTGTCAGAATGGTAAAGCTATGGAACTGTCTTCCAGTGGACGTTGTTATGGCAGGTTCATTGGTCAGTTTAAAAAAAAAAGCTGGATGAGTTTCTGCAAACAAGGAATATTGCAAGTTACTGGTATAGATACATAAAGTAGAGTTGATCCAGACAAATTTCCGATTGCCACTTTCCAATTTGTAGCCTGTTTTTTTTTTTTTTTTGCCTTCCTCTGGATCAACAGTTAGGCAGGAAATGAGGATATTGTTAGAAGGGTTGGACTGGATGGACGTATGTCTTTATTCAACCTAAAATACTATACTATACTATCTCTAACATTAGAGGGACATAGCCACACTTATGCAATGCAGTGAGCTGTCATCTGTTGCACAAACATACACGTGGCTCGGGGGGGCAAGGATTTCCTAGATCATGTTTTAAAGTCTGTTTTTCAGTTATAGTTGTCCTTAAAGCCTACTTTTATTTTGATCTTTATGTTCCTCTTATATGTGACCAACTCTCAATGTCTCCAGGTGATTCTGGCCAAGGATTCTATCACCAATGACTTAGTGGCTATAAAAATAGGAAGAAGAGGATATTGCTGTTGTTGAGCGTTAGACACTGGACGCTGCGTTGAGCTTTAGACACTGGAAGCTGTATCACACTGTGCTTTCTTTCAGCTGACTGTATGCCTCCTTCCATAGCCAGGTACCAAAACAAAATGTTGCTTGTAGATGCTTGGGGATCTAAAACTTTAATTCACACAGAGGAGATTAAATATGGCCCAAATCCTTCTAAAACCCACGTTAACCCGAAAAAAGGCAAAAATCCGAAAACATGTTCATAAAGGGCATCTATAGTGAGAAAATGAACTTTTTTTTCTTTCTTTCCATGTGTTCTATAATTCCCCACTTTTTTCAGATTCCCTCTCTGTCCTGAGATACACCAGTTAGAAGAATACATCATTGCATTCCTCTACTCCTACTTGGACTGTCAATCAAATCCCTGTGATGTGATCCCCCCTCCCTGTTCTGTAATAAACATGGAGATAAGAGCATTAGCAGGGGGAGAGAGGTAGCTTTCATGGTCGATATAAGGCTGCACTTGAGCCCCCTTCTTAATAGCTTTCACTGATTGATGATGGGTCACAAAGTGAGAGATTGTAAACTGTACTGTTCTCCTTCTTCTTCCGTGTCTCCAGAACAGCTTTCTTTATATTGGCCACTGTGCGTGGGTGTGTTTTTCAGGATGTTGAACTTTTAACTCCTACTGCACATGATAAGCTTGTGGGTTAGCTGGAGTTGAGACATGGAGGAGGTAACAGAGGGGAGGGGGAAGAGGGGAGTACTGCACACAGATCTAACACCATGGTTTATCTGTTGTATTCAATTAGATCAACCGGACTGGAAGTTTAGTTCTTGAAGACGTTTCGCTAGTCATCCGACTGGCTTTCTCAATTCAGAATGACTTGTACAAGAATCTGTGGCTATTATGTACCCTGAAAATCCAATTAGCATATCACGCCGGTGTTAAGGCGTGATTAGATGTGGCTAAGAGGTGTTATAGGAACGCCCAGAGTAAGGTGTCAAAACAGCATTGTACATGGCAGACAGATGGTGTGTCGAACCCCCCCACCTCTATTTAGGCTTGGTTCCTTTATTTTCACATAAATGGCCTCCTTACACCTTTCTTGAACCAGTCACATTCTTTGCCAATATGTTCATTACAATCTTCAAAGGTATGTCCTTTACCTTAAGATGCAGGTACACGGCTGAGTCCTGACCCGGAAATTGGCTCTTCTGTGCTGGGCCATACGTTGATGCAGTTGTTGTTTGGTCTCCCCCACATACAAATCAGAGCATTCTTCACTGCACCTGCACTGCGTATATGATGTCGCTTTTCTTGTGTTTCGGTATTGGGTCTTTCGGATGTACCAATTGCTGCCTCAGCGGGTTGCTCGGTTTAAAGCAGACAGGGATCGGTGTTTTTTGAAAACTCTTCTTAATTTCTCAGAGACCCCTGCTACATATGGGATGACCATGTTCTATCCCCTGTCTTGCGTTTCACCTTCACTGTTGGTATTCGTGTTCTTTTTTCTTTCCTTCTGCTTTCTTTTGACAAAGGCCCCGTCTGGATATCCACAAGTTTTAAGGGCTCCTCTGAGATGTTTCATTTCTTTTTAGCCTTCGCCTCTGTGCTAGTGGGGATGTACAATGCTGTTTTGACACCTTACTCTGGGCGTTCCTATAACACCTCTTGCACTATCTAATCACGCCCTTAACACCTGGCTGTGAAATGCTAATTGGGATTTTCCAGGGTACATAATTGCCACAGATTCTTGTACACAGTCATTCTGAATTGAAAAGCCAGTCGGATGACTAGCGAAATGTCTTCAAGAACTAAACTTCAAGTCCAGTTGATCTAATTGAATACAACAGATATACCATGACCTGGATGAATGAGAACCTCATAAGCATATGTAGGAGCAATCTTGTGTCCTGTTGTTGCCATTGTGGATTCTGGTCAGAAAACTTTCTGGTGCCAGTAATCAAAGAGACAATGCCCCAAATAGATATTCATTTCATTTTTGCTGACAAGGATGACAGGACATGCGGGTAGAACGGGTGAAAACAGACAATTTGCTGAATCTCACTCCGACATCTGGACACGCTTCAAAGAAACTGTTCTAAAAGTTTCACTCCAGAGAACACATGACCATAGATGAACAACTGTTCCCTACCAAGGTTTGTTGTCCATTCACACAGTATATCTCAACCAAGCCAGACAAATTTGGGATCAAGTTCTGGTGGCCACAGATTTGGAGACCAAATATGTCTAAATGCATCTCCTAACTTGGGAAAGGACCCCAGTCGTCAGAAGGAGAGGAACTGGCAGAGAACATGGTCATGAATCTGATGGAGCCATTTTGGATAATGGGAGAAATGTCACGACGGACATTTCTTTACTTCACTGTCACTGTTGCACAGACTGCTGCCAGCGCAAAACAACTATTGGGCACGGTGAATAAAGTCCGGCGTGAACTTCCTCAGCTTGCAAAAGACACTGTACACCGAGAGTATTCTCCGCTTCAGTGCTTAGAAGTGGCAGTGTCTCCTTGACAATTAATGCACCTAAAAAACAAGACTGTGTGTGTTCTAATTCCATGCATCAAGATGTGATGATCGGTGACGGCAGAAAGAGGAAACCCCAACACGATTACAGACTATAACCCCAGAAGGTATGTGAATGTGTGTATAATTTTACACCAGTGCTCAGTGGCGTCGCTAGCCCTATTTTGGGGGCCCGTGCCCCCAACATGTTTGGGGTACCCCCAATCTATTTCCAGGGGAGCCCCGCCCCGCTGCCCCCCCCAAGACCGCCGCAGCTGTCCCCACTGCCAGACACCAGCAGCGTCAGAACTCATCAGCCGCCGACTAGTTAGAACGGGCGCTAGGACCTAGCAGACACCGCTGATTTGGCGAAGTGACATCACTTCCGCATATTTGCGCCCGCTCTAACTGGTCGGGCCGCTTATCGAGGTCTGACGCTGCTGGCTGCGAGGTGAGGGGGCGCCTGTCACTCGCTACCTAACGGGGTCCTGTCACTCACTATCTAACATGGGGTCCCTGTCACTCACTATCAAACGGGGGCCCTGCTGTCACTCACTACCTAACGGGGGGCCCTGTGTCACTCGCTACCTAACGGGGTCCCTGCTGTCACTCACACCTAACGGGTAATCTGATTGCTGATATTGGAAACCCTTTAAAATCACTAAAATCTTATTGATTGATATAGGGACCATAAATAATAGTGGATCACTAAAAAAATACTTGAATCTGATTGGTCGATGGAGTGGATCACTAAAAAATTCTTGAATCTGATTGGCTGATATTGGAAATCCTTTAAAATCACTAAAATCTTATTGATTGATATAGAATACCATAAATAACAAGTAGTGGATCACTAAAAAAATACTTGAATCTGATGGTCGATGGATGGATCACTAAAATACTTGAATCTGATTGGCTGATATTGGAAACCCTTAAAATCACTAAAATCTTTTGATTGATATAAGGACCAAAATAGAAGTAGTGGATCACTAAAAAAATACTTGAATCTGATTGTCGATGGAGTGGATCACTACAAAATACTTGAATCTGATTGGCTGATATTGGAAACCCTTTAAAATCACTAAAATCTTATGATTGATATAGAGAGACCATAAAATAACAAGTAGTGGATCACAAAAAAAAATACTTGAATCTGATTGGTCGATGGAGTGGATCACTAAAAATACTTGAATCTGATTGGCTGATATTGGAAACCCTTTAAAATCACTAAATATTTATTGATTGATATAGAGGACCATTAAATAAAGTAGTGGATCACTAAAAAATACTTGATCTGATTGGTCGATGGAGTGAATCACTAAAAAATTCTTGAATTGATTGGCTGATATTGTAAACCCTTAAAATGACTAAAATCTTATTGATTGATGTATATTACCATAAAATAACAAGTAGTGGTCACCAAAGAATACTTGAATCTGATTGTCAATGGAGTGGATCACCAAAGAAACACTTGAATCTGATTGGTCGATGGAGTGGATCACTAAAAATTACTTGAATCTGATTGGCTGATATTGGAAACCCTTTAAATAACTAAAATCTTATTGATTGATATAGAGGACCATAAAAACAAGTAGTGGATCACTAAAAAAATACTTGAATCTGATTGGTCGATGGAGTGGATCACTAAAAATACTTGAATCTGATTGGCTGATATTGTAAATCCTTTAAATCATTATTGATTGATATAGAGGACCATAAAATAACAAGTAGTGGATCACTAAAATACTGAATCTGATTGGTCGATGGAGTGGATCCTAAAAAATACTGAATCTGATTGGCTGATATTGTAAACCCTTAAAATGACTAAAATCTTATTGATTGATGTATATACCATAGAATAACAAGTAGTGGATCACTTAAAAATACTTGAATCTGATTGTCGATGAGTGGATCACTAAAAAATTCTTGAATCTATTGGCTGATATTGGAAACCCTTTAAATCACTAAATCTTATTGATTGATTATAGAGTACCATAAAATAACAAGTAGTGGATCACTAAAAAATCCTTGAATCTGATGGGTCGATGGAGTGGATCACTAAAAAATTCTTGAATCTGATTGGCTGATATTGGAAACCCTTTAAAATCACTAAATCTTATTGATTGATATAGAGGACCATAAAAACAAGTAGTGGATCACTAAAAAATACTTGAATCTGATTGTCGATGGAGTGGATCACTAAAAAATTCTTGAATCTGATGGCTGATATTGGAAACCCTTTAAAATCACTAAAATCTTATTGATTGATATAGAGGACCATAAAATAACAAGTAGTGGATCACTAAAAAAATACTTGAATCTGATTGGTCGATGGAGTGGATCACTAAAAAATTCTTGAATCTGATTGGCTGATTGGAACCCTTTAAAATCACTAAAACTTATTGATTGATTAGAGTACCATAAATAACAAGTAGTGGATCACTAAAAAAATACTTGAATCTGATTGTCGATGGAGTGGATCACTAAAAAATACTTGAATCTGATTGGCTGTATTGGAAACCCTTTAAAATCACTAAAATCTTATTGATTGATATAGAGGACCATTATAAGAAGTAGTGGATCACTAAAAAAATACTTGAATCTGATTGGTCGATGGAGTGGATCACTAAAAAATTCTTTAATCTGATTGGCTGATATTGGAACCTTTAAAATCACTAAAATCTTATTATTGATTAGAGGACCATAATATCAGTAGGGTCACTAAAAAAATACTTGAATCTGATTGGTCGATGGAGTGGATCACTAAAAAATACTGAATCTGATTGGCTGATATTGAAAACCCTTTAAAATCACTAAAATCTTATTGATTGATATAGAGACCATAAATAACAAGTAGTGGATCACTAAAAAATACTTGAATCTGATTGGTCGATGGAGTGGATCACTAAAAATACTTGAATCTGTTGGCTGATATTGGAAACCCTTTAAAATCACTAAATCTTATTGATTGATATAGAGGACCATTATAAAGAAGTAGTGGAATCAAAAAATACTTGAATCTGTTGGTCGATGGAGTGGATCACTACAATACTTGAATCTGATTGGCTGATATTGGAAACCCTTTAAAATCACTAAATCTTATTGATTGATATAGAGGACCATAAAATAACAAGTGTGGATCACAAAAAAAAATACTTGAATCTGATTGGCTGATATTGGAAACCCTTTAAAATCACTAAAATTTTATTGATTGATATAGAGGACCATTAATAAGAGTAGTGGATCCTAAAAAAATACTTGAATCTGATTGGTCGATGGAGTGATCACTAAAAAAATTCTTGATCTGATTGGCTGATATTGTAAACCCCTTAAAATGACTAAAATCTTATTGATTGATGTATTACCATAAAATACAAGTAGTGATCACCAAAGAAATACTTGAATCTGATGTCAATGGAGTGGATCACCAAAGAAACACTTGAATCTGATTGGTCGTGGAGTGGATCACTAAAAATTACTTGAATCTGATTGGCTGATATTGGAACCCTTTAAAATAACTAAATCTTATTGATTGATATAGAGGACCATAAAATAACAAGTAGTGGATCACTAAAAAATACTTGAATCTGATTGGTCGATGGAGTGGATCACTAAAAAATACTTGAATCTGATTGGCTGATATTGTAATCCTTAAAATCATTATTGATTGATAGAGGACCATAAAATAAAAAGTAGTGGATCACTAAAAAAATACTTGAATCTGATTGGTCGATGGAGTGGATCACTAAAAATTGAATCTGATTGGCTGATATTGTAACCCCTTTAAAATGACTAAAATCTTATTGATTGATGTATAACCATGAATAAAACATAGTGGATCACTAAAAATACTTGAATCTGATTAGTCGATGGAGTGGATCACTAAAAATATCTTAATCTGATTGGCTGATATGGAAACCCTTAAAATCACTAAAATCTTATTGATTGATATAGAGTACCATAAATAACAAGTAGTGGATCACTAAAAAATACTTGAATCTGATTGTCGATGGAGTGGATCACTAAAAAATTCTTGAATCTGATTGGCTGATATTGGAAACCCTTTAAAATCACTAAAATCTTATTGATTGATATAGAGAACCATAAAATACAAGTAGTGGATCACTAAAAAATACTTGAATCTGTTGGTCGATGGAGTGGATCACTAAAAATTCTTGAATCTGATTGGCTGATATTGGAAACCCTTTAAAAATCACTAAATCTTATTGATTGATATAGAGTACCATAAATAACAAGTAGTGGATCACTAAAAAAAACTTGAATTGATTGGTCGATGGAGTGGATCACTAAAAAATACTTGAATCTGATTGGCTGATATTGGAAACCCTTTAAAATCACTAAAATCTTATTGATATAAGAGCCATTAATAAGAAGTAGTGGATCACTAAAAAAACTTGAATCTGATTGGTCGTGGAGTGGATCACTAAAAAATTCTTGAATCTGATTGGCTGTATTGGATCCTTTAAAATCACTAAAATCTTATTGATTGTATAGAGACCATAAATAATCAAGTAGTGGATCACTAAAAAAATACTTGAATCTGATTGGTCGATGGAGTGGATCACTAAAAATACTTGAATCTGATTGGCTGATATTGGAAACCCTTTAAAATCACTAAATCTTATTGATTGATATAGAGACCATAAATAACAAGTTGGATCACTAAAAAAAATACTTGAATCTGATTGGTCGATGGAGTGGATCACTAAAAAATTCTTGAATCTGATTGGCTGATATTGGAAACCCTTTAAAATCACTAAAATCTATTGATTGATATAGAGGACCATTAAATAAGAGTAGTGGATCACTAAAAAAATACTTGAATCTGATTGTCGATGGAGTGAATCACTAAAAAAATTCTTAATCTGATTGGCTGATATTGTAAACCCCTTAAAAACTAAATCTTATTGATTGATGTATATTACCATAAAATAACAAGTAGTGGATCACAAAGAAATACTTGAATCTGATTGGTCAATGGAGTGGATCACCAAGAACACTTGAACTGATTGGTCGATGAGTGACACTAAAATTACTTGACTGATTGCTGATATTGGAAACCCTTTAAAATAACTAAAATCTTATTGATTGATATAGAGGACCATAAAATAACAAGTAGTGGATCACTAAAAAATTGAATCTGATTGGTCGATGGAGTGGATCACTAAAAATACTTGAATCTGATTGGCTGATATTGTAACTCCTTTAAAATCATAATTGATTGATAGAGGACCATAAAATAACAAGTAGTGGATCACTAAAAAAATACTTGAATCTGATTGGTCGATGGAGTGGATCACTAAAAAATACTGAAATCTGATTGGCTGATATGTAAACCCCTTAAAATGACTAAATCTTATTGATTGATGTATATTACCATAGAATAACAAGTAGTGGATCCACTTAAAAAATACTTGAATCTGATTAGTCGATGGAGTGATCACTAAAAAATTCTTGAATCTGATTGTGGCTATATTGGAAACCCTTTAAAATCATACTAAAATCTTTTGATTGATATAGAGTACCATAAAATAACAAGTAGTGGATCACTAAAAAAATACTTGAATCTGATTGGTCGATGGAGTGGATCACTAAAAAATTCTTGAATCTGATTGGCTGATATTGGAAACCCTTTAAAATCACTAATCTTATTGATGATATAGAGGACCATAAAATAACAAGTAGTGGATCACTAAAAAAATACTTGAATCTGATTGGTCGATGGAGTGGATCACAAAAAATTCTTGAATCTGATTGGCTGATATTGGAAACCCTTTAAATCACTAAAATCTTATGATTGATATGAGGACCATAAATAACAAGTAGTGATCACTAAAAAATACTTGAATCTGATTGGTCGATGGAGTGGATCACTAAAAAAATTCTTGAATCTGATTGGCTGATATTGGAAACCCTTTAAAATCACTAAAATCTTATTGATTGATATAGAGTACCATAAAATAACAAGTAGTGGATCACTAAAAAAATACTTGAATCTGATTGGTCGATGGAGTGGATCACTAAAAAATACTGAATCTGATTGGCTGATATTGGAAACCCTTTAAAATCACTAAAATCTTATTGATTGATATAGAGGACCATTAAATAAGAAGTAGTGGATCACTAAAAAAATACTTGAATCTGATTGGTCGATGGAGTGGATCACTAAAAAATTCTTGAATCTGATTGGCTGATATTGGAAATCCTTTAAAATCACTAAAATCTTATTAATTGATGTAGAGGACCATAAAATATCAAGTAGTGGATCACTAAAAAATACTTGAATCTGATTGTCGATGGAGTGGATCACTAAAAATACTTGAATCTGATTGGCTGATATTGGAACCCTTTAAAATCACTAAAATCTTATTGATTGATATAGAGGACCATAAAATAACAAGTAGTGGATCACTAAAAAATACTTGAATCTGATTGGTCGATGGAGTGGATCACTAAAAAATACTTGAATCTGTTTGCTGATATTGGAAACCCTTTAAAATCACTAAAATCTTATTGATTGTATAGAGGACCATTAAATAAGAAGTAGTGATCACAAAAAAATACTTGAATCTGATTGGTCGATGGAGTGGATCACTAAAAAATACTTGAATCTGATTGGCTGATATTGGAAACCCTTTAAAATCACTAAAATCTTATTGATTGATATAGAGGACCATAAAATAACAAGTAGTGGATCACAAAAAAATACTTGAATCTGATTGGCTGATATTGGAAACCCTTTAAAATCACTAAAATTTATTGATTGATATAGAGGACCATTAAATAAGAAGTAGTGGATCACTAAAAATACTTGAATCTGATTGGCGATGGAGTGAATCACTAAAAAACATTTAATTGGCTAGAGTTTTTGTATGGGGGGACAGTTACCTTCCGCTTGTGAACGGATGGTTTGGAACCCTTTAGATGGCCTCGGGGTCAGTAGGGTGTCTCCTGAGCCCCCTGCTATGTCTTCACCATAGATCCTCTTCTATATGATGATGTCACCCTTGTGGTCTCGAGCCCACTGAAGCCCAAATGGGCAGAAGCACTGCAGTTTATTCTGCAGTCTCATCTCCTTGATCAACCAGAGCAAGTGTGAGGCTTTCTGCATGGGGATGGATGTGCTCCAGCCTTTCACCTCCCAATATATTTCCTAGAGTCTGGAAATTAAGGTTCAGGGATCTGATTTGGCCAGGGTGACATCACCAAGCTAAATTTGGGGGCTAGGTTGGACATTGCATCAATCAGAAAAGATCAGTGGAAGGGAAAATCCTACACCCTGTGAGAAGGGTTTCCCTGATTAAAAGCTTCCTGGTTCATTATTTCTATATGTCATTATGATTTGCCCGTTGCCAGAAAAAATTCTATATGAAGATCAATGGTCGTTTCTTCCGGATGCTCTGGGGGAACAGACTAAATCTTGTCAAAGAAATGTTACCTACTTAAAAGGAAGGAGGGGTTTCTCTATTGTGTTTTTTCTCAAACACCTTTTCTTAAACAATTTTCCTATCCTCCTTCTGAGACACCTTCTTTGTGGGTAAAAGATCTTCAGAGTTTGGGTTGAAAGTACATGACACAGCCCTAAAAATATTGCGAAGGTGGAATAGGAAGTGGAGAAAATTAATGACTGTCCAGCGAGAGCATATGGCTCTGTTTAGTTTTTTACCAAAGGGTTCCCCCAAAGTTTAGGGATGTCACTTGGTGCTCTTTTCACATGAGCTCTATTTGAGGGGTAATCTGAGGTACAGAACTCTAACAACTGAGAATTGCCCTAGGAAGGAGTGTGTGGGACATGTTGAAACCATGGACACTTCTTGCTTCAGTCCCTTCAATGTGAGGTATATAAGTTGGTGTCCCAAGTTACATATGAGAGACCCTGCTGTTCAGTCTTTCTAAAAGGGGTGGGTCTACAGACTGTCCAGCAGGCATAGAGGGTTTGATTTGGGCACTTTTTTCATAGTGTAGCAGTCAGGTACTTCACTTGGAATGCACTGGGTCGGTATCTATTAGATAGAAAGTCCTTCCTTCTGAGGTGATGGTGAATGTTATCCTGCATGAGCTATGGAAGGTGAAGGGTCTTGAGAAACAGGATGGAGTTGAGGAGGTGGGCATCTCTGGGGAGGGGCATATACATTGAGCCTCTTGAGGATACCTGATGTTTTTGGTGTTTGTGTCTTTTTGTCATCACCCTTCTTTTCCCCTCATTCCTTTCAATTTAATGGGGGGCATATACAGTTTTAAGTGAGTAATTTACCATTGTGACCATAAGTGTCATTAGTCTGGTGCGTAACAGTTTTGGTTTTGGTTAGGTTTCTTTCAGAATGGTGCTTCCTTAGATTTTAGTTAGTGGTTTAGCTATATAAGTTCTTGCATGTTTTCTTTTGTTAGTGACGTAACTAAGACCCTTTTCTTTTAATTTGTTAAACCCGGAGCATAACTGTGTTTGTTTCTTTGTAATTATCTTTTTTGCGATAGTGTTGTACAACAAATTTTCTTTGTTATTGTTTTTATAGGGATTTGTAAGTTAGCTATTACTTCCTTTTTGTGATATATTGTTTTTTTATTAGCATTGAATGCTTTCCTTTACTAGTAACTAGTGAAGTAATTACATTCGTTCCTGTTTTATTAGTATGTAACTTTTTTTTGTGTATTAAGAGTTTTGTTAATTAATTGTTACTTTCCTTTCCTGTTCTGAACTTTGTAGCTTGTCTTAATAAAACCAAACATTTCCAGCTCCATAGCATATTTTAACTCTTTCGTGCCACAAAACTATATGTTTTGTGCATTAAAGGCTCGTATTGCCACAGAACGTTCTGCGGTTTCCCTTGTAAAAAAATGGAGTGTGCTATGGGCACATTCAAGTGCCCACCTAGCCCCCAAGATCCCCCATCGTTTTGTGCAGATCTGATGGGGGATCAGTAGATACCCTACCTTACACCATGACTGTACAGGAGCGCGTCCCACGAAGGAAGTTTCATCATGACGCCGGTGATGTCATGGAACTTCCTCCTTCACTGAGTTCTTTTCTATAGAGGTACAATTCAGATCACAGTGCAGTACAAGCGATAGTAAGCTGCCACTGTGTGAAAGCATCTTACTATTTGTGAATGGAGCACAAGTTTCCATTCACAAATAAGATTTTTTTAGCTCTTTGCTACTGAGCAACTGAAAAAAAAATAAGGATCACCTAATTATTGATCTTTGCCAATGAATGAAAAATCACTTCCTCAAAATGATTTCTAGGAAGTAACGGGTTCCAAGTTTGTTATCACTCCCTAAGATGATCTGTGATTATCTATGGGAATGATTAAAAAAATAAAGTGAAATGCATATACAAAAAAATCTTAAAGATATACACCCCCCCCAACCATAAATTAGAAAAAAACTTTGGGGCATATTTATAAAGGTTTGTAAACTTTTGCTGCCTTTTCGCCAAATTTGGACTTTTCGCTAGTTATAAAGCGTGATAACCAGTAGCCAAAGTTCATTACTGCTACTTTTCGCTTTTCGCCCTACATCGCTGCGGTTACCACTCAACATATTTAAAAATGGCAAAAAGTTTTGCATTAAGTTCAGCCATTACAATTCGCCAAATCTGAGGTGGCAAAACGCAAAAGTGGCAATTTATTTAGCCTGCCAATAGGTCCATGGAAGGTGTCAGTACATTGTGGAGTGTTTCTTAATATTAATAAGTACTCAGGGGGGGTGTTAAACTATTTTCCAGCATTTACTGTAATAAGATCTGCAAATACGCTTTTTTAAGGTTATTTTTTTTTTTTTTTAAGGTTTATTTTTTGCTTTAAGATCATTTTTTTTAAAGTTCCAATTTCTTTATTTACCAATAAAATTAAATGGGGGTCTGAGGGACTTTTTTATAAAAAAAATATTATTTTTCTTTGCTTTTTTTTTCCCCCCAGCCCTTACCACAATTTTTTAAACTTTCTTTTCATCAAGTTATTAAAAAAGCGAATGTTCATCAAAAGCGGAAAAAAAAGCAAAAGTAGCACTAATAATGCTGAAAAAGCTCAGCACATATGATGGTAAAAAGGTAATACTCCCTGGTGTTATAGCAGTATTAAATTGGTTAATACACACTGAACACTTATCTTGTTATTAAAAATACCCTAACACTTTTGGTGTTTTTTTTTCAGCCAAAGATATGATGAATAGTGTAAACTCAAAATGCAAATTTTCTCTAGTTTATAATAGGATACGGTAAATAGTGTAAAACTCAAAGGTGAATTTTCTCTATTTATATATAGGATTGATATAGTGTAAAACTCAAAAGGCGAATTTTCTCTATTTTAATATAGGATATGGTAAACAGTGTAAAACTCAAAAGGCGAATTTTCTCTATTTTATTAATAGGATATGATAGTGTAAAACTCAAAAGGTGAATTTTGTCTATTTTTTTATAGGATATGGTAAAATGGATATGGTAAAATTTCCTGTATTTTATTGATAGGACACATTTTTTTAGTATTGCTTATTTTCAGCAAACTGCAGCTAATATCAAACCAGTTACATTATATGGGAACATACCATAGTGCTTTGTAAGAATATGTCATGTTAATGAAACATTCCAGTAAGTAAAGATGGTTGGCAAAATTTTGGTAAAACTGCAAAAAATGCAACAAAGGGAGAAAAGGTGGCATTAGGTGAAATTTCACCTATTTAAAATAGCTTTAAAAAAAAAAAATTACAAAAATAGCGCTGAAATTACACTAGAGAGCATTTTCTCTTTTCAACTGATACCACGCTTACCATAATGAATAAGGCAAAAAGTATCTCCACACTTTGCTGCAGCGATACTTTTTCACAAGGCGAAAGCGAAAACTAGCGGTTTTATAATAAGGCGAACATAGCGCTATTTGTCATTGCAATGTCCTGTGAAGCGAAAGTAGTGATGTTTATAAATATGCCCCTTGTCTTCTCCAAGCTTCCAATGTACCCGTGGTATTGGAAAGTAACGTAGATAATTATTCCTTTTCCAATCTGCTAAAAGTGCGAAATTCATGAGATCTGTGCACACATGATTGATGGTATGAAAATACATGGCACTGTTGATTACGGAGATTGATATTTGACAAAATTTTTTTACATTACATGGGAATTTGTCATGATTATTAACTTTGAAATTTATTTTTGTACTTTTCTCAGAATATCTGGTAAAAGCATGAAATTCCACGAAGAACTGCACTAACACCAGTGGTGGCATGCATGAAATAATGGCACCTTGCGTGGGGGTATTTCTAATACAGAAAGGTGTTTGTGTGACAAATCCAAAAGTTGCTGCATATTAAAAATGAAATTAAGAAGAATTTTCAAAAAACACCGTATGCCTGTCTGCTTTAAACCGAACAACACACTGAGGCAGCAATTGGTACATCCGAAAGACCCAATACCGAAACACAAGAAAAGCGACATCATATATGCAGTGCAGTGCATTTAGAATGTTATGATTTGTATGTTCATCAACGTATGGCCCAGCCACAGAAGAGCCAATTCCTCGGGTCAGGACTCAGCCGTGTACCTGCATCTTAAGGAAAAGGACATACCTTTGAAGATTGTAGTGTTAACATATTGCAAAGGAACGTGACTGGTTCAAGAGAGATGTCAAGGAGGCCATTTATGTGGGAAAAAAACAACAACGCTATATAAGGTGGGGGGGTTCGACACCAACTGTCTGCAATTTACAATGCTGTTTTGACACCTTACCCTGGGCGTTCCTATAACACCTCTTAGCCACTATGCAATCCCGCTCTTAACACTTGGTGTAATATGCTAATTGGGATTTTCCAGGGTACATAATTGCCACAGATTCTTGTACAAGTCATTCTGAATTGAGAAAGCCAGTCGATGACTACAAAACGTCTTCAAGAACTAAACTTCAAGTCCAGTTGATCTAATTGAATACATCAGATATCTGTACCATTTTAAAAAGAAAGATAACACCATACCGCACCAACATAAACTCAGAACTCAACTCATAACAACCAAAGGGCTATTTTAATGGAATAATTCAAATTAAAATTGAACAGTGTTTGATGTCAACTTCTAAAGGAGGTAGAAAATACTATTGGTACCTTAAAGATGGGCACATGAACATAAAGCATAACCTCCTCTATAATTCAATGTTGATAAATGTAAGGTGATGCATTTTGGACTTAAAAATCTTTGTGCTGCTTATACTATAAATGGCTATGTGTTATAATCCCTGTTGGAAAGGGATCTTGGTGGTTTGGTGGATAACAAACCTAAAGGAAGCAAGCAGTGCCAGGTGCAACAGCCAGAGCCACATTGTATTGTCTTGTATAAAGAGAGGATGGATTCAAGGGAGGAAAAATATTATTCTCCCTCTTTACAATGCATTGGTAAGGCTGCATTTGGAATCTCAGAGCAATTTTGGAATTCGGCGCCCTATTTATAAAAGATCGGTATCGTTATCGTAAAATACCGTCGTATCGTAAAATAACGACCGTTATTTACCATAATGACCATTATTTACCGATAACGACCGTTATTTACCGATAACGACCGTTATTTACCGATAACGACCGTTATTTACCGATATCGGTACATAACGGTCGTTATCGGTATATACCGGTCGTTATCGGTAAATAACGCCCGTTATTTACCGATAACGACAGGTATTTAACGATAATCAGTAATAGCGTCGTTAATGGTAAATAACGGTCGTTCGGTAAAAAACCCGGTCGTTATTTTACGAACATTGGTATTTTACGATAACGATACCGATCTTTTATAAATAGGGCCCTCTGTGTACAAAAATGACATATTTGAATATGGAAAGGGTTCAGAGAAGGGCAACTAAATTAATAGGGATTGGGGGAAGTTTGGCTTCAAGTTCAGAAAGGTTTTTCACTGTCGAATGGTAAGCTATGGAACTGTCTTCCAGTGGACGTTGTTATGGCAGGTTCATTGGTCAGTTTAAAAAAAAAAGCTGGATGATTTTCTGCAAACAAGAATATTGCAAGTTACTGGTATAGATACATAAAGTAGTTGATCCAGACAAATTTCCGATTGCCACTTTCCAATTTGTAGCCTGTTTTTTTTTTTTTTTTTGCCTTCCTCTGGATCAACAGTTAGGCAGGAAATGAGGATATTGTTAGAAGGGTTGGACTGATGGACGTATGTCTTTATTCAACCTAAAATACTATACTATACTATCTCTAACATTAGAGGGACATAGCCACACTTATGCAATGCAGTGAGCTGTCATCTGTTGCACAAACATACACGTGGCTCGGGGGGGCAAGGATTTCCTAGATCATGTTTTAAAGTCTGTTTTTCAGTTATAGTTGTCCTTAAACCTACTTTTATTTTGATCTTTATGTTCCTCTTATATGTGACCAACTCCCAATGTCTCCAGGTGATTCTGGCCAAGGATTCTATCACCAATGACTTAGTGGCTATAAATAGGAAGAAGAGGATTTTCTGTTGTTGAGCGTTAGACACTGGACGCTGCGTTGAGCTTTAGACACTGGAAGCTGTATCACACTGTGCTTTCTTTCAGCTGACTGTATGCCTCCTTCCATAGCCAGGTACCAAAACAATGTTGCTTGTAGATGCTTGGGACTAAAACTTTAATTCCACAGAGGAATTAAATATGGCCCAAATCCTTCTAAAACCCCATTAACCCGAAAAAAGGCAAAAATCCGAAAACATGTTCATAAAGGGCATCTATATGAGAAAATGAACTTTTTTTTCTTTCTTCCATGTGTTCTAAATTCCCCACTTTTTTCAGATTCCCTCTCTGTCCTGAGATACACCAGTTAGAAGAATACATCATTGCATCCCTCTACTCCTACTTGGACTGTCAATCAAATCCTGTGATGTGATCCCCCCTCCCTGTTCTGTAATAAACATGGAGATAAGAGCATTAGCAGGGGGAGAGAGGTAGCTTTCATGGTCGATATAAGGCTGCCCTTGACCCCCTTCTTAATAGCTTTCACTGATTGATGATGGTCACAAGTGAAATTGTAAACTGTACTGTTCTCCTTCTTCTTCTCGTGTCCCAGAACAGCTTTCTTTATATTGGCCACTGTGCGTGGGTGTGTTTTTTCAGATGTTGAACTTTTAACTCCTACTGCACATGATAAGCTTGTGGGTTAGCTGGAGTTAGACATGGAGGAGGAACAGAGGGAGGGGGAAGAGGGGAGTACTGCACACAGATCTAACACCATGGTTTATCTGTTGTATTCAATTAGATCAACCGGACTGGAATTTAGTTCTTGAAGACGTTTCGCTAGTCATCCGACTGGCTTTCTCAATTCAAATGACTTGTACAAGAATCTGTGGCTATTATGTACCCTGAAAATCCAATTAGCATATCACAGCCACGGTGTTAAGGCGTGATTAGATGTGGCTAAGAGGTGTTATAGGAACGCCCAGAGTAAGGTGTCAAAACAGCATTGTACATGGCAGACAGATGTGTGTCGAACCCCCCCACCTCTATTTAGGCTTGGTTCCTTTATTTTCACATAAATGGCCTCCTTACACCTCTTTCTTGAACCAGTCACATTCCTTTGCCAATATGTTCATTACAATCTTCAAAGGTATGTCCTTTACCTTAAGATGCAGGTACACGGCTGAGTCCTGACCCGGAAATTGGCTCTTCTGTGCTGGGCCATACGTTGATGCAGTTGTTGTTTGGTCTCCCCCACATACAAATCAGAGCATTCTTCACTGCCCTGCACTGCGTATATGATGTCGCTTTTCTTGTGTTTCGGTATTGGGTCTTTCGGATGTACCAATTGCTGCCTCAGCGGTTGCTCGGTTTAAAGCAGACAGGGATCCGGTGTTTTTTGAAAACTCTTCTTAATTTCTCAAGACCCCTGCTACATATGGGATGACCATGTTCTATCCCCTGTCTTGCGTTTCACCTTCACTGTTGTATTCGTGTTCTTCTTTTCTTTCCTTCTGCTTTCTTTTGACAAAGGCCCGTCTGGATATCCACAAGTTTTAAGGGCTCCTCTGAGATGTTTCATTTCTTTCTTTAGCCTTCGCCTCTGTGCTAGTGGGGATGTACAATGCTGTTTTGACACCTTACTCTGGGCGTTCCTATAACACCTCTTGCACTATCTAATCACGCCCTTAACACCTGGCTGTGAAATGCTAATTGGGATTTTCCAGGGTACATAATTGCCACAGATTCTTGTCACAGTCATTCTGAATTGAAAAGCCAGTCGGATGACTAGCGAAATGTCTTCAAGAACTAAAACTTCAAGTCCAGTTGATCTAATTGAATACAACAGATATACCATGACCTGGATGAATGAGAACCTCATAAGCATATGTAGGAGCAATCTTGTGTCCTGTTGTGTGCCATTGTGGATTGCTGGTCAGAAAACTTTCTGGTGCCAGTAATCAAAGAGACAATGCCCCAAATAGATATTCATTTCATTTTTGCTGACAAGGATGACAGGACATGCGGTAGAACGGGTGAAAACAGACAAATTTGCTGAATCATCTCCGACATCTGGACACGCTTCAAAGAGAACTGTTCTAAAGTTTCACTCCAGAGAACACATGACCATAGATGAACAACTGTTCCCTACCAAGGTTTGTTGCCATTCACACAGTATATCTCAACCAAGCCAGACAAATTTGGGATCAAGTTCTGGTGGCCACAGATTTGGAGACCAAATATGTCTAAATGCATCTCCTAACTTGGGAAAGGACCCCAGTCGTCAGAAGGAGAGGAGACTGGCAGAGAACATGGTCATGAATCTGATGGAGCCATTTTTGGATAATGGGAGAAATGTCACGACGGACATTTCTTTACTTCACTGTCACTGTTGCACAGACTGCTCCAGCGCAAAACAACTATTGGGCACGGTGAATAAAGTCCGGCGTGAACTTCCTCAGCTTGCAAAAGACACTGTACACCGAGAGTATTCTCCGCTTCAGTGCTTAGAATGGCAGTGTCTCCTTGACAATTAATGCACCTAAAAAACAAGACTGTGTGTGTTCTAATTTCCATGCATCAAGATGTGATGATCGGTGACGGCAGAAAGAGGAAACCCCAACACGATTACAGACTATAACCCCAGAAGGTATGTGAATGTGTGTATAATTTTACACCAGTGCTCAGTGGCGTCGCTAGCCCTATTTTGGGGGCCCGTGCCCCCAACATGTTTGGGGTACCCCCAATCTATTTCCAGGGGAGCCCCGCCCCGCTGCCCCCCCCAAGACCGCCGCAGCTGTCCCCACTGCCAGACACCAGCAGCGTCAGAACTCGATCAGCCGCCGACTAGTTAGAACGGGCGCTAGGACCTAGCAGACAACCGCTGATTTGCGAAGTGACATCACTTCCGCATATTTGCGCCCGCTCTAACTGGTCGGGCCGCTTATCGAGGTCTGACGCTGCTGGCTGCGAGGTGAGGGGGCGCCTTGTCACTCGCTACCTAACGGGGTCCCTGTCACTCACTATCTAACATGGGGTCCCTGTCACTCACTATCAAACGGGGGCCCTGCTGTCACTCACTACCTAACGGGGGGCCCTGTTGTCACTCGCTACCTAACGGGGGTCCCTGCTGTCACTCACTACCTAACGGGTAATCTGATTGCTGATATTGGAAACCCTTTAAAATCACTAAAATCTTATTGATTGATATAAGGGACCATAAATACCATAGTGGATCACTAAAAAAATACTTGAATCTGATTGGTCGATGGAGTGGATCACTAAAAAATTCTTGAATCTGATTGGCTGATATTGGAAATCCTTTAAAATCACTAAAATCTTATTGATTGATATAGAATACCATAATAACAAGTATGGATCACTAAAAAAATACTTGAATCTGATGGGTCGATGGAGTGGATCACTAAAATACTTGAATCTGATTGGCTGATATTGGAAACCCTTAAAATCACTAAAATCTTTTGATTGATATAAGGACCAAAATAGAAGTAGTGGATCACTAAAAAAATACTTGAATCTGATTGGTCGATGGAGTGGATCACTACAAAATACTTGAATCTGATTGGCTGATATTGGAAACCCTTTAAAATCACTAAAATCTTATTGATTGATATAGAGGACCATAAAATAACAAGTAGTGGATCACAAAAAAACACTTGAATCTGATTGGTCGATGGAGTGGATCACTAAAAATACTTGAATCTGATTGGCTGATATTGGAAACCCTTTAAAATCACTAAATATTTATTGATTGATATAGAGGACCATTAAATAAGAGTAGTGGATCACCAAAGAAATACTTGAATCTGATTGGTCGATGGAGTGAATCACTAAAAAATACTTGAATCTGATTGGCTGATATTGTAAACCTTTTAAAATGACTAAAATCTTATTGATTGATGTATATTACCATAAAATAACAAGTAGTGGATCACCAAAGAAATACTTGAATCTGATTGGTCAATGGAGTGGATCACCAAAGAAACACTTGAATCTGATTGGTCGATGGAGTGGATCACTAAAAATTACTTGAATCTGATTGGCTGATATTGGAAACCCTTTAAAATAACTAAAATCTTATTGATTGATATAGAGGACCATAAAAACAAGTAGTGGATCACTAAAAAAATACTTGAATCTGATTGGTCGATGGAGTGGATCACTAAAAATACTTGAATCTGATTGGCTGATATTGTAAATCCTTTAAAATCATTATTGATTGATATAGAGGACCATAAAATAACAAGTAGTGGATCACTAAAATACTGAATCTGATTGGTCGATGGAGTGGATCCACTAAAAAATACTGAATCTGATTGGCTGATATTGTAAACCCTTAAAATGACTAAAATCTTATTGATTGATGTATATTACCATAGAATAACAAGTAGTGGATCACTTAAAAATACTTGAATCTGATTAGTCGATGGAGTGGATCACTAAAAAATTCTTGAATCTATTGGCTGATATTGGAAACCCTTTAAATCACTAAATCTTATTGATTGATATAGAGTACCATAAAATAACAAGTAGTGGATCACTAAAAAATCCTTGAATCTGATGGGTCGATGGAGTGGATCACTAAAAAATTCTTGAATCTGATTGGCTGATATTGGAAACCCTTTAAAATCACTAAATCTTATTGATTGATATAGAGGACCATAAATAACAAGTAGTGGATCACTAAAAAATACTTGAATCTGATTGTCGATGGAGTGGATCACTAAAAAATTCTTGAATCTGATGGCTGATATTGGAAACCCTTTAAAATCACTAAAATCTTATTGATTGATATAGAGGACCATAAAATAACAAGTAGTGGATCACTAAAAAAATACTTGAATCTGATTGGTCGATGGAGTGGATCACTAAAAAATACTTGAATCTGATTGGCTGATTGGAACCCTTTAAAATCACTAAAACTTATTGATTGATATAGAGTACCATAAAATAACAAGTAGTGGATCACTAAAAAAATACTTGAATCTGATTGGTCGATGGAGTGGATCACTAAAAAATACTTGAATCTGATTGGCTGATATTGGAAACCCTTTAAAATCACTAAAATCTTATTGATTGATATAGAGGACCATTATAAGAAGTAGTGGATCACTAAAAAAATACTTGAATCTGATTGGTCGATGGAGTGATCACTAAAAAATTCTTTAATCTGATTGGCTGATATTGGAATCCTTTAAAATCACTAAAATCTTATTAATTGATTAGAGGACCATAATATCAAGTAGTGGATCACTAAAAAAATACTTGAATCTGATTGGTCGATGGAGTGGATCACTAAAAAATACTTGAATCTGATTGGCTGATATTGAAAACCCTTTAAAATCACTAAAATCTTATTGATTGATATAGAGACCATAAAATACAAGTAGTGGATCACTAAAAAATACTTGAATCTGATTGGTCGATGGAGTGGATCACTAAAAAATACTTGAATCTGTTTGGCTGATATTGGAAACCCTTTAAAATCACTAAAATCTTATTGATTGATATAGAGGACCATTATAAAGAAGTAGTGGAATCACAAAAATACTTGAATCTGATTGGTCGATGGAGTGGATCACTACAATACTTGAATCTGATTGGCTGATATTGAACCCTTTAAAATCACTAAATCTTATTGATTGATATAGAGGACCATAAAATAACAAGTGTGGATCACAAAAAAAAATACTTGAATCTGATTGGCTGATATTGGAACCCTTTAAAATCACTAAAATTTTATTGATTGATATAGAGGACCATTAAATAAGAAGTAGTGGATCCCTAAAAAATACTTAATCTGATTGGTCGATGGAGTGAATCACTAAAAAAATTCTTGATCTGATTGGCTGATATTGTAAACCCCTTAAAATGACTAAAATCTTATTGATTGATGTATTACCATAAAATAACAAGTAGTGATCACCAAAGAAATACTTGAATCTGATGGTCAATGGAGTGGATCACCAAAGAAACACTTGAATCTGATTGGTCGTGGAGTGGATCACTAAAAATTACTTGAACTGATTGGCTGATATTGGAACCCTTTAAAATAACTAAATCTTATTGATTGATATAGAGGACCATAAAATAACAAGTATGGATCACTAAAAAATACTTGAATCTGATTGGTCGATGGAGTGGATCACTAAAAAATACTTGAATCTGATTGGCTGATATTGTAATCCTTAAAATCATTATTGATTGATAGAGGACCATAAAATAAACAGTAGTGGATCACTAAAAAAATACTTGAATCTGATGGTCGATGGAGTGGATCACTAAAAATCTGAAATCTGATTGGCTGATATTGTAAACCCCTTTAAAATGACTAAATCTTATTGATTGATGTATAACCATAGAATAAAACATAGTGGATCACTTAAAAATACTTGAATCTGATTAGTCGATGGAGTGGATCACTAAAAATTCTTAATCTGATTGGCTGATATGGAAACCCTTAAAATCACTAAAATCTTATTGATTGATATAGAGTACCATAAATAACAAGTAGTGATCACTAAAAAATACTTGAATCTGATTGTCGATGGAGTGGATCACTAAAAAATTCTTGAATCTGATTGGCTGATATTGGAAACCCTTTAAAATCACTAAAATCTTATTGATTGATATAGAGAACATAAATACAAGTAGTGGATCACTAAAAAATACTTGAATCTGTTGGTCGATGGAGTGGATCCCTAAAAATTCTTGAATCTGATTGGCTGATATTGGAAACCCTTTAAAACATCACTAAAATCTTATTGATTGATATAGAGTACCATAAATAACAAGTAGTGGATCACTAAAAAAAACTTGAATTGATTGGTCGATGGAGTGGATCACTAAAAAATACTTGAATCTGATTGGCTGATATTGGAAACCCTTTAAAATCACTAAAATCTTATTGATATAAGAGGACCATTAAATAAGAAGTAGTGGATCACTAAAAAACTTGAATCTGATTGGTCGTGGAGTGGATCACTAAAAATTCTTGAATCTGATTGGCTGTATTGGATCCTTTAAAATCACTAAAATCTTATTATTGTATAGAGACCATAAAATATCAAGTAGTGGATCACTAAAAAAATACTTGAATCTGATTGGTCGATGGAGTGGATCACTAAAAAATACTTGAATCTGATTGGCTGATATTGGAACCCTTTAAAATCACTAAATCTTATTGATTGATATAGAGACCATAAATAACAAGTTGGATCACTAAAAAAATACTTGAATCTGATTGGTCGATGGAGTGGATCACTAAAAAATTCTTGAATCTGATTGGCTGATATTGGAAACCCTTTAAAATCACTAAAATCTTATTGATTGATATAGAGGACCATTAAATAAGAAGTAGTGGATCACTAAAAAAATACTTGAATCTGATTGGTCGATGGAGTGGATCACTAAAAAAATTCTTAATCTGATTGGCTGATTTGTAAACCCCTTAAAAGTGACTAAAATCTTATTGATTGATGTATATTACCATAAATAACAAGTAGTGGATCACCAAAGAAATACTTGAATCTGATTGGTCAATGGGTGGATCACCAAAGAAACACATCTTGAATCTGATTGGTCGATGGAGTGATCACTAAAAATTACTTGATCGGATTGCTGATATTGGAAACCCTTTAAAATAACAAAATCTTATTGATTGATATAGAGGACCATAAAATAACAAGTAGTGGATCACTAAAAAATACTGAATCTGATTGGTCGATGGAGTGGATCACTAAAAATACTTGAATCTGATTGGCTGATATTGTAAATCCTTTAAAATCATATTGATTGATATGAGGACCATAAAATAACAAGTAGTGGATCACTAAAAAAATACTTGAATCGATTGGTCGATGGAGTGGATCACTAAAAAATACTGAAATCTGATTGGCTGATATGTAAACCCCTTAAAATGACTAAATCTTATTGATTGATGTATATTACCATAGAATAACAAGTAGTGGATCCACTTAAAATACTTGAATCTGATTAGTCGATGGAGTGGATCACTAAAAAATTCTTGAATCTGATTGGGCTATATTGGAAACCCTTTAAAATCACTAAAATCTTATTGATTGATATAGATTACCATAAAATAACAAGTAGTGGATCACTAAAAAAATACTTAATCTGATTGGTCGATGGAGTGGATCACTAAAAAATTCTTGAATCTGATTGGCTGATATTGGAAACCCTTTAAAATCACTAAAATCTTATTGATTGATATAGAGGACCATAAAAAAACAAGTAGTGGATCACTAAAAAAATACTTGAATCTGATTGGCTGATATTGGAAACCCTTTAAAGGTTTTCCTTTCTTTTCTTTTTTGTTTGCTTTGTACTAACTTTTACCCATACGCTTTCTCCCCGTTTAACTACTAGGGTTTACTACAAAGGATAATAAGTACTTGGTGTGGTGCTCCACTTTATGCATTTTTTGTAAAGAAGAAAGGTACAGCCCAAGTTTGTTTTGTGCACACAGTGGCGACATCTGCAGCCGAGTCTGAAGCGAGGGAGTCTGAATTCAAATCAGGTGAAACAGTTTCAGAGTCAGAGGAGTCCATGAGAATGAAAGGAGGCACACGTGACTTACCTTCTCTTCTGGCTCAGGAATGCTGATTCAGAGGGCTCGGCTCTTACTGATATTGAGGTGGATTATGCTGAAACCCTTCCTTCAGGGCTGTTAGCCAAGAGGGAAGGATCGGGAGATCAGAGAAGAAGGGTCAAACGATGTAAGTGAAAACTTCCATGTGGTCTCAGTCATATTGTAAATGCCTAATCCCCCCTCCATATCTTGCTGCGCGACAATTAACGTCGCCAGCATGAAGTCCAACGGTGCACGTAGTATGGCCTTATTTTTGCTCCCAAACTAAGATGAGAATTTAGTTTTGCAAAAAAACCTCACCACTGCATGGAGGTCTGGGAGACTTTAATGCGTTGCAGGATTAGCGAGTGGGAGAAGTACCTTTTGTATGGACCAGTCGAAGGCTTTTGATCGAGTAAATCATGAGTACTTGGGAAGTGTCCTGGGTAGATACGGTGTCCCGGGCAGTTTGTTATTGGCTTAGAGTTTTGTATGGGGGACAGTTAGCCTTCCGCTTGTGAACGGATGGTTTGGGAACCCTTAGGATGGCCTCGGGGTCAGGTAGGGGTGTCTCCTGAGCCCCCTGCTATGTCTTCACCATAGATCCTCTTCTATATGGATGATGTCACCCTTGTGGTCTCGAGCCCAGCTGAAGCCCAAATGGGGCAGAAGCACTGCAAGTTTATTCTGCAGTCTCATGCTCCTTGATCAACCAGAGCAAGTGTGAGGCTTTCTGCATGGGGATGGAATGTGCTCCAGCCTTTCACCTCCCAGATATATTTCCTAGAGTCTTGGAAATTAAGGTTCTAGGGATCTGATTTGGCCAGGGTGACATCACAAGCTAAATTTGGGGGCTAGGTTGGACATTGCATCAATCAGAATGATAGTGGAAGGGAAAATCCTACACCCTTGAGGAAAGGGTTTCCCTGATTAAAAGCTTCCTGGTATCATTATTCTATATGTCAGTATGATTTGCCCGTTGCCAGAAAATTCTATATGAAGATCAATGGTGTTCTTCCGGATGCTCTGGGGGAACAGACTAAATCTTGTCAAAGAAATGTTACCTACTTAAAGGAAGGAGGGGGGTTTCTCTATTGTGTTTTTCTAAACACTTTCTAAACATAATTTTCCTATCCTCCTTCTGAGACACCTTCTTTGTGGGTAAAGATCTTCGAGTTTGGGTTGAAAGTACATGACAACAGCCCTAAAAATATTGCGAAGGTGGAATAGGGAAGTGGAGAAAATTAGATGACTGTCCAAGCGAGAGCATATGGCTCTGTTTAGTTTTTTACCAAAGGGTTCCCCCAAAGTTTAGGGATGTCACTTGGTGCTCTTTTCACATGAAGCTCTATTTGAGGGGTAATCTGAGGTACAGAAACTCTAACAACTGAGATTGCCCTAGGAAGGAGTGTGTGGGACATGTTGAAACCAGGACAACTTCTTGCTTCAGTCCTTCAATGTGAAGGTATATAAGTTGGTGTCCAGCAAGTTACATATTAGACCCTGCTGTTCATCGGTCTTTCGTAAAAGGGGTGGGTCTACAGACTGTCCAGCAGGCATAGAGGGTTTGATTTGGGCACTTTTTTATCGTTTAGCAGTCAGGTACTTCACTTGGAATGCACTGGGTCAGGTATCTATTAGATAGAAAGTCCTTCCTTCTGAGGTGATGGTGAATGTTATCCTGCATGAGCTAGGAAGGTGAAGGGTCTTGAGAAACAGGATGGAGTTGAGGAGGTGGGCATCTCTGTGGAGGGGCATATACATTGAGCCTCCTTGAGGATACCTGATGTTTTTGGTGTTTGTGTCTTTCTGTCATCACCCTTCTTTTCCCCTCAGTCCTTTCAATTTATATGGGAGGGCATATACAGTTTTAAGTGAGTAAGTTACCATTGTGACCATAAGTGTCATTAGTCTGGTGCGTAACAGTTTTGGTTTTGGTTAGGTTTCTTTCAGAATGGTGCTTCCTTAGATTTTAGTTAGTGGTTTAGTATATAAGTTCTGGCATGTTTTCTTTTGTTAGTGACGTAAACTAAGACCCTTTTCTTTTAATTTGTTAAACCTGAGCATAACTGTGTTTGTTTCTTTGTAATTATTTTTTTGCGATAGTGTTGTAACAACAAATTTTCTTTTGTTATTGTTTTATAGGGATTTGTAAGTTAGCTATTACTTTCTTTTTTGATGATAATTGTTTTTAATTAGCATTGAATGCTTTCCTTTACTAGTAACTAGTGAAGTAATTAACATTCGTTCCTGTTTTATTAGTAATGTAACTTTTTTTTGCTATGTAAGAGTTTTGTTAATTAATTGTACTTTCCTTTCCTGTTCTGAACTTTGTAGCTTGTCTTAATAAAACCAAACATTTCCAGCTCCAATAGCATATTTAACTCTTTCAGTGCCACAGAAACTATATGTTTTGTGCATTAAAGGCTCGTATTGCCACAGAACGTTCTGCGGTTTCCCTTGTAAAAAAATGGAGTGTGCTATGGGCACATTCAAGTGCCCACCTAGCCCCCAAGATCCCCCATCGTTTTGTGCAGATCTGATGGGGGATCAGTAGATACCCTACCTTACAACCTGACTGTACAGGAGCAGGCGGTCCCACGAAGAGGAAGTGTCATCATGACGCCGGTGATGTCAGGAACTTCCTCCTTCACTGAGTTTTTTCTTATAGAGGTACAATTCAGATCACAGTGCAGTACAAGCGATAGTAAGTGCCACTGTGTGAAAGCATACTATACTATTTGTGAATGGAGCACAGAGTTCCATTCACAAATAAGATTTTTTTAGCTCTTTGCTACTGAGCAACTGAAAAAAAATAAGGATCACCTAATTATTGATCTTTGCCAATGAATGAAAATCACTCCTGCAAATGATTTCTAGGAAGAACGGGTTCCAAGTTTGTTATCACTCCCTAAGATGATCTGGTGATATCTATGGGAATGATTAAAAAAATAAAGTGAAATGCATATACAAAAAAATCAAAGATATACACCCCCCAACCATAAATTAGAAAAAAACTTTGGGGCATATTTATAAAGGTTTGTTAAACTTTTGCTGCCTTTTCGCCAAATTTGGACTTTTCGCTAGTATAAAGCAGTGATAACCAGTAGCCAAAGGTCATTACTGCTACTTTTCGCTTTCGCCCTACATCGCTGCGGTTACCACTCAAGCATATTTATAAAATGGCAAAAGTTTTTGCATTAAGTTCACCATTACAATTCGCCAAATCTGAGGTGGCAAAACGCAAAAGTGGCAATTTATTTAGCCTGCCATAGGTCCATGGAAGGTGTCAGTACATTGTGGAGTTTTTCTTAATATTAATAAGTACTCAGGGGGGTGTTAAACTATTTTCCAGCATTTACTGTAATAAGATCTGCAAATACGCTTTTTTAAGGTTTATTTTTCGTTTTTTTAAGGTTTATTTTTTGCTTTAAGATCATTTTTTTAAAGGTTCCAATTTTCTTTATTACCAATAAATTAAATGGGGGTCTGGGGGATTATTTATAAAAAAATATTATTTTTGCTTTTGCTTTTTTCCCCACCAGCCCTTACCACAATTTTTTAAACTTTCTTTTCATCAAAGTTATTAAAAAAGCGAATGTTCATCAAAGCGAAAAAAAAGCAAAAGTAGCACTAATAATGCTGAAAAAGCTCAGCACATATGATGGTAAAAAGGTAATACTCCCTGGTGTTTATAGCAGTATTAAATTGGTTAATACACACTGAACACTTATCTTTGTTATTAAAAAATACCCTAACACATTGGTGTTTTTTTTTCAGCCAAGATATGATGAATAGTGTAAAACTCAAAATGCAAATTTTCTCTAGTTTATTAATAGGATACGGTAAATAGTGTAAAACTCAAAAGGTGAATTTTCTCTATTTATATATAGGATATGATAAATAGTGTAAAACTCAAAAGGCGAATTTTTCTATTTTATTAATAGGATATGGTAAACAGTGTAAAACTCAAAGGCGAATTTTCTCTATTTATTAATAGGATATGATAGTGTAAAACTCAAAGGTGAATTTTGTCTATTTATTTATAGGATATGGTAAAATGGATAGGTAAAATTTCCTGTATTTTATTGATAGGACACATTTTTTTAGTATTGCTTATTTCAGCAAACTGCAGCTAATTATCAAACCATTACATTAATATGGGACATACATAGTGCTTTGTAAGAAATAGTCATGTTAATGAAACATTCCAGTAGTAAAGATGGTGGCAAAATTTTGGTAAAACTGCCAAAAATGCAACAAAGGGAGAAAAGGTGGCATTAGGTGAAATTTCACCTATTTAAAATAGCTTTAAATAAAAAAAATTACAAAAATAGCGCTGAAATTACACTAGAGAGCAATTTCTCTTTTCACACTGATAACACGCTTAACATAATGAATAAGGCAAAAAGTATCTCCACACTTTGCTGCAGCGATACTTTTTCACAAAGGCGAAAGCGAAAACTAGCGGTTTTATAATATAAGGCGAAAATAGCGCTATTTGTCATTGCAATGTCCGTGATAGCGAAAGTAGTGATGTTTATAAATATGCCCCCTTGTCTTCTCCAAGCTTCCCAATGTACCCAGTGGTATTGGAAAGTAAACGTAGATAATTATTCCTTTTATCCAATCTGCTAAAAGTGCGAAATTCTATGAGATCTGTGCACACATGATTGATGGTATGAATAAATACATGCACTGTTGATTACGGAGATGATATTTGAAACAATTTTTTTACATTACATGGGAATTTGTCATGATTATTAACTTTGAAATTTTTTTGTACTTTTTCTCAGAATATCTGGAAAGCATGAAATTCCACGAAGAACTGCACTAACACCAGTGGTGGCATGCATGAAATAATGGCACCATTGCGTGGGGGTATTTATACAGAAAGGGTTTAGTGTGACAAATCCGAAAAGTTGCTCATATTAAAAATGAAATTAAGAGAATTTTCAAAAACACCGTATGCCTGTCTGCTTAAACCGAACAACACACTGAGGCAGCAATTGGTAATCCGAAAGACCCAATACCGAAACACAAGAAAGCGACATCATATATGCCAGTGCAGTGCAGTTAAGAATGTTATGATTTGTATGTTCATCAACGTATGGCCCAGCCACAGAAGAGCCAATTCCTCGGTCAGGACTCAGCCGTGTACCTGCATCTTAAGGAAAGGACATACCTTTGAAGATTGTAGTGTTAACATATTGGCAAAGGAACGTGACTGGTTCAAGAGAGATGTCAAGGAGGCCATTTATGTGGGAAAAAAAACAACAAGCCTATATAGAGGTGGGGGGGTTCGACACCACTGTCTGCATTTACAATGCTGTTTGACACCTTACCCTGGGCGTTCCTATAACACCTCTTAGCCACTATGCAATCCCGCTCTTAACACTGGCTGTAATATGCTAATTGGGATTTCCAGGGTACATAATTGCCACAGATTCTTGTACAAGTCATCTGAATTGAGAAAGCCAGTCAGATGACTAGCAAAACGTCTTCAAGAACTAACTTCAAGTCCAGTTGATCTAATTGAATACATCAGATATCTGTACCATTTTAAAAAGAAAGATAACACCATACCGCACCAACATAAACTCAGAACTCAACTCATAACAACCAAAGGGCTATTTAATGGAATAATTCAAATTAAAATATGAACAGTGTTTGATGTCAACTTCTAAAGGAGGTAGAAAACTACATAGCTTAGAAGTTGATCACTCTGCTCTATATAGATGTGGATGGCCAATCATTGACATATAATTTGCTATAGCTGCTCTATAATTCATGTTGATAATGTAAGGTGATGCATTTGGACTAAAAATCTTTGTGTTCTGTATCTATAAATGGCTATGTGTAAATGAATCCCTGTTGGAAAGGGATCGGTGGTTTTGGTGGATAACAAACCTAAAGGAAGCAAGCAGTGCCAGGTGGCAACAGCCAGAGCCAGCATTGTATTGTCTTGTATAAAGAGAGGAATGGATTCAAGGGAGGAAAATATTATTCTCCTCTTTACAATGCATTGGTAAGGCTGCATTTGGAATAGCAGAGCAATTTTGGAATTCGGCGCCCTATTATAAAAGATCGGTATCGTTATCGTAAAATACCGATCGTTATCGTAAATAACGACCGTTATTACCGATAATGACCATTATTTACCGATAACGACCGGTATTTACCGATAACGACCGTTATTTACCGATAACGACCGTTATTTACCGATATCGGTACATAACGGTCGTTATCGGTATAACGGTCGTTCGGTAAATAACGCCCGTTATTTACCGATAACGACAGGTATTTAACGATATCAGTAAATAGCGGTCGTTAATGGTAAATAACGTCGTTATCGGTAAAAAACCCGGTCGTTATTTTACGAACAATGGTATTTTACGATAACGATACCGATCTTTTATAAATAGGGCCCTCTGTGTACAAAAATGACATATTTGAAATGGAAAGGGTTCAGAGAAGGGCAACTAAATTAATAAGGGATTGGGGAAGTTGGGCTTCAAGTTCAAAAGGGTTTTTCACTGTCAGAATGGTAAAGCTATGGAACTGTCTTCCAGTGGACGTTGTTATGGCAGGTTCATTGGTCAGTTTAAAAAAAAAAGCTGGATGAGTTTCTGCAACAAAGGAATATTGCAAGTTACTGGTATAGAGTACATAAAGTAGAGTTGATCCAGACAAATTTCCGATTGCCACTTTCCAATTTGTAGCCTGTTTTTTTTTTTTTTTTTGCCTTCCTCTGGATCAACAGTTAGGCAGGAAATGAGGATATTGTTAGAAGGGTTGGACTGGATGGACGTATGTCTTTATTCAACCTAAAATACTATACTATACTATCTCTAACATTAGAGGGACATAGCCACAACTTATGCAATGCAGTGAGCTGTCATCGTTGCACAAACATACACGTGGCTCGGGGGGGCAAGGATTTCCTAGATCATGTTTTAAAGTCTGTTTTTTCAGTTATAGTTGTCCTTAAAGCCTACTTTTATTTTGATCTTTATGTTCCTCTTATATGTGACCAACTCTCAATGTCTCCAGGTGATTCTGGCCAAGGATTCTATCACCAATGACTTAGTGGCTATAAAAATAGGAAAAGAGGATATTGCTGTTGTTGAGCGTTAGACACTGGACGCTGCGTTGAGCTTTAGACACTGGAAGCTGTATCACACTGTGCTTTCTTTCAGTGACGTATGCCTCCTTCCATAGCCAGGTACCAAAACAAAATGTTGCTTGTAGATGCTTGGGGATCTAAACTTTAATTCACACAGAGGAGATTAAATATGGCCCAAATCCTTCTAAAACCCACGTTAACCCGAAAAAAGGCAAAAATCCGAAAACATGTTCATAAAGGGCATCTCTATAGTGAGAAAATGAACTTTTTTTCTTTTTTCCATGTGTTCTATAATTCCCCACTTTTTTCAGATTCCCTCTCTGTCCTGAGATACACCAGTTAGAAGAATACATCATTGCATCCTCTACTCCTACTTGGACTGTCAATCAAATCCCTGTGATGTGATCCCCCCTCCCTGTTCTGTAATAAACATGGAGATAAGAGCATTAGAGGGGGAGAGAGGTAGCTTTCATGGTCGATATAAGGCTGCCCTTGAGCCCCCTTCTTAATAGCTTTCACTGATTGATGATGGGTCACAAAGTGTGAGAGATTGTAAACTGTACTGTTCTCCTTCTTCTTCCGTGCTCCAGAACAGCTTTCTTTATATTGGCCACTGTGGTGGGTGTGTTTTTCAGGATGTTGAACTTTTAACTCCTACTGCACATGATAGCTTGTGGGTTAGCTGGAGTTGAGACATGAGGAGGTAACAGAGGGGAGGGGAAGAGGGGAGTACTGCACACAGATCTAACACCATGGTTTATCTGTTGTATTCAATTAGATCAACCGGACTGGAAGTTTAGTTCTTGAAGACGTTTCGCTAGTCATCCGACTGCTTTCTCAATTCAGAATGACTTGTACAAGAATCTGTGGCTATTATGTACCCTGGAAAATCCCAATTAGCATATCACAGCCGGTGTTAAGGGCGTGATTAGATAGTGGCTAAGAGGTGTTATAGGAACGCCCAGAGTAAGGTGTCAAAACAGCAGTACATGGCAGACAGATGGTGTCGAACCCCCCCACCTCTATTTAGGCTTGGTTCCTTTATTTTCACATAATGGCCTCTTAACACCTTTCTTGAACCAGTCACATTCCTTTGCCAATATGTACATTACAATCTTCAAAGGTATGTCCTTTAGCCTTAAGATGCAGGTACACGGCTGAGTCCTGACCCGAGGAATTGGCTCTTCTGCTGGGCCATACGTTGATGCAGTTGTTGTTTGGTCTCCCCCACATACAAATCAGAGCATTCTTCACTGCACTGCACTGCGTATATGATGTCGCTTTTCTTGTGTTTCGGTATTGGGTCTTTCGGATGTACCAATTGCTGCCTCAGCGTGTTGCTCGTTTAAAGCAGACAGGGATACGGTGTTTTTTGAAAACTCTTCTTAATTTCTCAGAGACCCCTGCTACATATGGGATGACCATGTTCTATCCCCTGTCTTGCGTTTCACCTTCACTGTTGGTATTCGTGTTCTTTTCTTTCCTTCTGCTTCTTTTGAAAAGGCCAGTCTGGATATCCACAAGTTTAAGGGCCTCCTCTGAGATGTTTCATTTCTTTAGCCTTCGCCTCTGTGCTAGTGGGGATGTACAATGCTGTTTTGACACCTTACTCTGGGCGTTCCTATAACACCTCTTAGCCACTATCTAATCACGCCCTTAACACCTGGCTGTGAAATGCTAATTGGGATTTTCCAGGGTACATAATTGCCACAGATTCTTGTACAGTCATTCTGAATTGAGAAAGCCAGTCGGATGACTAGCGAAATGTCTTCAAGAACTAAACTTCAAGTCCAGTTGATCTAATTGAATACAACAGATATACCATGACCTGGATGAATGAGAACCTTCATAAGCATATGTAGGGCAATCTTGTGTCCTTGTTGGTGCCATTGTGGATTGCTGGTCAGAAAACTTTCTGGTGCCAGTAATCAAAAGACAATGCCCCGAAATAGATTCATTTCAATTTTGCTGACAAGGATGACAAGGACATGCGGTTAGAAGGGTGAAAACAGACAATTTGCTGCAATCTCCGACATCTGGACACGCTTCAAGAAGAACTGTTCTAAAAGTTTCACTCAGAGAACACATGACCATAGATGAACAACTGTTCCCTACCAAGGTTTGTTGTCCATTCACACAGTATATCTCACCAAGCCAGACAAATTTGGGATCAAGTTCTGGATGGCCACAGATTTGGAGACCAAATATGTCTACAATGCATCTCCTAACTTGGGAAAGGACCCCAGTCGTCAGAAGAGAGAGATGGCAGAGAACATGGTCATGAATCTGATGGAGCCATTTTTGGATAATGGGAGAAATGTCACGACGGACAATTCTCTTTACTTCACTGTCACTGTTGCACAGACTGCTGCAGCGCAAAACAACGCTATTGGGCACGGTGAATAAGTCCGGCGTGAACTTCCTAGCTTGCAAAAGACACTGTACACCGAGAGGTATTCTCCGCTTCAGTGCTTAGAATGGCAGTGTCTCCTTGACAATTAGCACCTAAAAAACAAGACTGTGTGTGTTCTAAGTTCCATGCATCAAGATGTGTGATGTGACGACGGCAGAAAGAGGAAACCCAACACGATTACAGACTATAACCCCAGAAGGTATGTGAATGTGTGTATAATTTTTACACCAGTGCTCAGTGGCGGTGCGTCGCTGCCTATTTTGGGGGCCCGTGCCCCCAACATGTTTTGGGGTACCCCAATCTATTTCCAGGGAGCCCCGGCCCCGGCCCCCCCCAAGACCGCCGCAGCTGTCCCCACTGCCCAGACATCCAGCAGCGTCAGAACTCGATCAGCCGCCGACTAGTTAGAACGGGCGCTAGGACCTAGCAGACACCGCTGATTTGCGGAAGTGACATCACTTCCGCATATTTGCGCCCGCTCTAACTGGTCGGGCCGCTTATCGAGGTCTGACGCTGCTGGCTGCGAGGTGAGGGGGCGCCCTGTCACTCGCTACCTAACGGGGTCCCTGTCACTCACTATCTAACATGGGGTCCCTGTCACTCACTATCAAGGGGGCCCTGCTGTCACTCACTACCTAACGGGGGCCCTGTTGTCACTCGCTACCTAACGGGGGTCCTGCTGTCACTCACTACCTAACGGGTAATCTATTGGCTGATATTGGAAACCCTTTAAAATCACTAAAATCTTATTGATTGATATAGAGGACCATAAAATAACAAGTAGTGGATCACTAAAAAAATACTTGAATCTGATTGGTCGATGGAGTGGATCACTAAAAAATTTGAATCTGATTGGCTGATATTGGAAATCCTTTAAAATCACTAAAATCTTATTGATTGATATAGAATACCATAAATAACAAGTAGTGGATCACTAAAAAAATACTTGAATCTGATTGGTCGATGGAGTGGATCACTAAAAAATACTTGAATCTGATTGGCTGATATTGGAAACCCTTTAAATCACTAAAATCTTATTGATTGATATAGAGGACCATTAAATAGAAGTAGTGGATCACTAAAAAAATACTTGAATCTGATTGGTCGATGGAGTGGATCACTACAAAATACTTGAATCTGATTGGCTGATATTGGAAACCCTTTAAAATCACTAAATCTTATTGATTGATATAGAGGACCATAAAATAACAAGTAGTGGATCACAAAAAAAATACTTGAATCTGATTGGTCGATGGAGTGGATCACTAAAAAATACTTGAATCTGATTGGCTGATATTGGAAACCCTTTAAAATCACTAAAATCTTATTGATTGATATAGAGGACCATAAAATAAGAAGTAGTGGATCACTAAAAAAATACTTGAATCTGATTGGTCGATGGAGTGGATCACTAAAAAATACTTGAATCTGATTGGCTGATATTGTAAACCTTTTAAAATGACTAAAATCTTATTGATTGATGTATATTACCATAAATAACAAGTAGTGGATCACCAAAGAAATACTTGAATCTGATTGGTCGATGGAGTGGATCACCAAAGAAACACTTGAATCTGATTGGTCGATGGAGTGGATCACTAAAAATTACTTGAATCTGATTGGCTGATATTGGAAACCCTTTAAAATAACTAAAATCTTATTGATTGATATAGAGGACCATAAAATAACAAGTAGTGGATCACAAAAAAATACTTGAATCTGATTGGTCGATGGAGTGGATCACAAAAAATACTTGAATCTGATTGGCTGATATTGTAAATCCTTAAAATCATTATTGATTGATATAGAGGACCATAAAATAACAAGTAGTGGATCACTAAAAAAATACTTGAATCTGATTGGTCGATGGAGTGGATCACTAAAAAATACTGAATCTGATTGGCTGATATTGTAAACCCCTTAAAATGACTAAAATCTTATTGATTGATGTATATTACCATAGAATAACAAGTAGTGGATCACTTAAAAAAATACTTGAATCTGATTAGTCGATGGAGTGGATCACTAAAAAATCTTGAATAACTGATTGGCTGATATTGGAAACCCTTAAAATCACTAAATCTTATTGATTGATATAGAGTACCAAAAAAAACAAGTAGTGGATCACTAAAAAAAATGAATCTGATTGGTCGATGGAGTGGATCACTAAAAAATTCTTGAATCTGATTGGCTGATATTGGAAACCCTTTAAAATCACTAAAATCTTATTGATTGATATAGAGGACCATAAAATAACAAGTAGTGGATCACTAAAAAAATACTTGAATCTGATTGGTCGATGGAGTGGATCACTAAAAAATACTTGAATCTGATGGCTGATATTGGAACCCCTTTAAAATCACTAAAATCTTATTGATTGATATAGAGGACCATAAAATAACAAGTGTGGATCACTAAAAAAATACTTGAATCTGATTGGTCGATGGAGTGTGATCACTAAAAAATTCTTGAATCTGATTGGCTGATTGGAAACCCTTTTAAAATCACAAAATCTTATTGATGTATAGAGTACCATAAAATAGCAAGTAGTGGATCATTAAAAAAATACTTGAATCTGATTGGTCGATGGAGTGGATCACAAAAAATACTTGAATCTGATTGGCTGATATTGGAAACCCTTTAAAATCACTAAAATCTTATTGATTGATATAGGGACCATTAAAAAGAAGTAGTGGATCACTAAAAAAATACTTGAATCTGATTGGTCGATGGAGTGGATCACTAAAAAATTCTTGAATCTGATTGGCTGATATTGGAAATCCTTTAAAATCACTAAAATCTTATTAATTGATATAGAGGACCATAAAATATCAAGTAGTGGATCACTAAAAAAATACTTGAATCTGATTGGTCGGATGGGTGGATCACTAAAAAATACTTGAATCTGATTGGCTGATATTGGAAACCCTTTAAAATCACTAAAATCTTATGAGGATATAGGGACCATAAAATAACAAGTAGTGGATCACTAAAAAATACTTGAATCTGATTGGTCGATGGAGTGGATCACTAAAAAATACTTGAATCTGTTGGCTGATATTGGAAACCCTTTAAAATCACTAAAATCTATTGATTGATATAGAGGACCATTAAATAAGAAGTAGTGGACACTAAAAAAATACTTGAATCTGATTGGTCGATGGAGTGGATCACTACAAAATACTTGAATCTGATTGGCTGATATTGGAAACCCTTTAAAATCACTAAAATTATTGATTGAATAGAGGACCATAAAATAACAAGTAGTGGATCACAAAAAAAATACTTGAATCTGATTGGCTGATATTGGAAACCCTTTAAAATCACTAAAATTTATTGATTGATATAGAGGACCATTAAATAAGAAGTAGTGGATCACTAAAAAATACTTGAATCTGATTGGTCGATGGAGTGAATCACTAAAAAATTCTGAATCTGATTGGCTGATATGTAAACCCCTAAAATGACTAAAATCTTATTGATTGATGTGATATTACCATAAAATAACAAGTAGTGTCACCAAAGAAATACTTGAATCTGATTGGTCAATGGAGTGGATCACCAAAGAAACACTTGAATCTGATTGGTCGAGAGTGGATCACTAAAAAATTACTTGAATCTGATTGGCTGATATTGGAAACCTTTAAAATAACTAAAATCTTATTGATTGATATAGAGGACCATAAATAACAAGTAGTGGATCACTAAAAAAATACTTGAATCGATTGGTCGAGATGGAGTGGATCACTAAAAAATACTTGAATCTGATTGGCTGATATTGTAAATCCTTAAATCATTATTGATGATATAGAGGACCATAAAATAACAAGTAGTGGATCACTAAAAATACTTGAATCTGATTGGTCGATGGAGTGGATCACTAAAAAATACTGAATCTGATTGGCTGATATTGTAAACCCCTTAAAATGACTAAAATCTTATTGATTGATGTATATACCAAGATAAAAGTAGTGGATCACTTAAAAAATACTTGAATCTGATTAGTCGATGGAGTGGATCACTAAAAAATTCTTGAATCTGATTGGCTGATATTGGAAACCCTTTAAAATCACTAAAATCTTATTGATTGATATGAGTACCATAAAATAACAAGTAGTGGATCACTAAAAAATACTTGAATCTGATTGGTCGATGGAGTGGATCACTAAAAAATTCTTGAATCTGATTGGCTGATATTGGAAACCCTTTAAAATCACTAAAATCTTATTGATGATATAGAGGACCATAAAATAACAAGTAGTGGATCACTAAAAAATACTTGAATCTGATTGGTCGATGGATGGGATCACTAAAAAAATCTTGAATCTGATTGGCTGATATTGGAAACCCTTTAAAATCACTAAAATCTTATTGATTGATAGAGTACCATAAAATAACAAGTAGTGGACAAAAAAAACTTGATTGATTTGAGTGATGAGTGGATCACTAAAAAATACTGAATCTGATTGGCTGATATTGGAAACCCTTTAAAATCACTAAAATCTATGATTGATATAGAGGACCATTAAATAAGAAGTAGTGGATACTACTAAAAAAATACTTGAATCTGATGGTCGATGGAGTGGATCACTAAAAATTCTTGAATCTGATTGGCTGATATTGGAATCCTTAAAATCACTAAAATCTTATTAATTGATATAGAGGACCATAAAATATCAAGTAGTGGATCACTAAAAAAATACTTGAATCTGATTGGTCGATGGAGTGGATCACTAAAAAATACTTGAATCTGATTGGCTGATATGGAAACCCTAAAATCACTAAAATCTTATTGATTGATATAGAGGACCATAAATAACAAGTAGTGGATCCTAAAAAATACTTGAATCTGATTGGTCGATGGAGGGATCACTAAAAAATTCTTGAATCTGATTGGCTGATATTGGAAACCCTTAAAATCACTAAAATCTATTGATTGATTATGAGGACCATTAATAAGAAGTAGTGGATCACTAAAAAAATACTTGAATCTGATTGCGATGGAGTGAATCACAAAAATTCTGAATCTGATTGGCTGATATTGTAAACCCCTAAAATGACAAAATCTTATTGATTGATGTATATTACCATAAAATAACAAGTAGTGGATACCAAAGAATACTTGAATCTGATTGGTCAATGGAGTGGATCACCAAAGAAACACTTGAATCTGATTGGTCGATGGAGTGGATCACTAAAAATACTTGAATCTGATTGGCTGATATTGGAAACCCTTTAAAATAACTAAAATCTTATTGATTGATATAGAGGACCATAAAATAACAAGTAGTGGATCACTAAAAAAATACTTGAATCTGATTGGTCGATGGAGTGGATCACTAAAAAATACTTGAATCTGATTGGCTGATATTGTAAATCCTTTAAAATCATTATTGATTGATATAGAGGACCATAAAATAACAAGTAGTGGATCACTAAAAAAAATACTTGAATCTGATTGGTCGATGGAGTGGATCACTAAAAAATACTGAAATCTGATTGGCTGATATTGTAAACCCCTTAAAATGACTAAAATCTTATTGATTGATGTATATTACCATAGAATAACAAGTAGTGGATCACTAAAAAATACTTGAATCTGATTAGTCGATGGAGTGGATCACTAAAAAAATTCTTGAATCTGATTGGCTGATATTGGAAACCCTTTAAATCACTAAATCTTATTGATTGATATAGAGTACCATAAAATAACAAGTAGTGGATCACAAAAAAATACTTGAATCTGATTGGTCGATGGAGTGGATCACTAAAAAATCTTGAATCTGATTGGCTGATATTGGAAACCCTTTAAAATCACTAAATCTTATTGATTGATATAGAGGACCATAAAATAACAAGTAGTGGATCACTAAAAAAATACTTGAATCTGATTGGTCGATGGAGTGGATCACTAAAAAATTCTTGAATCTGATTGGCTGATATTGGAAACCCTTTAAAATCACTAAAATCTTATTGATTGATATAGAGGACCATAAAATAACAAGTAGTGGATCACTAAAAAATACTTGAATCTGATTGGTCGATGGAGTGGATCACTAAAAAAATACTTGAATCTGATTGGCTGATATGGAAACCCTTTAAAATACAAAATCTTATTGATTGATATAGAGTACAAAAAATAACAGTAGTGGATCACTAAAAAATACTTGAATCTGATTGGTCGATGGAGTGGATCACTAAAAAATACTTGAATCTGATTGGCTGATATTGGAAACCCTTTAAAATCACTAAAATCTTATTGATTGATATAGAGGACCATTAAATAAGAAGTAGTGGATCACTAAAAAAATACTTGAATCTGATTGGTCGATGGAGTGGATCACTAAAAAATTCTTGAATCTGATTGGCTGATATTGGAAATCCTTTAAAATCACTAAAATCTTATTAATTGATATAGAGGACCATAAAATATCAAGTAGTGGATCACTAAAAAAATACTTGAATCTGTGGTCGATGGAGTGGATCACAAAAAATATCTGAATCTGATTGGCTGATATGGAAACCCTTTAAAATCACTAAAATCTTATTGATTGATATAGAGGACCATAAAATAACAGTAGTGGATCACTAAAAAATACTGAATCTGATTGGTCGATGGAGTGGATCACTTAAAAAATACTTGAATCTGTTGGCTGATATTGGGAAACCCTTTAAAATCACTAAAATCTTATTGATTGAATAGAGGACCATTAAATAAGAAGTAGTGGATCACTAAAAAAATACTGAATCTGATTGGTCGATGGAGTGGATCACTACAAAATACTTGAATCTGATTGGCTGATATTGGAAACCTTTAAAACACTAAAATCTTATTGATTGATATAGAGGACCATAAAAGAACAAAGTAGTGGATCACAAAAAAATACTTGAATCTGATTGGCTGATTGGAAACCCTTTAAAATCACTAAAATTTTATTGATTGATATAGAGGACCATTAAATAAGAAGTAGTGGATCACTAAAAAAATACTTGAATCTGATTGGTCGATGGAGTGAATCACTAAAAAAATTCTTGAAGATTGGCTGATTTGTAACCCCTTAAAATGACTAAAATCTATTGATTGATGTGTATATTACCATAAAATAACAAGTAGTGGATCACCAAAGAAATACTTGAATCTGATTGGCAATGGAGTGGATCACCAAAGAAACACTTGAATGATTGGTCGATGGAGTGGATCAAAAAAATTACTTGAATCTGATTGGCTGATGATTGGAAACCCTTTAAATAACTAAAATCTTATTGATTGTGATATAGAGGACCATAAATAACAAGTAGTGGATCACTAAAAAAATACTTGAATCTGATTGGTCGATGGAGTGGATCACTAAAAAATACTTGATCTGATTGGCTGATATTGTAAATCCTTTAAAATCATTATGATTGATATAGAGGACCATAAAATAACAAGTAGTGGATCACTAAAAAAACTTGAATCTGATTGGTCGATGGAGTGGATCACAAAAAATACTGAACTGATTGGCTGATATTGTAAACCCCTTAAAATGACTAAATCTTATTGATTGATGTATATTACCATAGAATAACAAGTAGTGGATCACTTAAAAATACTTGAATCTGATTAGTCGATGGAGTGGATCACTAAAAAATTCTTGAATCTGATTGGCTGATATGGAAACCCTTTAAATCACTAAAATCTTATTGATTGATATAGAGTACCATAAAATAACAAGTAGGGATCACTAAAAAAAATACTTGAATCTGATTGGTCGATGGAGTGGATCACTAAAAAATTCTGAATCTGATTGGCTGATATTGGAAACCCTTTAAAATCATAAAATCTTATTGATTGATATAGAGGACATAAAAAACAAGTAGTGGATCACTAAAAAATACTTGAATCTGATTGTCGATGGAGTGGATCACTAAAAAATTCTTGAATCTGATGTGCTGATATTGGAAACCTTTAAAATCACTAAAATCTTATTGATTGATATAGAGGACCATAAAATAACAAGTAGTGGATCACTAAAAAAATACTTGAATCTGATTGGTCGATGGAGTGGATCACTAAAAAATTCTTGAATCTGATTGGCTGATATTGGAAACCCTTTAAAATCACTAAATCTTATTGATTGATATAGAGTACCATAAAATAACAAGTAGGTGATCACTAAAAAATACTGATCGATTGTCGATGGAGTGGATCACTAAAAATACTTGAATCTGATTGCGGATATTGGAAACCCTTTAAAATCACTAAAATCTTATTGATGATATAGAGGACCATTAAATAAGAAGTAGTGGATCACTAAAAAAAATACTTGAATCTGATTGGTCGATGGAGTGGATCACTAAAAAATTCTTGAATCTGATTGGCTGATATTGGAATCCTTTAAAATCACTAAAATCTTATTAATTGATATAGAGGACCATAAAATATCAAGTAGTGGATCACTAAAAAATACTTGAATCTGATTGGTCATGGAGTGGATCACTAAAAAATACTTGAATCTGATTGGCTGATATTGGAAACCCTTTAAAATCACTAAATCTTATTGATTGATATAGAGGACCATAAAATACAAGTAGTGGATCACTAAAAAAATACTTGAATCTGATTGGTCGATGGAGTGGATCACTAAAAAATACTTGAATCTGTTTGGCTGATATTGGAAACCCTTTAAAATCAATAAAATCTTATGATTGATATAGGGGACCATAAATAAGAGTAGTGGATCACTAAAAAATATTGAATCGAATGGTCGATGGAGTGGATCACTACAAAATACTTGATCTGATGGCTGATATTGGAAACCCTTTAAAATCACTAAAATCTATTGATGATAGAGAGGACCATAAAATAACAAGTAGTGGATCACAAAAAAAATACTTGAATCTGATTGGTGATATTGGAAACCCTTTAAAATCACTAAAATTTTATTGATTGATATAGAGGACCATTAATAAGAAGTAGTGGATCACTAAAAAAATACTTGAATCTGATTGGTCGATGGAGTGAATCACTAAAAAATTCTTGAATCTGATTGGCTGATATGTAAACCCCTTAAAATGACTACAAAATCTTATTGATTGATGTATATTACCATAAAATAACAAGTAGTGGATCACAAAGAATACTTGAATCTGATTGGTCAATGGAGTGGATCACCAAAGAAACACTTGATCTGATTGGTCGATGGAGTGGACACTAAAAATTATTGAATCTGATTGGCTGATATTGGAAACCCTTTAAAATAACTAAATCATGATTGATGATAGAGGACCATAAAAATACAAGTAGTGGATCACTAAAAAAATACTTGAATCTGATTGGTCGATGGAGTGGATCACTAAAAAATACTTGAATCTGATGGCTGATATGCTAAATCCTTTTAAATCATTATTGATTGATATAGAGGACCATAAATAACAAGTAGTGGATCACTAAAAAAATACTTGAATCTGATTGGTCGATGGAGTGGATCACTAAAAAATACTGAAATGATTTGGCATATTGTAAACCCCTTAAAATGACTAAAATCTTATTGATTGATGTATATTACCATAGATAACAAGTAGTGGATCACTTAAAAAAATACTTGAATCTGATTAGTGCGATGGAGTGGATCACTAAAAATTCTTGAATCTGATTGGCTGATATGGAAACCCTTTAAAATCACAAATATTATTGATTGATAGAGTACCATAAAATACAAGTAGTGGATCACTAAAAAAATACTTGAATCTGATTGGTGATGGAGTGGATCACTAAAAAATTCTGAATCTGATTGGCTGTGATATTGGAAACCCTTTAAAATCACTAAAATCTTATTGATTGATATAGAGGACCATAAAATAACAAGTAGTGGATCACTAAAAAAATACTTGAATCTGATTGGTCGATGGAGTGGATCACTAAAAAATTCTTGAATCTGATTGGCTGATATTGGAAACCCTTTAAAATCACTAAAATCTTATTGATTGATATAGAGTACCATAAAATAACAAGTAGTGGATCACTAAAAAAATACTTGAATCTGATTGGTCGATGGAGTGGATCACTAAAAAAACTTGAATCTGATGTTGGCTGATATTGGAAACCCTTTAAAATCACTAAAATCTATTGATTGTATAGAGGACCATTAAATAAGAAGTAGTGGATCACTAAAAAAATACTTGAATCTGATTGCGATGGAGTGGATCACTAAAAATTCTTGAATCTGATTGGCTGATATTGGAAATCCTTTAAAATCACTAAAATCTTATTAATTGAATAGAGGACCATAAAATATCAAGTAGTGGATCACTAAAAAAATACTTGAATCTGATTGGTCGATGGAGTGGATCACTAAAAAATACTTGAATCTGATTGGCTGTATTGGAAACCCTTAAAATCACTAAAATCTTATTGATTGATATAGAGACCATAAAATAACACAGTAGTGGATCACTAAAAAAATACTTGAATCTGTTGGTCGATGGAGGTGGATCACTAAAAAATTCTGAATCTGATGGCTGATATTGGAAACCCTTTAAAATCACTAAAATCTTATTGATTGATATAGGGACCATTAAATAAGAAGTAGGATCACTAAAAAAAATACTTGAATCGATTGGTCGATGAAGTGGATCACTAAAAAATTCTTGAATCTGATTGGCTGATATTGGAAACCCTTTAAAATCACTAAATCTTATTGATTGATATAGAGGACCATAAATAAGGAGTAGTGGATCACTAAAAAAATACTTGAATCTGATTGGTCGATGGAGTGGATCACTAAAAATTCTTGAATCTGATTGGCTGATATTGGAAACCCTTTAAAATCACTAAATCTTATTAATTGATGTAGAGGACCATAAAATATCAAGTAGTGGATCCACTACTAAAAAAATACTTGAATCTGATTGGTCGATGAGTGGATCACTAAAAATACTTGAAATCTGATTGGCTGATATTGGAAACCCTTTAAAATCACTAAAATCTTATTGATTGATATAAATAAATAATAATAACAAGTATGGGGATCACTAAAAAAATACTTGAATCTGATTGGTCGATGAGTGGATCACTAAAAATACTTGAATCTGATTGGCTGTATTGGAAACCCTTTAAAAACTAAAATCTTATTGATTGATATAGACCATAAATAACAAGTAGTGGATCACTAAAAAAATACTTGAATCTGATTGGTCGATGGAGTGGATCACTAAAAAATACTTGAATCTGATTGGCTGATATTGGAAACCCTTTAAAATCACTAAAATCTTATTGATTGATATAGAGGACCATAAATAAAAGTAGTGGATCACTAAAAAAAATACTTGAATCTGATTGGTCGATGGAGTGGATCACTAAAAAATACTTGAATCTGATTGGCTGATATTGGAAACCCTTTAAATCACTAAAATCTTATTGATTGATATAGAGGACCATAAAATAACAGTAGTGGATCACTAAAAAATACTTGAATCTGATTGGTCGATGGAGTGGATCACTAAAAATATACTGAATCTGATTGGCTGATATTGAAACCCCTTAAAAATACTAAAATCTTATTGATTGTATATAACCATAAAATAACAAGTAGTGATCACTAAAAATACTTGATCTGATTGGTCGATGGAGTGGATCACTAAAAAATACTTGAATCTGATTGGCTGATATTGAACCCTTAAAATACTAAAATCTTATTGATGATGTATATAACCATAAAATAACAAGTAGTGACAAGATACACTAAAATGATATCACACTTGAATCTGATTGGTCGATGGATTGGATCACTAAAAATACTTGAATCTGATTGGCTGATATTGGAAACCCTTAAAATAACTAAAATCTTATTGATTGATATAGAGGACCATAAAATAACAGTAGTGGATCACTAAAAAAATACTTGAATCTGATTGGTCGATGGAGTGGATCACTAAAAAATACTTGAATCTGATTGGCTGATATTGAAACCCTTTAAAATCACTAAATCTTATGATTTGTATAGGACCATAAATAAGTATTGGATCACTAAAAAAATACTTGAATCTGATTGGTCGATGGAGTGATCACTAAAAAATACTTGAATCTGATTGGCTGATATTGGAAACCCTTTAAAATCACTAAAATCTTATTGATTGATATAGATCCATAAAATAACAAGTAGTGGATCACTAAAAAAAATACTTGAATCTGATTGGTCGATGGAGTGGATCACTAAAAATATACTTGAATCTGATTGGCTGATATTATAAACCCTTTAAAATCACTAAAATCTTATTGATTGATATAAGTATAAATAACAAGTAGTGGATCACTAAAAAATACTTGAATCTGATTGTCGATGGAGTGGATCACTAAAAAATCTTGAATCTGATTGGCTATATTGAAACCCTTTAAAATCACTAAAATCTTATTGATTGATATAGTAACCATAAAATAACAAGTAGTGGATCACTAAAAAAATACTTGAATCTGATTGGTCGATGAAGTGGATCACTAAAAAACTTGAATCTGATTGGCTGATATTGGAAACCCTTAAAATCACTAAAATCTTATTGATTGATATAGATACCATAAATAAACAAGTAGTGGATCACTAAAAAAATACTTGAATCTGATTGGTCGATGGAGTGGATCACTAAAAAATTACTGAATCTGATTGGCTATTTGGAAACCCTTTAAAATACTAAAATCTTATTGATTGATATAGAATACCATAATAACAAGTAGTGGATCACTAAAAAAAAATACTTGAATCTGATTGGTCGATGGAGTGGATCACTAAAAAATACTTGAATCTGATGGCTGATATTGGAAACCCTTTAAAATCACTAAAATCTATTGATTGATTAGAGGACCATAATAAAAGTAGTGGATCACTAAAAAATACTTGAATCTGATTGGTCGATGGAGTGGATCACTAAAAAATACTTGAATCTGATTGGCTGATATTGGAAACCCTTTAAAATCACTAAAATCTTATTGATTGATATAGGACCATAAAATAACAAGTAGTGGATCACTAAAAAATACTTGAATCTGATTGGTCGATGGTGGATCACTAAAAAATACTGAATCTGATTGGCTGATATTGGAAACCCTTAAAAATACTAAAATCTTATTGATTGGTATATCCATAAATAACAAGTAGTGGATCACTAAAAAATACTTGAATCTGATTGGTCGATGGAGTGGATCACTAAAAAATACTTGAATCTGATTGGCTGATATTGAAACCCTTTAAAATCACTAAAATCTTTTGATTGATATAGAGACCATAAATAACAAGTAGTGGATCACTAAAAAAATACTTGAATCTGATTGGTCGATGGAGTGGATCACTAAAAAATCTGAATCTGATTGGCTGATATGGAACCCCTTTAAAATCACTAAAATCTTATTGATTGATATAGAGTACCATAATAACAAGTAGTGGATCACTAAAAAATACTTGAATCTGATTGGTCGATGGAGTGGATCACTAAAAAATACTTGAATCTGATTGGCTGATATTGAAAACCCTTTAAAATCAACTAAATCTTATTGTTGATATAGAAATACCATAATACAAGTAGTGGATCACTAAAAAATACTTGAATCTGATTGGTCGATGGAGTGGATCACTAAAAATATCTTGAATCTGATTGGCTGATATTGGAAACCCTTTAAAATACTAAATCTTATTGATTGATATAGAATTACCATAAATAACAGTAGTGGATCACTAAAAAAATACTTGAATCTGATGGGTCGATGAGTGGATCACTAAAAAATACTTGAATCTGATTGGCTGATATTGGAAACCCTTTAAAATCACTAAAATCTTATTGATTGATATAAGGACATAAAATACCAAGTAGTGGATCACTAAAAAAATACTTGAATCTGATTGGTCTGGAGTGGATCACTAAAAAATACTTGAATCTGATTGGCTGATATTGAAAACCCTTAAAATCACTAAAATCTTATTGATTGATATAGATACCATAAATAACAAGTAGTGGATCACTAAAAAAATACTTGAATCTGATGGGTCGATGGATGTGGATCACTAAAAAATACTTGAATCTGATTGGCTGATATTGGAAACCCTTTAAAATACTAAAATCTTATTGATTGATATAGAATACTATAACAAGTAGTGGATCACTAAAAAAAATACTTGAATCTGATTGGTCGATGGAGTGGATCACTAAAAATAACTTGAATCTGATTGGCTGATATTGGAAACCCTTTAAAATCACTAAAATCTTATTGATTGATATAGAGACCATAAATAAAGTAGTGGATCACTAAAAAATACTTGAATCTGATTGGTCGATGGAGTGGATCACTAAAAAATACTGAATCTGATTGGCTGATATTGGAAACCCTTAAAATCACTAAATCTTATTGATTGATATATAGGACCATAAATAACAAGTAGTGGATCACTAAAAAAATACTTGAATCTGATTGGTCGATGGAGTGGATCACTAAAAAATACTGAATCTGATTGGCTGATATTGTAAACCCTTAAATACTAAAATCTTATTGATTGATGTAGATTACATAATAACAAGTGTGGATACTAAAAAAAAAATACTTGAATCTGATTGTCGATGATGGATCACTAAAAAATCTGAATCTGATTGGCTGATATTGAAACCCTTTAAAATCACTAAAATCTTATTGATTGATATAGAGACCATAAAAAATAACAAGTAGTGGATCACTAAAAAAATACTTGAATCTGATTGGTCGATGGAGTGGATCACTAAAAATTACTGAATCTGATTGGCTGATATTGGAAACCCTTTAAAATCACTAAAATCTTATTGATTGATATAGAGTACCTAAAATAACAAGTAGTGGATCACTAAAAAATACTTGAATCTGATTGTCGATGGAGTGGATCACTAAAAAATACTTGAATCTGATTGGCTGATATTGGAAACCCTTTAAAATCACTAAAATCTTATTGATTGATATAGAGCCATAAAAAAAGTAGTGGATCTAAAAAAATACTTGAATCTGATTGGTCGATGGAGTGGATCACTAAAAATATACTGAATCTGATTGGCTGATATTGAAACCCTTTAAAATACACTAAAATCTTATTGATTGATATAGAATACATAAATAACAAGTAGTGGATCACTAAAAAATACTTGAATCTGATTGGTCGATGGAGTGGATCACTAAAAAATACTTGAATCTGATTGGCTGATATTGGAAACCCTTTAAAATCACTAAAATCTTATTGATTGATTATAGAGACCATAAATAAAAGTAGTGGATCACTAAAAAATACTTGAATCTGATTGGTCGATGGAGTGGATCACTAAAAAATACTTGAATCTGATTGGCTGATATTGGAAACCCTTAAAAATCACTAAAATCTTATTGATTGATATAGAGGACCATAAAATAACAGTAGTGGATCACTAAAAAATACTTGAATCTGATTGGTCGATGAGTGGATCACTAAAAAATACTGAAATCTGATTGGCTGATATTGTAAAACCCTTAAAATGACTAAAATCTTTTGATTGATGTATATTACCATAAAATAACAGATGGTCACAAAGAATACTTGAATCTGATTGTCATGGATGGATCAAAAAAACTTGAATCTGATTGGTCGATGGATGGATCACTAAAAATACTTGAATCATTGGCTGATATTGGAAACCCTTAAAAATCACTAAAATCTTATTGATTGATATAGAAACCATAATAACAAGTAGTGGACACTAAAAAAATACTTGAATCTGATTGGTCGATGATTGGATCACTAAAAAATACTTGAATCTGATTGGCTGATATTGGAAACCCTTTAAAATCACTAAAATCTTATTGATTGATATTAGAGGACCATAATAAAAGTAGTGGATCACAAAAAAATCTTGAATCTGATTGGTCGATGAGGATCACTAAAAAATACTTGAATCTGATTGGTCGTGAGTGGATCACTAAAAAATACTGAATCTGATTGGCTGATATTGAAACCCTTAAAATACTAAAATCTTATTGATTGATGTATTTACCATAAATAACAGAGTGGATCACAGAAATACTTGAATCTGATTGGTCATGGAGTGGATCACTAAAAAATACTTGAATCTGATTGGCTGATATTGGAAACCCTTTAAAATCACTAAAATCTTAATTGATATAGGAGACCATAAAATAACAAGTAGTGGATCACTAAAAAAATACTTGAATCTGATTGGTCGATGGAGTGGATCACTAAAAAATACTGAATCTGATTGGCTGATATTGGAAACCCTTTAAAATCACTAAAATCTTATTGATTGATATAGATACCATAAATAACAAGTAGTGGATCACTAAAAAAATACTTGAATCTGATTGGTCGATGGAGTGGATCACTAAAAAAATTCTGAATCTGATTGGCTGATTGGAAACCCTTTAAAATCACTAAATCTTATTGATTGATATAGATACCTAAAATAACAAGTAGTGGATCACTAAAAAAATACTTAATCTGATTGGTCAATGGAGTGGATCACAAAAAAACTTGAATCTGATTGGTCGATGAGTGGATCACTAAAAAATACTGAATCTGATTGGCTGATATTGAAACCCTTTAAAATACATAAAATCTTATTGATTGTATAGATACCATAAATAACAAGTAGTGGATCACTAAAAATACTTGAATTCGGATTGGTCGATGGAGTGGATCACTAAAAAATACTTGAATCTGATTGGCTGATTTGAAACCTTTAAAATCATTACTTGATTGATATAGAGGACCATAAAATAACAAGTGTGGATCACTAAAAAATACTTGAATCTGATTGGTCGATGGAGTGGATCACTAAAAAATACTGAATCTGATTGGCTGATATTGGAAACCCTTAAAATCACTAAATCTAATTGATTGATATAGAGGACCATAAATAACAAGTAGTGGATCACAAAAAAATACTTGAATCTGATTGGTCGATGGAGTGGATCACTAAAAAATACTTGAATCTGATTGGCGGATATTGGAAACCCTTTAAAATCACTAAAATCTTATTGATTGTATATAGAGGACCATAAAATAACAAGTAGTGGATCACTAAAAAATACTTGAATCTGATTGGTCGATGGAGTGGATCACTAAAAATATCTTGAATCTGATTGGCTGATATGTAAAACCCTTTAAAATCACTAAAATCTTATGATTGATATAGAGGAATAAAATAAAGTAGTGGATCACTAAAAATACTTGAATCTGATTGTCATGGAGTGATCACTAAAAAATACTTGAATCTGATTGGCTGATATTGGAAACCCTTTAAAATCACTAAAATCTTATTGATTGATTATAAGTACCATAAAATAACAAGTAGTGGATCACTAAAAAATACTTGAATCTGATTGGTCGATGGAGTGGATCACTAAAAAATACTTGAATCTGATTGGCTGATATTGGAAACCCTTTAAACACTAAAATCTTATTGATTGATATAGAACCAAAATAACAAGTAGTGGATCAAAAAAATACTTGAATCTGATTGGTCGATGGAGTGGATCACTAAAAAATACTTGAATCTGATTGGCTGATATTGGAACCCTTTAAAATCACTAAAATCTTATTGATTGATATAGAGGACCATAAAATAAGTAGTGGATCACTAAAAAAATACTTGAATCTGATTGGTCGATGGAGTGGATCACTAAAAAATACTTGAATCTGATTGGCTGATATTGGAAACCCCTTTAAAATCACTAAAATCTTATTGATTGATATATAGTACCATAAATAACATAGTGGATCACTAAAAAATACTTGAATCTGATTGGTCGATGGAGTGGATCACTAAAAAATACTTGAATCTGATTGGCTGATATTGGAAACCCTTAAAATCACTAAAATCTTTTGATTGATATAGAGGACCATAAAATAACAATAGTGGATCACTAAAAAATACTTGAATCTGATTGGTCATGGAGTGGATCACTAAAAAATACTGAATCTGATTGGCTGATATTGAAACCCTTAAAAATACTAAATCTTATTGATTGATGTATCCATAAATAACAAGTAGTGGATCACTAAAAATACTTGAATCTGATTGGTCGATGGAGTGGATCACTAAAAATTTTGAATCTGATTGGCTGATATTGAAACCCTTTAAAATCACTAAAATCTTATTGATTGATATAGAGTACCATAAAATAACAAGTAGTGGACTAAAAAAATACTTGAATCTGATTGGTCGATGGAGTGGATCACTAAAAATATCTTGAATCTGATTGGCTGATATTGGAAACCCTTTAAAATCACTAAAATCTTATTGATTGATAGAGTACCATAAAATAACAAGTAGTGGATCACTAAAAAATACTTGAATCTGATTGGTCGATGGAGTGGATCACTAAAAAATACTTGAATCTGATTGGCGATATTGGAAACCCTTTAAAATCACTAAAATCTTATTGATTGATATAGAGGACCATAAAATACAATAGTGGATCACTAAAAAAATACTTGAATCTGATTGGTCGATGGAGTGGATCACTAAAAAATACTTGAATCTGATTGGCTGATATTGGAAACCCTTTAAAATCACTAAAATCTTATTGATTGATATAAACCATAAATAACAAGTATGATCACTAAAAATACTTGAATCTGATTGGTCGATGGAGTGGATCACTAAAAAATACTTGAATCTGATGGCTGATATTGGAAACCCTTTAAAATCACTAAAATCTATTGATTGATTAAGGACCATAAAATAACAAGTAGTGGATCACAAAAAAATACTTGAATCTGATTGGTCGATGGAGTGATCACTAAAAAATACGGAATCTGATTGGCTGATATTGAAACCCTTAAAATACTAAAATCTATTGATTGATTGTAATACCATAAATAACAAGTAGTGGATCACTAAAAAATACTTGAATCTGATTGTCGATGGATGGATCACTAAAAAATCTTGAATCTGATTGGCTGATATTGGAAACCCTTTAAAATCACTAAAATCTTATTGATTGATATAGATACCATAAAATAACAGTAGTGGATCACTAAAATACTTGAATCTGATGGTCGGAGTGGATCACTAAAAAATACTTGAATCTGATTGGCTGATATTGGAAACCCTTTAAAATCAATAATCTTATTGATTGATATAGATAACCATAAAATAACAAGTTGGATCACTAAAAAATACTTGAATCTGATTGGTCGTATGAGTGGATCACTAAAAAATACTTGAATCTGATTGGCTGATATTGGAAACCCTTTAAAATCACTAAATCTTTTTGATTGATATAGAGGACCATAAAAAAAGTAGTGGATCACTAAAAAAATACTTGAATCTGATTGGTCGATGGGTGGATCACTAAAAATCTTGAATCTGATTGGGATATTGGAAACCCTTTAAAATCACTAAAATCTTATTGATTGATATAGATACCATAATAACAAGTAGTGGATCACTAAAAAATACTTGAATCTGATTGGTCGATGGAGTGGATCACTAAAAAAATACTTGAATCTGATTGGCTGATATGGAAACCCTTTAAAATCACTAAACTTATTGATTGATATAGAGGACCATAAATAAAAGTAGTGGATCACTAAAAAATACTTGAATCTGATTGGTCGATGGAGTGGATCACTAAAAAATACTTGAATCTGATTGGCTGATATTGGAAACCCTTTAAAATCACTAAAATCTTATTGTTGATTATGAGGACCATAAAATAACAGTAGTGGATCACTAAAAAATACTTGAATCTGATTGGTCGATGGAGTGGATCACTAAAAATAACTGAAATCTGATTGGCTGAAATTGTAAACCCTTAAAATGACTAAAATCTTATTGATTGATGTATATTACCATAAAATAACAATAGTGGATCACAAGAAATATATTGAATCTGATTGGTCATGGGTGGATCACAAAAAAACTTGAATCTATTGGTCGTGGAGTGGATCACTAAAATAATAATCTGATTGGCTGATTTGGAAACCCTTAAATCACTAAAATCTTTGATTATATAGAACCATAAAATAACAAGTAGTGGATCACTAAAAAAATACTTGAATCTGATTGGTCGATGGAGTGGATCACTAAAAAATACTTGAATCATGATTGGCGGATATTGGAAACCCTTTAAATCAACTAAAATCTTATTGATTGATATAGAGGACCATAAATAAAAGTAGTGGATCACTAAAAAATACTACTTGAATCTGATTGGTCGATGTGAGGGCCGACTGGCTTTCTCAATTCAGAATGACTTGTACAAGAATCTGTGGCTATTATGTACCCTGGAAAATCCCAATTAGCATATCACAGCCAGGTGTTAAGGGCGTGATTAGATAGTGGCTAAGAGGTGTTATAGGAACGCCCAGAGTAAGGTGTCAAAACAGCATTGTACATGGCAGACAGATGGTGTCGAACCCCCCCCACCTCTATTTAGGCTTGGTTCCTTTATTTTCACATAAATGGCCTCCTTAACACCTTTCTTGAACCAGTCACATTCCTTTGCCAATATGTTAACATTACAATCTTCAAAGGTATGTCCTTTATCCTTAAGATGCAGGTACACGGCTGAGTCCTGACCCGAGGAATTGGCTCTTCTGTGCTGGGCCATACGTTGATGCAGTTGTTGTTTGGTCTCCCCCACATACAAATCAGAGCATTCTTCACTGCACTGCACTGCGTATATGATGTCGCTTTTCTTGTGTTTCGGTATTGGGTCTTTCGGATGTACCAATTGCTGCCTCAGCGTGTTGCTCGGTTTAAAGCAGACAGGGATACGGTGTTTTTTGAAAACTCTTCTTAATTTCTCAGAGACCCCTGCTACATATGGGATGACCATGTTCTATCCCCTGTCTTGCGTTTCACCTTCACTGTTGGTATTCGTGTTCTTTTCTTTCCTTCTGCTTCTTTTGACAAAGGCCCAGTCTGGATATCCACAAGTTTTAAGGGCTCCTCTGAGGTTTCATTTCTTTAGCCTTCGCCTCTGTGCTAGTGGGGATGTACAATGCTGTTTTGACACCTAACTCGGGCGTTCCTATCACACCTCTTAGCCACTATCTAATCACGCCCTTAACACCTGGCTGTGAAATGCTAATTGGGATTTTCCAGGGTACATAATTGCCACAGATTCTTGTACAAGTCATTCTGAATTGAGAAAGCCAGTCGATGACTAGCGAAATGTCTTCAAGAAAAACTTCAAGTCCAGTTGATCTAATTGAATACAACAGATATACCATGACCTGGATGAATGAGAACCTTCATAAGCATATGTAGGACAATCTTGTGTCCTGTTGGTGCCATTGTGGATTGCTGGTCAGAAAACTTTCTGGTGCCAGTAATCAAAGAGACAATGCCCCGAAATAGATTCATTTCAATTTTGCTGACAAGGATGACAAGGACATGCGGGTAGAACGGGTGAAAACAGACAAATTTGCTGCAATCTCCGACATCTGGACACGCTTCAAGAAGAACTGTTCTAAAAGTTTCACTCCAGGAGAACACATGACCATAGATGAACAACTGTTCCCTACCAAGGTTTGTTGTCCATTCACACAGTATATCTCAACCAAGCCAGACAAATTTGGGATCAAGTTCTGGATGGCCACAGATTTGGAGACCAAATATGTCTACAATGCATCTCCTAACTTGGGAAAGGACCCCAGTCGTCAGAAGGGAGAGAGACTGGCAGAGAACATGGTCATGAATCTGATGGAGCCATTTTTGGATAATGGGAGAAATGTCACGACGGACAATTTCTTTACTTCACTGTCACTGTTGCACAGACTGCTGCAGCGCAAAACAACGCTATTGGGCACGGTGAATAAAGTCCGGCGTGAACTTCCTCAGCTTGCAAAAGACACTGTACACCGAGAGGTATTCTCCGCTTCAGTGCTTAGAAGTGGCAGTGTCTCCTTGACAATTTATGCACCTAAAAAAACAAGACTGTGTGTGTTCTAAGTTCCATGCATCAAGATGTGATGATCGGTGACGGCAGAAAGAGGAAACCCAACACGATTACAGACTATAACCCCAGAAGGTATGTGAATGTGTGTATAATTTTACACCAGTGCTCAGTGGCGTCGCTAGCCCTATTTTGGGGGGCCCGTGCCCCCAACATGTTTTGGGGTACCCCCAATCTATTTCCAGGGGAGCCCCGGCCCCGCTGCCCCCCCCAAGACCGCCGCAGCTGTCCCCACTGCCAGACATCCAGCAGCGTCAGAACTCGATCAGCCGCCGACTAGTTAGAACGGGCGCTAGGACCTAGCAGACACCGCTGATTTGCGGAAGTGACATCACTTCCGCATATTTGCGCCCGCTCTAACTGGTCGGGCCGCTTATCGAGGTCTGACGCTGCTGGCTGCGAGGTGAGGGGGCGCCTGTCACTCTTTTAGTGATTTTAAAGGATTTCCATATCAGCCAATCAGTTCAAGAATTTTTTAGTATCCACTCCATCGACCAATCAGATTCAAGTATTTTTTTAGTGATCCCATACTTCTTATTAATGGTCCTCTATATCATCAATAAGATTTTAGTATTTTAAGGGTTTCCAATATCAGCCAATCACGATCAAGTATTTTTTTAGTGATCCACTCCATCGACCAATCAGATTCAAGTATTTTTTTGTGATCCACTACTTGTATTTTATGGTTACTCTATATCAATCAATAGATTTTAGTGATTTTAAAGGGTTCCCAATATCAGCCAATCAGATTCAAGAATTTTTTTAGTGATCCACTCCATCGACCAATCAGATTCAAGTATTTTTTAGTGATCCACTACTTGTTATTTATGGTCCTCTATTCAATCAATAAGATTTTAGTGATTTTAAAGGGTTCCAATATCGCCAATCAGATTCAAGAATTTTTAGTGATCCACTCCATCGACCATCAGATTCAGTATTTTTTTAGTGATCCACTACTGTTATTTTATGGTCTCTATATCAATCATAAGATTTATAGTGTTTTAAAGGGTTTCCAATATCAGCCAATCAGTTCAAGAATTTTTAGTGATCCCTCCATCGACCAATCAGATTCAAGTATTTTTTTAGTGATCCACTACTTGTTATTTTATGGTACTCTATATCAATCAATAAGATTTTAGTGATTTTAAAGGTGTTCCAATATCAGCCACAATTCAAGAATTTTTTAGTGATCCACTCCATCGACTAATCAGATTCAAGTATTTTTTAGTGATCCACTACTTGTTATTCTATGGTAATATACATCAATCAATAAGATTTTAGTCATTTTAAGGGGTTTACAATACAGCCAATCAGATTTCAGTATTTTTTGTGATCCACTCCATCGACCAATCAGATTCAAGTATTTTTTAGTGATCCACTACTTGTTATTTATGGTCCTCTTATCAATCAATAATGATTTTAAAGGATTTACAATATCAGCCAATCAGATTCAAGTTATTTTTAGTGATCCACTCCATCGACCAATCAGATTCAATATTTTTTTAGTGATCCACTACTTGTTATTTTATGGTCCTCTATATCAATCAATAAATTTTAGTTATTTTAAAGGGTTTCAATATCAGCCAATCAGATTCAATTTTTTAGTGATCCACTCCATCAGACCAATCAGATTCAAGTGTTTCTTGGTGATCCACCCATTGACCAATCAGATTCAAGTATTTCTTTGGTGATCCACTACTTGTTATTTTATGGTAATATACATCAATCAATAAGATTTTAGTCATTTTAAGGGGTTTACAATATCAGCCAATCAGATTCAAGAATTTTTTTAGTGATTCACTCCATCGACCAATCAGATTCAAGTATTTTTTTAGTGATCCACTACTTCTTATTTAATGGTCCTCTATATCAATCAATAAGATTTTAGTGATTTTAAAGGGTTTCCAATATCAGCCAATCATTCAAGAATTTTTTAGTGATCCACTCCATCCGACCAATCAGATTCAAGTATTTTTTTAGTGATCCACTACTTGTTATTTTATGGTCCCTATATCAATCAATAAGATTTTAGTGATTTTTAAAGGGTTCCAATATCAGCCAATCAGATTCAAGTATTTTTTAGTGATCCACTCCATCGACCAATCAGATTCAAGTATTTTTTTAGTGATCCACTACTTGATATTTTATGGTCCTCTAATCAATTAATAGATTTTATGTATTTAAAGGATTTCCAATATCAGCCAATCAGATTCAGAATTTTTTAGTGATCCACTCCACGACCAATCAGATTCAAGTATTTTTTTAGTGATCCACTACTTCTTATTTAATGGTCCTCTATATCAATCAATAGATTTTAGTGATTTTAAAGGGTTTCCAATATCAGCCAATCAGATTCAAGTATTTTTTTTAGTGATCCACTCCATCGACCAATCAGATTCAGTATTTTTTTAGTGATCCACTACTTGTTATTTTATGGTACTCTATATCAATCAATAAGATTTTAGTGATTTAAAGGGTTCCAATATCAGCCAATCAGATTCAAGAATTTTTTTAGTGATCCACTCCATCGACCAATCAGATTCAGTATTTTTTTAGTGATCCACTACTTGTTATTTTATGGTCTTCTATATCAATCAATAAGATTTTAGTGATTTTAAAGGGTTTCCAATATCAGCCAATCAATTCAGAATTTTTTAGTGATCCACTCCATCGACCATCAATTCAAGTATTTTTTAGTGATCCACTACTTGTTTTATTTTATGGTACTCTATATCAATCAATAAGATTTTAGTGATTTTAAAGGGTTTCCAATACAGCCAATCAGATTCAAGAATTTTTTAGTGATCCACTCCATCGACTAATCAGATTCAAGTATTTTTTAAGTGATCCACTACTTGTTATTCTATGGTATATACATCAATCATAAGATTTAGTCATTTTAGGGGTTTACATACAGCCAATCAGATTTCATATTTTTTAGTGATCCACTCCATCGACCAATCAGATTCAAGTATTTTTTTAGTGATCCACTACTTGTTATTTTATGGTCTCTATATCAATCAATAATGATTTTAAAGGATTTACAATATCAGCCAATCAGATTCAAGATTTTTTAGTGATCCACCTCCATCGACCAATCAGATTCAAGTATTTTTTTAGTGATCCACACTTGTTATTTTATGGTCCTCATATCATCAATAAATTTTAGTTATTTTAAGGGTTCCAATATCAGCCAATCAGATTCAAGTAATTTTTAGTGATCCACTCCATGCGACCAATCAGATTCAAGTGTTTCTTTGGTGATCCACTCCATTGACCAATCAGATTCAAGTATTTCTTTGGTGATCCACTACTTGTTATTTTATGGTAAATACATCAATCAATAAGATTTTAGTCATTTTAAGGGGTTACCATCAGCCAATCAGATTCAAGAATTTTTTAGTGATTCACTCCATCGACCAATCAGATTCAAGTATTTTTTTAGTGATCCACTACTTCTTATTTAATGGTCCTCTATATCAATCAATAAAATTTTAGTGATTTTAAAGGGTTTCCAATATCAGCCAATCAGATTCAAGTATTTTTTTTGTGATCCACTACTTGTTATTTTATGGTCCTCTATATCAATCAATAAGATTTTAGTGATTTTAAAGGGTTTCCAATATCAGCCAATCAGATTCAAGTATTTTGTGTGATCCCTCCATCGACCAATCAGATTCAAGTATTTTTTTAGTGATCCACTACTTCTTATTTATGGTCCTCTATATCAATCAATAAGATTTTAGTGATTTTAAAGGGTTTCCAATATCAGCCAAACAGATTCAAGTATTTTTTAGTGATCCACTCCATCGACCAATCAGATTCAAGTATTTTTTAGTGATCCACTACTTGTTATTTTATGGTCCTCTATATCAATCAATAAGATTTTAGTGATTTTAAAGGGTTTCCAATATCAGCCAATCAGATTCAAGTATTTTTTAGTGATCCACTCCATCGACCAATCAGATTCAAGTATTTTTTTAGTGATCCACTACTTGATATTTTATGGTCCTCTATATCAATTAATAAGATTTTAGTGATTTTAAAGGATTTCCAATATCAGCCAATCAGATTCAAGAATTTTTTAGTGATCCACTCCATCGACCAATCAGATTCAAGTATTTTTTTAGTGATCCACTACTTCTTATTTAATGGTCCTCTATATCAATCAATAAGATTTTAGTGATTTTAAAGGGTTTCCAATATCAGCCAATCAGATTCAAGTATTTTTTAGTGATCCACTCCATCGACCAATCAGATTCAAGTATTTTTTTAGTGATCCACTACTTTTTATTTTATGGTACTCTATATCAATCAATAAGATTTTAGTGATTTTAAAGGGTTTCCAATATCAGCCACAGATTCAAGAATTTTTTTGTGGATCCACTCCATCGACCAATCAGATTCAGTATTTTTTTAGTGATCCACTACTTGTTATTTTAGGGTCCTCTATAATCAATCATAAGATTTTAGTGATTTTAAAGGGTTTCCAATATCAGCCATCAGATTCAAGAATTTTTTAGTGATCCACTCCATCGACCAATCAGATTCAAGTATTTTTTTAGTGATCCACTACTTGTTATTTTATGGTCCTCTATATCAATCAATAAGATTTTATGGATTTTAAAGGGTTTCCAATATCAGCCAATCAGATTCAAGAATTTTTTAGTGATCCACCCATCGACCAATCAGATTCAAGTATTTTTTTAGTGATCCACTACTTGTTATTTTATGGTACTCTATATATCATCAATAAGATTTTAGTGATTTTAAAGGGTTTCCCAATATCAGCCAATCAGATTCAAGAATTTTTTAGTGATCCACTCCATCGACTAATCAGATTCAAGTATTTTTTAAGTGATCCACTACTTGTTATTCTATGGTAATATACATCAATCAATAAGATTTTAGTCATTTTAAGGGGTTTACAATATCAGCCAATCAGATTTCAGTATTTTTTAGTGATCCACTCCATCGACCAATCAGATTCAAGTATTTTTTTAGTGATCCACTACTTGTTATTTTATGGTCCTCTATATCAATCAATAATGATTTTAAAGGATTTACAATATCAGCCATCACGATTCAAGTATTTTTTAGTGTATCCACTCCATCGACCATCAGATTCAGTATTTTTTTAGTGATCCACTACTTGTTATTTTATGGTCCTCTATATCAATCAATAAGATTTTAGTTATTTTAAAGGTTTCCAATATCAGCCAATCAGATTCAAGTAATTTTTAGTGATCCACTCCATCGACCAATCAGATTCAATGTTGTTTCTTTGGTGATCCACTCCATTGACCAATCAGATTCAAGTATTTCTTTGGTGATCCACTACTTGTTATTTTAGGTAATATACATCAATCAATAAGATTTTAGTCATTTTAAGGGGTTTACAATATCAGCCAATCAGATTCAAGAATTTTTTAGTGATTCACTCCATCGACCAATCAGATTCAAGTATTTTTTTAGTGATCCACTACTTCTTATTTAATGGTCCTCTATATCAATCAATAAAATTTTAGTGATTTTAAAGGGTTTCCAATATCAGCCAATCAGATTCAAGTATTTTTTAGTGATCCACTCCATCGACCAATCAGATTCAAGTATTTTTTTTGTGATCCACTACTTGTTATTTTATGGTCCTCTATATCAATCAATAAGATTTTAGTGATTTTAAAGGGTTTCCAATATCAGCCAATCAGATTCAAGTATTTTGTAGTGATCCACTCCATCGACCAATCAGATTCAAGTATTTTTTTAGTGATCCACTACTTCTTATTTATGGTCCTCTATATCAATCAATAAGATTTTAGTGATTTTAAAGGGTTTCCAATATCAGCCAATCAGATTCAAGTATTTTTTAGTGATCCACTCCATCGACCAATCAGATTCAAGTATTTTTTTAGTGATCCACTACTTGTTATTTAATGGTATTCTATATCAATCAATAAGATTTTAGTGATTTTAAAGGGTTTCCAATATCAGCCAATCAGATTCAAGAATTTTTTAGTGATCCACTCCATCGACCAATCAGATTCAAGTATTTTTAGTGATCCACTACTTGTTATTTATGGTCCTCTATATCAATCAATAAGATTTTAGTGATTTAAAGGGTTTCCAATATCAGCCAATCAGATTACCCGTTAGTAGTGAGTGACAGCAGGGACCCCCGTTAGGTAGCGAGTGACAACAGGGCCCCCCGTTAGGTAGTGAGTGACAGCAGGGCCCCCGTTTGATAGTGAGTGACAGGGACCCCGTGTTAAGATGTCGAGGTCTGACGCTGCTGGCTGCGAGGTGAGGGGGCGCCTGTCACTCGCTACCTAACGGGGGTCCCTGTCACTCACTATCTAACATGGGGTCCCTGTCACTCACTATCAAACGGGGGCCCTGCTGTCACTCACTACCTAACGGGGGGCCCTGTTGTCACTCGCTACCTAACGGGGGTCCCTGCTGTCACTCACTACCTAACGGGTAATCTGATTGGCTGATATTGGAAACCCTTTAAAATCACTAAAATCTTATTGATTGATATAGAGGACCATAAAATAACAAGTAGTGGATCACTAAAAAAATACTTGAATCTGATTGGTCGATGGAGTGGATCACTAAAAAATTCTTGAATCTGATTGGCTGATATTGGAAATCCTTTAAAATCACTAAAATCTTATTGATTGATATAGAATACCAGTAATAACAAGTATTGAGATCACTAAAAAAATACTTGAATCTGATGGTCGATGGAGTTGGATCACTAAAATACTTGAATCTGATTGGCTGATATTGGAAACCCTTTAAAATCACTAAAATCTTTTGATTGATATAGGAACCAAAATACGAAGTAGTGGATCACTAAAAAAATACTTGAATCTGATTGGTCGATGGAGTGGATCACTACAAAATACTTGAATCTGATTGGCTGATATTGGAAACCCTTTAAAATCACTAAATCTTATGGATTGATTATAGAGAGACCATAAAATAACAAGTAGTGGATCACAAAAAAAAATACTTGAATCTGATTGGTCGATGGAGTGGATCACTAAAAATACTTGAATCTGATTGGCTGATATTGGAAACCCTTTAAAATCACTAAAATTTATTGATTGATATAGAGGACCATTAAATAAAGTAGTGGATCACTAAAAAATAACTTGATCTGATTGGTCGATGGAGTGAATCACTAAAAAATTCTTGAATCTGATTGGCTGATATGTAAACCCTTAAAATGACTAAAATCTTATTGATTGATGTATATTACCATAAAATAACAAGTAGTGGTCACAAAGAAATACTTGAATCTGATTGGTCAATGGAGTGGATCACCAAAGAAACACTTGAATCTGATTGGTCGATGGAGTGGATCACTAAAAATTACTTGAATCTGATTGGCTGATATTGGAAACCTTTAAATAACTAAAATCTTATTGATTGATATAGAGGACCATAAAAACAAGTAGTGGATCACTAAAAAAATACTTGAATCTGATTGGTCGATGGAGTGGATCACTAAAAATACTTGAATCTGATTGGCTGATATTGTAAATCCTTTAAATCATTATTGATTGATATAGAGGACCATAAAATAACAAGTAGTGGATCACTAAAATACTGAATCTGATTGGTCGATGGAGTGGATCCTAAAAAATACTGAATCTGATTGGCTGATATTGTAAACCCTTAAAATGACTAAAATCTTATTGATTGATGTATATTACCATAGAATAACAAGTAGTGGATCACTTAAAAATACTTGAATCTGATTGTCGATGAGTGGATCACTAAAAAATTCTTGAATCTATTGGCTGATATTGGAAACCCTTTAAATCACTAAATCTTATTGATTGATATAGAGTACCATAAAATAACAAGTAGTGGATCACTAAAAATACTTGAATCTGATGGGTCGATGGAGTGGATCACTAAAAAATTCTTGAATCTGATTGGCTGATATTGGAAACCCTTTAAAATCACTAAATCTTATTGATTGATATAGAGGACCATAAAAACAAGTAGTGGATCACTAAAAAATACTTGAATCTGATTGGTCGATGGAGTGGATCACTAAAAAATTCTTGAATCTGATGGCTGATATTGGAAACCCTTTAAAATCACTAAAATCTTATTGATTGATATAGAGGACCATAAATAACAAGTAGTGGATCACTAAAAAAATACTTGAATCTGATTGGTCGATGGAGTGGATCACTAAAAAATTCTTGAATCTGATTGGCTGATTGGAAACCCTTTAAAATCACTAAAACTTATTGATTGATTAGAGTACCATAAATAACAAGTAGTGGATCACTAAAAAAATACTTGAATCTGATTGGTCGATGGAGTGGATCACTAAAAAATATTGAATCTGATTGGCTGATATTGGAAACCCTTTAAAATCACTAAAATCTTATTGATTGATATAGAGGACCATTATAAGAAGTAGTGGATCACTAAAAAAATACTTGAATCTGATTGGTCGATGGAGTGGATCACTAAAAATTCTTTAATCTGATTGGCTGATATTGGAATCCTTTAAAATCACTAAAATCTTATTAATTGATTAGAGGACCATAATATCAGTAGTGGTCACTAAAAAAATACTTGAATCTGATTGGTCGATGGAGTGGATCACTAAAAAATACTGAATCTGATTGGCTGATATTGAAAACCCTTTAAAATCACTAAAATCTTATTGATTGATATAGAGACCATAAATAACAAGTAGTGGATCACTAAAAAATACTTGAATCTGATTGGTCGATGGAGTGGATCACTAAAAAATACTTGAATCTGTTGGCTGATATTGGAAACCCTTTAAAATCACTAAAATCTTATTGATTGATATAGAGGACCATTAAAAGAAGTAGTGGAATCACTAAAAATACTTGAATCTGATTGGTCGATGGAGTGGATCACTACAAATACTTGAATCTGATTGGCTGATATTGGAACCCTTTAAAATCACTAAATCTTATTGATTGATATAGAGGACCATAAAATAACAAGTGTGGATCACAAAAAAAAATACTTGAATCTGATTGGCTGATATTGGAAACCCTTTAAAATCACTAAAATTTTATTGATTGATATAGAGGACCATTAATAAGAGTAGTGGATCCTAAAAAAATACTTAATCTGATTGGTCGATGGAGTGAATCACTAAAAAAATTCTTGATCTGATTGGCTGATATTGTAAACCCCTTAAAATGACTAAAATCTTATTGATTGATGTATTACCATAAAATAACAAGTAGTGGATCACCAAAGAAATACTTGAATCTGATGGTCAATGGAGTGGATCACCAAAGAAACACTTGAATCTGATTGGTCGTGGAGTGGATCACTAAAAATTACTTGAACTGATTGGCTGATATTGGAACCCTTTAAAATAACTAAATCTTATTGATTGATATAGAGGACCATAAAATAACAAGTAGTGGATCACTAAAAAATACTTGAATCTGATTGGTCGATGGAGTGGATCACTAAAAAATACTTGAATCTGATTGGCTGATATTGTAATCCTTAAAATCATTATTGATTGATAGAGGACCATAAAATAAAACAGTAGTGGATCACTAAAAAAATACTTGAATCTGATTGGTCGATGGAGTGGATCACTAAAAATCTGAAATCTGATTGGCTGATATTGTAACCCCTTAAAATGACTAAAATCTTATTGATTGATGTATAACCATGAATAAAACAATAGTGGATCACTTAAAAATACTTGAATCTGATTAGTCGATGGAGTGGATCACTAAAAATATTCTTAATCTGATTGGCTGATATGGAAACCCTTAAAATCACTAAAATCTTATTGATTGATATAGAGTACCATAAATAACAAGTAGTGGATCACTAAAAAATACTTGAATCTGATTGTCGATGGAGTGGATCACTAAAAAATTCTTGAATCTGATTGGCTGATATTGGAAACCCTTTAAAATCACTAAATCTTATTGATTGATATAGAGAACCATAAAATACAAGTAGTGGATCACTAAAAAATACTTGAATCTGTTGGTCGATGGAGTGGATCCCTAAAATTCTTGAATCTGATTGGCTGATATTGGAAACCCTTTAAAAAATCACTAAATCTTATTGATTGATATAGAGTACCATAAATAACAAGTAGTGGATCACTAAAAAAAATCCTTGAATTGATTGGTCGATGGAGTGGATCACTAAAAAATACTTGAATCTGATTGGCTGATATTGGAAACCCTTTAAAATCACTAAAATCTTATTGATATAAGAGGCCATTAATAAGAAGTAGTGGATCACTAAAAAACTTGAATCTGATTGGTCGTGGAGTGGATCACTAAAAAATTCTTGAATCTGATTGGCTGTATTGGCATCCTTTAAAATCACTAAAATCTTATTATTGTATAGAGACCATAAATAACAAGTAGTGGATCACTAAAAAAATACTTGAATCTGATTGGTCGATGGAGTGGATCACTAAAAATACTTGAATCTGATTGGCTGATATTGGAAACCCTTTAAAATCACTAAAATCTTATTGATTGATATAGAGACCATAAATAACAAGTTGGATCACTAAAAAAATACTTGAATCTGATTGGTCGATGGAGTGGATCACTAAAAAATTCTTGAATCTGATTGGCTGATATTGGAAACCCTTTAAAATCACTAAAATCTTATTGATTGATATAGAGGACCATTAATAAGAGTAGTGGATCACTAAAAAAATACTTGAATCTGATTGTCGATGGAGTGAATCACTAAAAAAATTCTTAAATCTGATTGGCTGATATTGTAAACCCTTAAAAACTAAAATCTTATTGATTGATGTATATTACCATAAATAACAAGTAGTGGATCACAAAGAAATACTTGAATCTGATTGGTCAATGGAGTGGATCACCAAGAACACTTGAACTGATTGGTCATGGAGTGATCACTAAAATTACTTGATCGATTGCTGATATTGGAAACCCTTTAAAATAACTAAAATCTTATTGATTGATATAGAGGACCTAAAATAACAAGTAGTGGATCACTAAAAAATACTGAATCTGATTGGTCGATGGAGTGGACACTAAAAATACTTGAATCTGATTGGCTGATATTGTAATCCTTTAAATCATAATTGATTGATATGAGGACCATAAAATAACAAGTAGTGGATCACTAAAAAAATACTTGAATCTGATTGGTCGATGGAGTGGATCACTAAAAAATACTGAAATCTGATTGGCTGATATGTAAACCCCTTAAAATGACTAAATCTTATTGATTGATGTATATTACCATAGAATAACAAGTAGTGGATCCACTTAACAAATACTTGAATCTGATTAGTCGATGGAGTGGATCACTAAAAAATTCTTGAATCTGATTGATTGGCTATATTGGAAACCCTTTAAAATCATATAAAATCTTTTGATTGATATAGATTACCATAAAATAACAAGTAGTGGATCACTAAAAAAATACTTAATCTGATTGGTCGATGGAGTGGATCACTAAAAAATTCTGAATCTGATTGGCTGATATTGTAAACCCTTTAAAATCACTAATCTTATTTGATATAGAGACCATAAAATAACAAGTAGTGGATCACTAAAAAAATACTTGAATCTGATTGGTCGATGAGTGGATCACAAAAAATTCTTGAATCTGATTGGCTGATATTGGAAACCCTTTAAATCACTAAAATCTTATGATTGATATGAGGACCATAAATAACAAGTAGTGATCACTAAAAAATACTTGAATCTGATTGGTCGATGGAGTGGATCACTAAAAAAATTCTTGAATCTGATTGGCTGATATTGGAAACCTTTAAAATCACTAAAATCTTATTGATTGATATAGAGTACCATAAAATAACAAGTAGTGGATCACTAAAAAATCCTTGAATCTGATTGGTCGATGGAGTGGATCACTAAAAAATACTGAATCTGATTGGCTGATATTGGAAAACCCTTTAAATCACTAAAATCTTATTGATTGATATAGAGGACCATTAAATAAAAGTAGTGGATCACTAAAAAAATACTTAATCTGATTGGTCGATGGAGTGGATCACTAAAAAATTCTTGAATCTGATTGGCTGATATTGGAAATCCTTTAAAATCACTAAAATCTTATTGATTGATATAGAGGACCATAAAATATCAAGTAGTGGATCACTAAAAAATACTTGAATCTGATTGTCGATGGAGTGGATCACTAAAAATACTTGAATCTGATTGGCTGATATGGAACCCTTTAAAATCACTAAAATCTTATTGATTGATATAGAGGACCATAAAATAACAAGTAGTGGATCACTAAAAATACTTGAATCTGATTGGTCGATGGAGTGGATCTAAAAAATACTTGAATCTGTTTGCTGATATTGGAAACCCTTTAAAATCACTAAAATCTTATTGATTGTATAGAGGACCATTAAATAAGAAGTAGTGATCACTAAAAAAATACTTGAATCTGATTGGTCGATGGAGTGGATCACTAAAAAATACTTGAATCGATTGGCTGATATTGGAAACCCTTTAAAATCACTAAAATCTTTATTGATTGATATAGAGGACCATAAAATAACAAGTAGTGGATCACTAAAAAATACTTGACATCTGATTGGTGATATTGGAACCCTTTAAAATCACTAAAATTTTATTGATTGATATAGAGGACCATTAAATAAGAAGTAGTGGATCACATAAAAATACTTGAATCTGATTGGTCGATGGAGTGAATCACTAAAAAACA